>OZ024741.1:347578456-347585956 GCA_964016885.1 Eledone cirrhosa
TAATTTTGAAATTGACACAATACTTATCAACATACACCTTTTTGACGTTAGAATATTCATCCACAATTATTATTTTTTTCTCTCTATCTTCATACATAAACTCCCTCTCTTTCCTCGTAAATATTTTTCCCTTCGTTAATTTTCAAATTCTTTTAATTTATACATTATCTTCCAACGGTTCTCAACCTCTCTATGTAAAACAATATATCTTTTCTCAGTTATAAAAACTATTTCTTTCTCTCTATCACCCATCTCTCCCTCTCCACCTTCACTCTCATCTCCTCCCCCTTTTTTCACCCCCCCCTCCCTAAATAAAATATTTTTTCCTTGTACATATCTTTCCCTTCGTTAATTTTCAAATTCTTTTAATTTATACATTATCTTCCAACGGTTTTCAACCTCTCTATGTAAAACAATATATCTTCTCTCAGTTATAAAAACTATCTCTTTCTCTCTATCACCCATCTCTCCCTCTCATCTCCTCCCTTTTTCATCCTTTCCACCCCCCCTCTCTAAATAAAATATTTTTCCCAATATCACACATCAATCTAAAACCACTTTTCATATGTTGATTTAAAACTGCACTATCCACAAGTGTTCTTTAGCCTTCATATCATGTTCTCCTGTTTTATCTGATGAAAACACAAATATTATTGCATGATGATGTTTGTTTTTGAAATGCGCATAATAAAATACATGGAACTCCTTTAACCATCTTTTGATCTTATATTATGTATACTCCAGTCCTACAAACTGTAGAGTGCTTCTTATCCGATATCTGCATTGCGTTATTGTACTACAATAAAACTCAGCTCCTACATTAACTTGCTCCTTAACGGTTGAGCGCTTACTCTCATATTGGATACCTTTTGATGGTCTTTTACCTCTTCTTCTACAACATGGATTATTACAACATAACCAATTCAACTAAACACATTCCTATACCTGGTAAATCTGAATTCACCAAACTTCTTATTGAAAAAACTGACTCCTTCGTAAGAAGACTTAGATGGACAGCCTATTTCTATGACCAGCGCCTAAAAGGGAACTTCCATACCAAAGAACATAACTTCCTCGATCATCTATTAAATTCTAGACGAAATCCTCCTTCCAACAAAAATCTAGTACAATTCGAGGAAGAATTAACTAAAATAATAAAAAATCTTAAATTCAAGAGATACCCTTACAAAGGACAAGAGCACCTTGTAAATCTCAAGAACACAATTTCTAACCTAAATTCCTCAAGAAATGTTTTAGTCCACTCTGACAAAACCAATAACTTATAGGGTATTTCCAAGAATAATTATAACAACTTTATCCTAAAGGAACTTAGGAAAAAGTATCCTAAAACCAACCATGAAAATTTAGAATACATAAACCTTGAAGCCTCTGAGATTATGTCAAAACTTGGCATTGAAAAAAAGACCGAACCATTCCTCCCAAGAACTCCGAGGATAAATCTCAAGGATCACAAAAACAATTTTCGCACTGAACTACCTGTTAGATTAATCGCCCCCTCTAAATCTGATCTGGGGGTTGTTAGTAAAGCCATCTTGGATAGAATTATCCCACAGGTTAGTTCTAATTGCTCTTCTTTGAACCTAAATTTATGGTTTGGTACTTCTGAAGTGATTGGCTGGTTCAACAAATTGGATAATAAAAACAAACTAAAATGTATTCAATTTGATATTGCCAGCTACTATTCCTCCATTTCGCCTTCACTTCTCAATAATGCTCTATCTTTCACACTTAAATATTCTGACATCACCACAGATGAACTTCACATCATCCTCACCGCACGTAAAACCATCCAAGAGTTCAACAACGAATATTGGACCAGAGCCGATACCTCTAACAACTTCGACATCACAATGGGAGCATCCGATTCATCCCAATTGACTGATTTAATTGGTATCTTTATTTTGAACTCTTTGAGTCGGAAAATTCCTCAACTTCGCGGTGGAATTTATCGTGACGATGGACTCATTACTATCTTAAATTGCAATATAGTTAACCTTAATATTATTAAGAACAATATACGTAATCTCTTTAACCAACATAACCTAAAAATTGAATTTGATAATAGTATATACTAGCTAATTTCTTGGATGTATCTCTTAATCTTGACACTGGCCATAAAAACCCTTACCATAAAAACAATGAGAACCTAAATTATGTTAACTTTAAATCTAACCATCCTACCAATATCAAGAATGCTATAGTTAGTAATATTGGAAAAAGAATATCTAACATATCTTCTAATAAAAACATATTTGATGCTAACGCCAATTACTATAATAACGCACTTTCTAAAGCCGGCTATCCAGATAAGATCAAATATAGTAAAGAAACAAATTCTAGAAAAACTTACAGTAGAATAATTAATCATGATCATTCCAATAATTTTAATAAAAGACCTAGATACAAAAACATAATCTGGTATAATGCTCTCTTCTCCATCTCTATTAATAACAATATTCCTAAATTATTTTTTAGTGCCTTAAATAAATGCTTCCCTCCCTCACATATCTATAGTAAAATATTTAACAAACACACCATCAAATTTTCTTATTCTACATCCTCCAATATTTCCAACATCATCTCTAAACACAACAATAAAATACTAAATACTAAATCTCTTCCTTCCAACATTGAATTTCATAATAACAGTAATAGTACTCCTGACGTCATTGTAAACCCTAGGCTAACCTCTGTAAACCCAAATACAACGTCAAACACAACTTCGCTAAATGTTCATAATCCAACTCTAAATCAAGAAACTATTATTCCTATTATTCCTATCGCAAACAACTTCTCCAATCCAATTCCTTCTATAGATAACACTAGGTCACTCATTAATAATCTCTCTAATTGCAACTGCCGCATTAAAAATAAATGTCCTCTCAACAACCATTGTCTCGATAAAAACTTAATTTATGAATGTAAAGTTATAACTAGCACCAATTCCTTCACCTATTTTGGCTCCACTTCCACCTCTTTTAAAGCTCGTCTCTATAATCACCATTCATCTTTCAAATACAAACTTAAAAGAACCAACACGGCTCTCTCAGAACTCATATGATTCTTGAAAGACAAAAACATTAAATATACCATCTTTTGGAAGAAGGTTTCTTCTGCATCCTCATAATTGAACAGCTCTCTATCTAAAATCTGTAATCTCTGCCTAAATGAAAAATTTACCATTATCTCTAACCTAGATTCTATAATAAATAGACGTACAGATTTGTTTTCTATCTGCCTGCATACATTCCATAGGACTTTTCACAAAGTATACATTTAATATTCAATTCTTTATCAATTTAGAATCTTTTCTCAAAGGCACATATACATACACCTCTTTAAAATATACCCATCTTCCTACCTTACTTCAAAGGGCATTATACACTCTATAATACTTGTTTACTCATTACCCTCTTTCTATCTTCACCTTGTAAAATCCTTCATAACATATACATTTGTTTTTTTGACGTTAGAATATTCATCCGCAATTATTATTATTTTTTCTCTCTAGCATAAAACTTTTTAATCTCAATTTAGACCTTAATTTATTTTTTTTTTTCTCCCCATCAACGAACTCATTCTTAATACATATTAACTCTTTTTTCGCACATATCAATTCCTTCAATATACAAACTTTAACTTCACATTATTTATCTCAAATCCTTCTACACACAAACCTTAATAATTTTTCTCTTCGTTAATTTTGAAATTGACACAATACTTATCAACATACACCTTTTTGACGTTAGAATATTCATCCACAATTATTATTTTTTTCTCTCTATCTTCATACATAAACTCCCTCTCTTTCCTCGTAAATATTTTTCCCTTCGTTAATTTTCAAATTCTTTTAATTTATACATTATCTTCCAACGGTTCTCAACCTCTCTATATAAAACAATATATCTTTTCTCAGTTATAAAAACTATCTCTTTCTCTCTATCACCCATCTCTCCCTCTCCACCTTCACTCTCATCTCCTCCCCCTTTTTTCATCATTTCCACCCCCTCCCTAAATAAAATATTTTTTCCTCGTACATATCTTTCCCTTCGTTAATTTTCAAATTCTTTTATTTTATACATTATCTTCCAACGGTTTTCAACCTCTCTATGTAAAACAATATATCTTCTCTCAGTTATAAAAAACTATCTCTTTCTCTCTATCACCTATCTCTTCCTCGCATCTCCTCCCTTTTTCATCCCCCCCCTCTCTCTAAATAAAATATGTTTCCCAATATCACACATCAATCTAAAACCACTTTTCATAATTTGATTTAAAACTGCACAATCCACAAGTGTTCTTTAGCCTTCATATCATATTCTCCTGTTTTATCTGATGAAAACACAAATATTATTGCATGATGATGTTTGTTTTTGAAATGCGCATAATAAAATACATGGAACTCCTTTAACCATCTTTTGATCTTATATTATATATAGATATATATATATATATAACGGCGACGAATTAGTTTTGCGAGGTTTTTGATATGAAATCGTGTGTCGAAACAAATATTTTTATACTTGGGGAGGGTCATATTTGTGTAATAATATTGAAAGAATTAATAACCGAACACTCTCACTGTTTGGTTGATTTTCGCTTCTATGTCTTTTATATCGGTTAATTGAATTTATTCGGTCCTCAATGTTACCATTGACTGACCAACGGTCAAAAATAGATACAATACAGACATAAACACATATATATAGACTAATAAAATTCTTTCGTTGCACATCTGCAACATCGTCAGTGGTGCTATTATGTTTCTTCCCGTTGTATTGTATGCTTGCGCCATCTTTATTTAGTCTGTTTATTTATTTATTTATTTGTTTTATTTTTATCATCTCTGCGCATGCGTTTGCATGTGTGTATAGTGTTTTGTTTGATGTGTGTTCGTGTTTGGGTGACTGTGTATTGGTTATTGTATTCTATCTTAGTTTTCTAGTGTATGTTTATATGTGTTTGTTGTTATCGTGCGTGTGTATGTATTTATTTATTTATTTATTTATTTATTTATACTTCTCTTAGGTCAGTGTTGTTTGTTTGGGTGTTGTTATTCCATTCATTTTTTTCTGTTTAGCCTTGGCCTTCTAAGTTCTATTTCGCTGGCCTCTCTGATTTGCTCATCTGCTTGGCCATTTCTATGTTTAGATATTATTGTAATTTCTATGTTGTTTATGTGACCGTCGTGTTGTTGTCTAGCATGTTCTTATAATACTGAACCGTTTATTCAACCTTTTAGTCCCCCCAGTGTTGGTCCATCCTTTCACCTATGTTACGAGCTGTCTCGCCTATGTATGTTGTTGTCATGTTTCTGCAAGCACCCTCTCTACATCTTATGCTATAGACTACGTTTCTAGTTTTACAGTTTAACCAAACAGTGAGTGTGTTATGTTATTAATTGTGGCAATATTATTACACAAATATGACCCTCCCCAAGTATAATATATATATATATATATATATATATATATATATATATATATATATATATGTATATATGTAGGAGGTGAGTTTTATTGTAGTACAATAAAGCAATGCAGATATCGGATAAGAAGCACTCTACAGTTTGTGGGACTGGAGTATGCATAATATAAGATCAAAAGATGGTTAAAGGAGTTCCATATATTTTATTATGTGCATTTCAAAAACAAACATCATCAAGCAATAATATTTGTGTTTTCATCAGATAAAACAGGAGAACATGATATGAAGTCTAAAAAACACTTGTGGATAGTGCAGTTTTAAATCAACATATGAAAAGTGGTTTTAGATTGATGTGTGATATTGGGAAAAATATTTTATTTAGAGAGGGGGGGGAAGGATGAAAAGGGAAGGAGATGAGAGGGAGAGATGGGTGATAGAGAGAAAGAGATAGTTTTTATAACTGAGAGGAGATATATTTTTTACATAGAGGGGTTGAAAACCGTTGGAAGATACTGTATAAATTAAAAATTTTGAAAATTAACGAAGGGAGGATATATGCGAGGAAAAAATATTTTATTTAGGGAGGGGGGGTGGAAAGGATGAAAAAAAGGGGGAGGAGATGAGAGTGAAGGTGGAGAGGGAGAGATGGGTGATAGAGAGAAAGAGATAGTTTTTATAACTGAGAAAAAGATATATTGTTTTAATATAGAGAGGTTGGGAACCGTTGGAAGATAATGTATAAATTAAAGGAATTTGAAAATTAACGAAGGGAAATTATGTATGAAGATAGAGAGAAAAAAATAATAATTGTGGATGAATATTCTAACGTCAAAAGAAGAAATGTATGTATTTTGGCAATTTCAAAATTAGCGAAGAGAAAAATTGTTAAGGATTTGAGAAAAATAATGTGAAGTTAAAGTTTGTATATTGAATTGATAATATGTGCGAATAATAAGTTCGTTGATGGGGAGAAAAAAATAATAATAAATTAAGGATGAAATTGAGATTAAAAAGATTTATGATAGAGAGAAAAAATAATAATGATTTCGGATGAATATTCAAAAAGTCAAAAACAAATGTTATTATTTTACGAGAAGATAGAATGAGGGTAATGAGTAAACGAGTATTATAGAGTGTATAATGCCCTTTAAAGTAAGGTAGATGGGTATATTTTAAAGAGGTGTATGTATATGTGCCTTTGAGAAAAGATTCTAAATTGATAAAGAATTGAATATTAACTGTATACTTTGTGAAAAGTTCTATGGAATTTATGCAGGCAGATAGAAAACAAATCTGAGCGTCTATTTATTATAGAATCTAGGTTAGAGATAATGGTAAATTTTTCATTTAGGCAGAGATTACAGATTTTAGATAGAGAGCTGTTCAAGTATGAGGATGCAGAAGAAATCTTCTTCCAAAAGATGGTATATTTAATGTTTTTGTCTTTTAAGGACCATATGAGTTCTGAGAGAGCAGTGTTAGTTCTTTTAAGTTTGTATTTGAAAGATGAATGATTATTATAGAGACGAGCTTTAAAAGAGGTGGAAGTGGAGCCAAAATAGGTGAAGGAATTGGTGCTAGTTATAATTTTACATTCATAAATTAAGTTTTTATCGAGGCAATGGTTGTTGAGAGGACATTAATTTTTAATGCGGCAGTTGCAATTAGAGAGATTATTAATGAGTGATCTAGTGTTATCTATAGAAGGAATTGGATTGGAGAAGTTGTTTGCGATAGGAATAATAGGAATAATAGTTTCTTGATTTAGAGTTGGATTATGAACATTTAGCGAAGTTGTGTTTGACGTTGTATTTGGGTTTACAGAAGTTAGCCTAGGGTTTACAATGACGTCGGGAGTACTATTACTGTTATTATGAAATTCGATATTGGAAGGAAGAGATTTAGTATTTAATATTTTGTTGTTGTGTTTAGAGATGATGTTGGAAATATTGGAGGATGTAGAATACGAAAATTTGATGGTGTGTTTGTTAAATATTTTACTATAGATATGTGAGGGAGGGAAGCATTTATTTAAGGCACTAAAAAATAATT
>OZ024741.1:347593456-347615956 GCA_964016885.1 Eledone cirrhosa
ACAACTACGTTGTTTCCGATACCTTCTAATTACGTAGCAAATTGGAAAAGTTTCTTTTAGCATAACCTTTGATTGAAGAAATTAACGTAAGACGAATATGATATATAAAACCTGTACACACCCGGATACACACACACACATACACACACACACACACACACACATGTATATATATATTGTTTCCTGTATACTATTTTATGGATAGATTTATGTAGATTACAGGGTGTTTACGTTTTACTATTGAACTATTTGCAAAGGATGATTGATGTCCTTAGCAAATCTATCTTAGGACATGAGTAGAGATATGAACTCTGGTGTGATATTTGACCAGTGAAGTTGTTCATGATAATTTACCCCATAACACTAAGGGCATCGATATAGTTGTGCGCATGCGTGTGTTCATGTGCATGTGTGTGCTTGCTCTCGTGTAGAATATTTTTTTTATTCCAATATATTTATTCTATTAACGATTTTCGAATTCCTCCCGGGCAATGTTAGAGTTGGAAAAGATCAATGATTCTTTCATAGTACATACGCTTTGCTGTTTGTCTTTGATTATAATATTTGGGAATTTTCTTTCATCTCCTTCAAAACACAGACAGATTTCCCAGAGCGTCGTCTTTGCACTGCATTTGTCGTACAATATATATTTTCCTCTCTGTCTACATTTTCACATATTCATAGTTGTCACGTAAACGTGTCTGCATGAAGCCCGGTAGACATAAGTACCTCGTCAGCCATATAAATTACATGTTTTATGTGTATGAATTTTATTACGAAAAACATTCTATTGATGAAAATAACAGTTTCTTTATCGCGTTAAACGCTTTATTATAGGTCTTATTCGTCACATTTGTTCAAGCGGTGCATCGGCACGATCGTTAGCGCATCGGATGATATTTCTCGTGTCATTTTTTCCGTCATGTTTGACTTCATTTCCCACCGATGGCAAATATGACTTTCATTCTTCTGCTTCAATAAAATAAAACACAATCCACATAGTGAGGCCGGTATGATCAACGTTTACTTCTCTTTAAAATGTGCAGGCCTTGAATCTACACTGGAAACCGTTATAATAATAATTATTATTATTTTTATTTTCATTATTGTTTCTGAGATATATGCCGAGTGTCTTCCTGACACCTAGGGCAAATAAATTCACAGTGTGCATTGGTAAGCAAGTTAATACAGCACATTGATTATAATTAAAAAAAACAGTCTACATATATACACATGTGCATATGCATATGAAAATACAAGGAGGGATATCAATCTTACAGAGATGGTGCTCTTCTAAATACGTGTGCAGTACCAGTCAAAACAATTTTTTGCACCTCGTGCAGGGAGTGTAAACCAGGAATCATTCGCAAATATTGTTATGATCATTTATTGATCATTCCCAGTCCTCCCACAATCACTGGTATTGTGACGGCCTTGAGGTGCCACATTTTCTCAATTTCAATAAGCAGATCTTTATATTTTCGTAGCTTGTTAAATTATTTTGTCGCGATATTGTGATCACATGGGATGCTCATATCTATGAGTAAACAGATCTTGTTATGTTGATCTTTTACAATGATGTCAGGTCTATTAGCTATTATGGTCCTGTCAGTATGTACAGGAAAGTCCTAGAGAAATGTTACTTTTTCTCCTTCAGTTACAGCCCCAGGCTGCTGATTGTACCACTTGTCTTCAGCTTTTATTTTGTAATGCCGACATATTACCCAGTGTAGATATTGGCCACTCTGTCATGTATATATTTGTATTCTAGTGGTGCTAAAACTTTACATCCAGAGACTAAGTGATCCATTGTTTCAACCTCAGCATTGCAGAATCGGCACTTTAGGTTTATTCTGTTTCTCATCACATTGGCCTGGTAATTACGAGTCAATAAGCTTTGACCTTGGGCAGCTAAGATGAAGCCTTCATTCTCCGCCTTCAGCCCTCAACTAGGTAGCCACTGATGGGTGTGCTTTTGGTCAACATCAGCTTGTTTGCTACGGACCACATATTTGCCATGCAGAGGTTTCTGCTCCCACTTTGATGCTAATTGTCCTTGCCGTTTTGCTTTTTCCAGTGATTGTATGTGCTTAGCAGCATCAGTTGCAACAGTTCCTTTAGTCTGTCCAGTCTGGGTATCAAGCATGAGATCAGTAGCATATTTTTTGCTCTCCTTCAAGATAGAATGAAGCTTCTTACTTCTCTCATACTTTTCAACAAGTTTCAGCATACAGTTGTTAGTTGTTTCAAGGTATTTGGCCCGTCCAATGATGGTGTAAGCAAGTTCAACTTGGATCAGGCCACGGCCTCTTTGATTCCTAGGAAGATAAAGACGATCCATATCTGCTTTTGGGTGGTGCATCCTATTACAGGTCACTAGGTTACGGACTTTGATGTCGATTTTTTTGATTTCACTCATATTCCAGTTCAACACACCGAAGCTATAAGTGACAACTGGGACTGCCAAGGAATTTATGGCTAGCACCTTGTTACGATCGGGTAGTTCTGATCTCAGAGCTGCACGTACTCTTCTGTAACGTTCTTTCCTTATTCTATCTTTCATACTTGCATGCTGTATGCCAGAGCCCTCATTAATCCCTAAGTATTTATAGGTTTGCTCCTGTGCAAGTTCCTTTATGATTGTTTCAGCATCCAATTCAACTGAGTCTGAGTTGACAAGCTTCCCCTTCTTGAAAGTGGCTTTTGCACACTTGTCAAGCCCAAACTCCATCCTGATGTCATCCCTAAACGTTTTTACTCTCCGCAAAACATCTTCCTGTTCGCCATTATCTTTGCTATATAGCTCGAAATAATCCATATAAATTTTGTTGCTGTCAATTCTATAGCCGTACCCTGTTCTATCAAGTTCAGATGTAAGGGGTATTAAAGCTATGCAGAAAAGCAAGGGTGAAAGTGAGTCACCCTTGAATATACCACAGTTCATGTTTATATTCCTAGAGCACAGTACCCAGTGGAATTAGACAATTGGAAATGTGTGTTCCACAATGACATGTGTTTCAGGAAGTTTGAGATCACAAGTGAGATTTTGAAGATGTCCAGTGATTTCAGAATCCATGAGTGTGGTATGCTGTCAAAGGCTTTGTTATAATCGATCCATGTAGAACTGAGATGTCTGTGTTTATTATGACAGTTTTCAAGGATCATACGATTAATCAAAAGTTGATCTTTGCAATCAGATGAACATCGTCGGCACCCTTTTTGTTCAATGGGGAAAAGATTGTTCTCCTCTCAAAACACGTATGCTTTTTCCATGAGAATAGAGGTTAATAGTTTATAAGTGGTGGACAAGCAGGTTATGGGCCAATAGTTTTTTTTTTATCTTTGGTTTCGTTGCTCTTTGGTAGAAGGTAGGTAATGACACTTGCTAGCCAATCAGGTGTATTTTTGGATCATTCATAATTCCATTAAACAGCTTGACCAATATGTTGTTAGTGCACGGGAGTGAGGAAAGACAGAAATGTGGCACCCTGTCTCTACCAGGAGATTTCCATTTATGAGATTTATTGAGTGCTCTCCTTAAGTCCGCTATAGAGATGTCTTCCCACGCATGTTCTTTTAAATTTGTGTAGGATTTTTCCAGGCTACTAATCCAATCTAGATTAGCATTATATGTCTTCTCATCATTCCAAATCTTACTCCAGAAGTTTTCAACTTCTTCTATGGAGAGGGGCTCTTCAATAATTGTTTTTTTCTTCCCTACTTCTCTATAAAATGACTTCGCATTGGGTGAGAACAACTTATTTTGCTTGTAGAGGTTGTTTCGGTTCTCGAAACTACGAATTCGATGGGCTTTTACTTGGACTTTTTGTTTCACAGATTCTTTTGTTGAAACTATTTCTTCTCTAGAAGACAGTCCATATTTTCTCTTTAGTTTTCTTACCTTCTTGGATCTTATATCATTTCTAGCGGTTAACTCACTCAATAAAGATATTTCTCCTCTCTTTACGCCAATCTCCTTTTCGATTCTACTCCTCCAAATTGGTTTACCTCAAAGGTTTGATTTTTTTTTTTTTTTTGTGGTAAACAACTTGTTTCAATTACTCTAGCAGATGCATAAATGATTTCATTTAACTCACTAAGATCAGGTTCTAGCTCTTCTAGGATTTCTTTTGTCACAGAATTACCAATCATTATTTGTTTTCTATTTTGGATTGTATTCGGGAGTTTTTGAAGTGGTTCTCTATCCTTTATACTAACATGTCTTACTACGGCAAGCTCATTCAGAATGTTTTGCTTTAATTCCTTCATAGTCTCCCTGTGCTCTTCAGCAGATGTTTGGTTTTCAATTACTTTTTCTAAGTCCCTCTCCTGGCTATTTTCAGCGGGTTCAATAGGGCTTCTCATTTCTACAAACCTATTTGTGATTTAGTCAGATGGATGTCTTTCAGTAAAGACTTGTGATTGGTTACTATCTCCAGGAGATTCTTCAGTTCTTTCATCATTTATATTTATGTCATTCTTCACAGCCTGCTTCATCGCAGTTAGTTCAGTGTCTGTGAGTATATTATTTCTGAAGATATACCTCCTTACATTTGCCAACTTATTTCCATCCATATCACGTCGGCTAGCTTGATTCCGAGTTTTCCAGATTTTGTAGGAGTTTAAAGTGTATCTGTCTTGTGATGGCTTACCTAATGCATAGTAATATGCATATATTACTTCTTTATACTCTTCTCGGGTCCATTTCATTCTTTTAGGTTTTTCTTTTTGAGGTGGTTTGGGTGGTGGAGCTGGAGGGCTCGAGTTGGGGCAATCCCCGATCATGTGACCATGCAGGTCTATAATTGGAGAAGAGTTTGGGCCAGAGGAGGACTTTTCGATCTCAGGTTGGCAGCTTTCTGAGGGACGCGCTTCCTGATTAACCATAGGAAAAGCGATTTGGTATTGTGTATTAATTTTTATTTGTTCATCTCGCAGTACATGCTTGCGTTACGCATGGTATTGGACGTACAAGGAAAGTTGCCCGACTATTTGGGTAATGCATTTGCTGGCTGGCACTGAGATCATTATTACAAATATAACAGTATAGTTATGGTCATTGCTGTTGTTGATTGAGGTGATATTGTTATGTTTGTATGTTTGCAGCTGCAAGAGGTTTACGAGAATTTTCTCAACTGTTCGTGTGGTGTGAGTGGTGTTGGTGGTGGGGGCAGGGAGATTAATGCTAGGGGTGAGGGTGCTGGGAGTGGTAGTGGGTAGAGTGACATTGTAGCTTATAGGAATTGCTTCTCCGATGTTATTTCCTGTCTATTTTGAGTTTAAGGTGTAAATGGGGTGCTGGTATTCTTTTTTTCTTCCCCTTTGTTTTGTCATGGGCTCCATACACATACATAAATATATATTCATACGTGCATACTTATACACACGTTATGTATATACACACATATATATATATACCCACACATTAGACACTGAGAAGGGAGGTAGGTAGCAATCAGTGACAGTAATCTAAAAATAGTTTGGGGATTTACTGGTGAGAATGTGTGAGAAAATGGTTGTGGTGGTGGAAGAGAGAAGGGATCTTTCAATTGTCCATTTTTCTTTCAAAATCTGAAATTTAGCCACAATCGACCAAAATGTAAAAAAAGAAAATTGTATTGGGGAAATATTTAAAAATATATATTTTGAGCCACAGAGATGATTGTATAATAATTAGTCGGATTTTTGATTAAGCAGAACATATCTCTCGAAATAAACAGTGTGTTTTGGGATCTATGTCTGTTTCTTTTCTCCAAATAATAATATGTAAACGGCGATTGTAATGGATAAATATATAAACATATTTATGCAGTTCTTACAACTAGTGTAAGATTATTTTTAGAGATAAGTGGTGAAATAATTTGTCGAATTTTCGTGTTAGGGAATATCAAATTAAACAAAACTTACTCCTCGAAATAAGCAACGTGTATCGTCCGATCTACGACTGTTTCTCTTCTTCAATTAGTTATTTTTTTTAAGTTCAAAGAGCTAACGTCTGTATATCTGCATGTTTGTTTTGTGTACATTGTTCGTGTATGTGTAATATAATCCATAGTGTTTGTTACTTACATATATCGTTTGTATTTTTGTTTTGATTTAACATTCTGAGTAGTGGTGCGACTGATATTCAGTTTCTTTATTTACACATGTAGTCCGTTATTTTAATGAAGAACATTATTATTGTTCTTTGAGTCTCAGTCATTGATGTTAGTTAACTGGAAAGTTTGTTGAAATGAATATCAAGCCACTACCTCAAGCCTCAGATATTCAGGATGTATCGGAGGGTTCTTGCTGTTCCCAGAAAGCATGCCTTTTGAAGCGTTCCCAAAAGCGTGGCGGTGCCAATTTTCTTTAACCATCCTTGGAAACTTTTTGAGATAGTACCTAGTGCGCCTTTGACAATCGGGACCACTTTGACTTCATGGCAGTTCCAAATCCTTTTTACCTCCCACTTTAAGTCCTGGTATCGGTTAATTTTCTCCCTGTCCTTCTCATGCACTCTCGTGTCGAATGGGCAGGCCACATCCACAATCAGGCACGATCTTTTTTCCTTGTCCAAAACCACCAGGTTTCTTGTCCGTCTGTATCCTAAAATCCCACAGCACCTTCACCTGATCATTTTCTATCACCGACTCTGGCTTATGCTCATACCACTTCTCAGAATGTGGTAAATTGTTTACTTTGCATAGGTGCCAGTGGATCACCCTGCCCATCACATCATGTCTCCAGCCATTATAGGAGTCTGGGCTAGGTGTTTACACTCGGATACAATGTGAGCCACAGATCCTCCACAGTGGGTTAGCCTCCTCTTTGTAAATATGGTGTTTCAACCACTTCGTTTTGAGGGCCTGCTCTTGCGCAGTCATTAGCATTCCTTCTGTAGCCTTTTTAAGGTCTCCTCTTTTCAACCAGTTCCATGTCTGTGGATCTCTGAATTCAGTTTTCTCAAAGAAGGTACTATGAATGGATTTTTCATGAAGGCTGCTCTTTCTCCTTGTTGTTATTTCCTCCTTGGACATCCCCTGGTCTAGTGTCCTCTCATTCAGTACAATTCTGAGCATTGGCTCCTTACTATCAGTCACGTATTTGTGTAGATTGTTTTTCTCCTCCTGAAAACAGTCCTCTATGCTGATAAGACCTTTTCCATCTTCATATCTCCTTAAGTAGAGTCTATCGACATCACTCCTCTTGTGGAAATGTTGTAGATAGTCAATAGCTTCCTAGTCTTCCTATCCATTTCTTTTTGTTCAGCAACATTCCATCTCAGAAATCCCGCACTGTACCTAATAATAGACACAACTCGGGAATTTACTGCACTTATGGCATTCCTACTGTTTAGATGTGACTTTAATACGCTCCCTACTCTCCGAATGTATTCACATCTTATCAATTCCTTCATTTTTTTGTTCTTGATGTCATCAGCCTCCAGAACAACCAAATACTTGTATCCTTCTTCAGTGCCAATTTCCTTTATTATCTCACCCGTTGGTACCTGGATTCCGTTGCTTCTGTTCATTCTACCCCTCTTCATCAAAATGACTCCACACTTACTAATACCAAATTGCATACATATATCATTGCTGAAAATACGGACAGTGTCAACAAGCACATCCAACTCTTTCTCACTCATCCCGAAGAGCTTAAGATCGTCCATGAAGAGGAGGTGTTTGATGGTAAACTCACCCTTTCCCAACTTGTATCCTGCCCTCACTTTTTGCAGTATAATGGTCAGGGGCACCAGGGCAAGGACAAACAACAGAGGAGACAGACTATCTCCCTGGAAGATATCTCTCTTGATCTTCACGCCTCCCAAGGATTCTCCAGCTGATGTTAACTCTGTTTTCCAGGACTTCATACTTTTTCCCAACAACTGTCTGATGTTATCTGCCACCTTGAAGATCTCTAGGCTTTTGGTGATCCAAGAATGAGGCACCATGTCAAATGCCTTTTTGTAGTCTATCCATCCCATGGCAAGACCAGTGTGTCTCCTCTTGCAATTCCTCATTACCATCTTATTAATAAGTAACTGGTCCTTTGTACCACGGGACTTCTTTCGGCATCCTTTCTGTTCATCCGAACAAGTTGTTTGTGTGGAGGTGTTGGTAGATTTCCTCAGACACAATGCCTGTCAACAGTCTCCACATTACGGACAGACATGTGATAGGTCTATATTTCGTATCATCATTACGCTTGATTCGGTCTTTCATTACCAGAACTGTGGTACCTTTTGTCAACCACTCTGGTACCTCACCTGACATCAAGATGTCATTGAACATGGTTGTCAGTTTCGGGTGGAGGGATGTTATATTTTTAATCCCATACCCCTGCACACCATCTGGGCCTGGTGATTTCCAGTTGGTTAGTTTTTTGGCCTGACCCTTAAGAGTTTCAACTGTGATACTCAAATCAGTTTGTTGGTGTGCCTGTTCACTAATCTCCTTTTGTACTGTCTCAATCCACACTGCCTGGTCATTATGTTTAACATCCTGCTCCCATATTCCTCTCCAGAATGTCTTAGTTTGTTCCGCCTCAGGGATCAAGACGTTGCCTCTTTCTTTCCCTTCAAGCTGTCCAAACAACATCTTCTGGTTGTTGTCAAACATGTTGTTCTGTCTATACTGACTGACTCTGATCTCGTATTGCCTAATTTTGGCACTCTTTGCTACAAGGCGTTGCTTCAGTTCCTCTATGATAATATTTAGCTTTTTCCTCCTAGTTTTGTACTGTATTTCCAGTCTATTTTTAGTGTCTATGTTTTTTTAGTGTTCCATTCAGTAGGGTCTCAAGCTTCCCAATGTCATTTCTCATTTCCCTGATTTTACCATTCAGTCGTTTCTTCCACCAAGGTTCTTATCTTTCTTGTTTGTTGTTTCCTCTCTATTTTATGCCAAATAATTTCCTCATCGCATTTGCTGTTCCTTTGAGGATATTGTTGCACTGGTGAAGGCTCCTCGCCTCACGGTATGGGATGACTTTGTTTACCTTAGCTGTTGTTTCTTTTAACCTTTTCCTGTCTACAAATCTTAGGTTCATAGGTTTCAACTATCATTGTTCATTTCATCTACCACTAAGTTTAGGATATCAACCAAATCTTGTCCTAGCCCGTCAGCATTCATCTCCTCAATGGCCGTATCTTTGTTCCAGGTATTATTTATTTCAGCATTCAGATCACCGTCTGCTTCGGATGGTTCCTCCGTTCTCTCAACCTCTTCACCTTCACTTCCCACTGGCTCGTTTGCCTGGCATACTCCACTCTCCATTTCTAACCTAATCTCTCTGCTCAGTTCCTCAAGTTCCAGCTCGCTTATTCACCCATTAGTTCTTATTACCCGAGCCTCCCTGGCCAATTTTTGTTCATCTAATTTAAATAGACCAATCTCGTTCCAGATGTTATGCATCCGTTTCCTATAGCCTTTGGGGTTACTCTTCAGGTAACATTGCATAACAGTTCTATTCAATTCTTTCGTTCAATTCTTTCGTCCAGTTGGTTCTGGTCCCTTTCCTTCTTCTTCTTCCTCCGACTCCAGCAGTATTTGGTTGACAGCCAGGTCCCTGCTGCTGAACCAGGGAGCACCTGCTGGGTGAGAGTCTGTTACATGACACTCCAGTCTCCACTTCACCGTTATTCGAACTGTTTAGGTTCGACATTTAAACACTCTTATCAAGGATTGGTGAATGTATGGTTACATAACCACCGGTGATTTTAGTGTGGCACTATCACGCTGTAGACGAACATAAATAAACACACAAACAAATTGGTACCCCCCCCCCCCCCCTCCCCACAAAAAAGAATATGCATAAGTTTCATTGTAATGTAATGTTTGAATGTCTGACTAAGTTTTTGGTGGCGGTGGTGGTGTTGGTGGTGAAATTATTTGCCTATCTGTCCACTTAGCCATTTTGCCATTTTTCTATTTTTCGACTATAACATTTCTGATCCAGAATTAAATATTAAATATTGGCGCCCTATGCCGTAATGTGATACAATGTGGCTTGCTGAGCGTAAGAAACTGTAATCTTATACTTCATTTGTAACAAGAATTATTCCCTCACAGTTGTTTTAAATAAGTAAAAATCAAAACCTTACGAGGGCGAATCCATAACGATATATCCACCATGTGCGTTTTATTAGTCTTATTAATATTATGATTATTATTATCATTATTGGCGACCTACGTAGTAAATCGTATTATCGGGAGCTCCGCAAAGGTTTTTATTTTCAGTTGTTTAAAATTGCCATTATTGGAAAATTTTGATTGTTAACTGTATATAAGTGCACATACCTAATAAAATGGAGCATCGGCGCCTATGTACCGTGTCTTATCGGACGATTAACATAAAATCGCGCCGAGTGGAACGGGCATCCGAGTCCCAAATCCAAAAAAATTTGGGAAAAATGTGGGCAAAAAAACACCCACATCAGAAGTGGGCAGAAATATGGAACTGTGGACAAAGAGCACTCTTTGAAACACCACAGGAGGCCAGAGAACACTCCATGGCCCCATTAAGAAGTGACGACTTCACACTCGTCCCAAGCTATTGTGACCCACGTTCCATCGGCCATCGAAATTCCCCGGCATCGAAGCCAACACTTAGATAATCGAAATAGCGAAAGAAAAGCAGGAGAACTGGTCCGGATCTGGGATGGAGCTCCTGATCCAAGCGGATCAAAAAAGCATTGAGGAGATCCCAGAGGTAATAGACCTCACTGACGGTAGCCATCTCACCGTAATCGTGGAGGGCAGAAGGCCTAGGTGTGTTGTTTGAGGTGAAGGAACCCACCTAAGGGCTTTCTGCCCTCAGGCTAAAAGGTTGAGGCCTCCTCTCTTACCCACCCCAGTGGCTCAACCATCAAAACTACCAGCAGCAGAGATGGAAGCAACAACTGTAGCAGCAACAACAGAAGCAACTGTAGCAAAACTAATACCACTACCACCCAACGCGCCAGAACTAGCACCAGCGCCTGCACCATCCACTACGCCACAATCAAAACCAACGCCTGTGGGGGATTTTCCACTCCCCGGCTTATCGCAACTGGAGACAGATTGTGACGAGGAGGAGTGGGAAACGGTATCAGCAAAAAATAAAAAAATAAACCAAAAAGAAAAAGATTCTCTTCCCAAACAAAAACAAAACACAGAGGGAAACAAATAAACTATCAAACAAACAAGTTAGGAGAGATATGATACCCTCCACACAAGCATCACCAACCCAATCACCACAAACACCAACACCATCACCATCATTAACCCCAAAACCACCATCACCTACACCAAAGTCACCAAAAAGCGAAATAGAAACAAACCCACAACAAAGCAAACAAAACAAAACAACCAAAACGATACACACTTCACAGCATTAAATTTGAATAACAACCAATTATTACACAACATCCAACGCAACACCAGCATCACAGAAACAGACTACACAATAACCCAAAAGTTCACACCACCTCCACACATACAAATCACTCGCATCACACAGAAAATGTACACGACACTAAAGCAAACATTCCCCAAAGACATCGGAGACTTCCGACAAGCACTCTGCAGGAGCATTTATAAGGACATCCTTCCGGAGGAGGCCACAAGCAGTGAAACGGATGGACAAACCTTCCTTCCTCTACAATAAGTAAGGTAAGAGGTCTTTCCCATCTTTTCCATTACATTTCAACATGACCTCACTCAGAATAGGCAGGATAAATGCTCGTGGCTTGGGGTCGTCATGGAAGCAGGGGCACCTGCTCAACGACCTCAGGTCACTAAACATAGATGTAGTGGCCATCAGCGAGACCAGAATCTCCGAAGCAAGGGCCTTCGCACCGATATTCGGCTGCTACGATATGTACGCATCTCCCAGCCGTCCTGGATCGGGGGGAAGTGTTGCTGTGCTTTTTCGGAGAGGTTTGGATCTCGCCATACGGGCCATCTTCCTGGACCCAGAAGGTAAGTTGGTGGTGCTGCACGTGACCAGCGGAGACGGGCAAGCTTTCAGGCTAGTGGCCGTCTATGCCCCCACAGGAGCAGGGCGGCCTGATTTATTCCGGCGTTTGGAGACCTTTCTTGGAACGTCCCGTTCTTTAGTGTTAGTGGGCGACTGGAACGGGATCTTAGAGGCACGTTGGGACTGTGTGGGATTAGCGGAGAGGGGAGGAGGGTGCAAGGGACTCACCAACCTCCTCAGGCGTTTTGAACTGTCTGACAGCTACCGATTGGATTTCCCGAATGTGCCAATGTGGACTTGGCCAAATCGCAATATGCTCAGCCAGATCATATCTAGATAGAGTATTTTGTAGGGAAATAGATAGGTCTAGCATAGGCTGTCCACAATTCAAGATAGTCAGCTACAAATTCGTGATCTGTGTGCTTGACTTAGATAGGCTTCATAGACGAGGACCCAGCTACTGGAAGCTAAACGCGTCCTTACCAGCGCGCAAGGCCTACAGAGACCGGATTAGCGAACTAGTTAAGCGCGTGTTGACGGGGGCCATCGTCAACAACAAGTGGTTTACTCTGAAAAGAGCAATTAGAATAGAGCCCATTAGGTTTAGTAAGGCTTTAGCAATAGAGAAAAATAGAGCAGAGGGAGAATTAGACAGGAAATTAGACGAGGCGCTTAGCAAAGGCATCGCGACAGACGTACTTGCGGCGAAATTGGCCCTTGACCAATTCTTTAATGCAAACACGAAGGCTGCGTTGTCAGATCTAGGGTGCGTGCTCTCAGACACGAGGGGACGAAAGCCGTTCAATGGGACCGAGTGGCGGAGGCGCGTCGTGGCAACAAAGCCACGATCCGGTCTTTGGTCGACCACGACGGGCGCATGCTACTCGATACCGGGCAAATGTGTGAAGCTTTTCAGCAACACTTCACACAGCTGTTCGGGGGCAGCGGCGGGCCGGATCGATGGATGGACTTTAGTGTCTGCCTCGACGGATTGCCGCGGCTCTCGGCCACTGGGGCAGAGTGTTGCGAAAAGCCGATAACAGCCGCGAAGTACGGGAGGCAATGACTGGTTGCACAAGTGGTAAATCGCCTGATTTGGATGGTCTGACCTATGAACTTTACGTACAGATGCCAGACTTCTTCGGAGGCCCCTGTGCGGACGTCTACTGCAACGGGCAACAGAACGGGAGAATTCCCACTTCTGTGAGCCGTGGAGATGTGGCGCTGCTGAGAAATGATCTGAACAAGGGGGATAACATAGATAATTTCAGGCCCATAACTCTGCTAAACACAGAGTTCAAGATTTTAGCCAAGGTGCTAGCAAAGAGGTTGGCGCTTGTCGTTGGTGGTCTGGTGGGAGAGGCGCCATTCCCGACATATCCATCTACGACAACCCCACCTCATGCGATACTTTGTAGAGAGGGTAGCTACGGAACCTGGCACGGGTGGGTCCTTGATCAATTTAGATCAGTCGAAATCTTTCGATAGCGTCGACCATCGTTACCTAGCGACAGTTCTGAGGGCGGATGGATTTGAGCCCGTCTTCAGAGGCTGGATCGCTGCCATGCACATTGTCATCTGCTCTGTGGTGAGAGTGAACGGTCACCTTTCGGAACCGTTCAACATCATGCGCTTGGTCCGCCAAGGATGTCTCCTCTCGTCCCTCTTGTATGTTTTGACTCTCGAGCCATTACTGCACATACTGGAAACGTTGAGGAGGGTCCCGCGCGAACTAGGATGCGGAAGGTCCGTGTCAGCATATGCGGACGATGTCACCGTAGTGGTGTCGAATGCCAAACACATCGAGGCGATCGGCACTACACTAAGAGAATACGAAGCGGTGACAGGAGCAATGATCAACCAGGAAAAGTCAGTGGGCCTGCAACTCGGCACCTGGAGAGGCAGGTCCATGCCGTCCAACAGCGTCGTCAGGCGCTGGACGGACGGACCTGTTAAATTGCTAGGGGTCTGGTTCGGTCCGGACCTCCAGACGGACAAAAACTGGGACGAGGTGAAGAGCAGGGTGGCTTCTCTCACCCAGAAATGGGCGGAGAGGAAGCTATCCCTGAAAGGTCGTGCAGAGGTGGCTAACGCGTACATCGCGGCCGTCATCTACTACCGCCAGACCGTGGTACCTTGTCCTAAGCCCCGCCTGACTGCGCTGGAGCGTTTGCTGTTTCGCTTTTTGTGGAAGGGACGCGCTCCGATGGTCAGGTGGCCCATCTGCTGTCAACACCCGCTACGTGGAGGGCTGGACGTGCCATGGCTGATGATGCGCAAACACGCGCTCAGGCTACGACATCTCCACCTCTTCCTCGACGGTAATCAGGTGTGGTCGCCGTTTGCTAGACACGTCTTTACCCAGCTCGTCTCCTTGACGGAGCTGCAGTCCTGGGTCAAGCGAAGAACGAGAGGGAGTGCTTGGAGACTGGAATGTCTTCAGGCGCTCACAGGCCTCGACCAATCGGGCAATGTGATCGGTGGAAACTCCACCTTGGCGTTATATAGAGGATTAGTGGAGGGGAAGGGCGACGACGTAGTTGGAGAAACTCTAGGCGTCGACGAAAATCAACTAGCCAATCTCTTCGGAAGGACTTTCAGGCCCTGGCCTATGGACAACTTCCAGAAATCCCTGGCCTGGCAGTGCTAACGAGGTGCTTTGCTAGTTCGGGACAAACTCTACAGACATGGAGGTGCCGTCAGCTGGGCATGTCCGAGATGCGCACTGGGCGACGAAACCGTCCTGCACGCACTCATCCAGTGTCCGGGCATTGCTGACTTGTAGGTTTATGTTGAACACCTGCGGTCACGTGTAGGGCGTATCCAGCTATCAGCTGAGTCCATCGTGAGGATTGCCCCGCCCTCTTCCTTTAGCCGGGAAGGGCAGGCAGTTTTTATCTGTCTGGTGGCCATGGAGAAACTGATAGTATGGCTGACACGTTTGAAAGGGCTGAAGACGAGCACTTACCTCTTCGGTGATGCCCTGATTAACTTTTTAAAATGTTATTTGAAAAGGAAAACCAGGGTAGAGTGGAAAGTGCTCTCTTCCCAGCATTTTGTTGAAAGATGGGTGAGAGAAGCAAGTATGGCTCGAGTGAATGGGCCTACTCTGAGTATGTGTCTGTAAATTAAAGGTGGAAAACTGGGAGAGGGCACTTGCCCTGGTGGTCAGGGCCACTGTGGCCTTTTAATGGGTTTTCTTCACAAATGTCCCTCCGAAGTCTCCCCCCTATTGGGGAATTTTTCATTGTTAATTTTTATTACATCCTCTGTTTTTTACACGCAGAAATGCCCCTTTGTACCGACCTGTATTGTCCTGTACTGTCCTTAATGTCTACTTTATGTAAACTATTGTGGTTAATACAGAATGCATTATTATTATTATTATTATTATTATTATTATTATTTTTTATTATTATTGGTCGGATCGGACGTCTTTTTGCTCGTTCCCGTAAGTCTCTTTAATTACCTGTCATAAATAATTTATTCTACATTTTTGTTTGTCCTGTGAAGGAGAAAGCATAATATTTGGGCCTTTTGTCCAATATATTTGAACTTTTTACATTTAAAAATTATCGAAAAAAACATGGATAAGCAACGCCCTCCAGCGATATGTATGCTGTCGTGTGACAACGGCGTAAAATTTGAGAGGAATGACATGGCGAATACAGAAATTGATACAACAAACACCACCACAAACAACGTGAACAAAGGCAACAATGGCAACAACACTGAGAACACTAATTTTGAAAAATAAATAACCACACCAACCACAACAGTAACCGCGACAAACAAAATACAGACAACAGAAAAAAATTACAACAAATGCAACAACGACATTAACACCACTAACAAGAAAATAAATAGCGACAACACCGACAGCAACAATACAAATTTCTCCGAAAACAACAACAACGGTGGAACCATAAACACAACCAACTGCAACAGTGATAACAGCAACAACACCAACAATACCGTTTGTAGCAGTAGCAACAGCAACAGCACCAACAACAAGAACAGTAGCAGTAGTAGCGGCGGCAACAATGATGCCACTGAAAAAGTGACCATTTCTTTTGCAAAGGTAGCTCGCAACGTAGAAACAGTCCTGGTCACAGAGGGGAGATGGCGGTCGCAAGACACATGAAACCAGCACTGAATTTTCAGTGTCCTTGAAACAACCAACCGACTTCCTGGAGGTACAAGAGCGACGCACAGTGTCATACCGCACGATTGCCACGAAATCGCGTCGTGTTCAGAGAGCCTTGGAGGCTCATATTCAGAAGGTCTTAGGAACTGTGTGGGCATGGAAAACCCACATCACCCGGGACAAGAAGTATGCTACCGTGGGCGCCCTTTTTTGCTACCACCCAAGAAGCAAAATCACACTCACTGAGGACCCTAAGATGTTATGACATAACATTAATCCTGTTTTACTGCGGAAAATAAATTGCAAAAGTCAGGGTAACCCAGGTCCCGCCCAATATACCTGTGCCTGGTCGTGTTTGTTCTTGCGGGCATCGAGGAGAGAATAACCATTCTGCAAGTCCAGAAGTTGGTGAGAGTGGATTGGTCTATATTGTAATGGAGATGCTCATCCAAACCGACCAGGACTGGAATCAGCGCTATACCCCAGGTAACAGACCTCGGAAATGGCTCCCATCTTCCCATATCTCTTGAAGGAAGAGGCCCAACGACAACCTCCATCTCATGCCATATATCATAGAGAGGGTGGTTAAGGAACCTGACACGGGTGGGGCCCTGATCACCTTGGATCTATCCAAAGCCTTTCATAGGGTCGACCATTAGTACCTGGCTGCGGCCCTCGAGGCAGTCGGCTTCGGGCCCGTTTTTAGGGGCTGGAACGCTGCGATGCACAGCGACATCTGCTCGATTGTGAGGGTGAATGGTCACCTGTCGCAGCCGTTCAGCATCATGCGCTAGGTCCGCCAGAGTTGTCCCCTCACTTCCCTCTTGTACGTACTGTCCTTCGAGCCGTTACTGCACAAATTGGAGACAATGAAGGGGTCCCACGCAAAATAGGATGTGGGAGATCCGTGTCAGCTGACGCCGACGACGGCACCGTCGTGGTGTCGAGCACCAAACACGTCCTGATGCTCGGCACCGCTCTCATACGAAGAGGTGACAGGAGTAAAGATAAACCAGGAAAAGTCGGTGGGCTTGCAACTCGGCATCTGGAGAGGCCAGTCCATGCCGTCCGACAGCGGCGTGGGGCACTGGACGAAAGGACCGGTAAATTACTCGGGGTCTGGTTCGCTCCGGACATCCAGACGGAGAAAAATTGGAGCGAGGTAACGAAGAGGCTGATCTCTCTCCCCCAGAAATTGGCCGAGGGGTGGCTGTCTCTGTAAGGTCGGGTGGAGCTGGCGAATGCGTACATAACATCCGTCATCTGTTACCTCCTGAGCGTCGTACCTTACCCCCGCCCAACTCTGTTCAAAATGGAGTCCCTTCTACTCCGCTTTTTGTGGAAGAGACATGCTCCCATGGTCAGTCGATCCATCTACTCTCAGCACCCGTTTCGTGGAGGATGGGCATGCCGTGGCTGATGATGCGCAAACATGCGCTGAGGCTGCAACATCTTTGGTGCGTCCTTGACGGTGAACAGGTGTGATCGCCGTTTGCCAGACACGCTTTTCCCCAGCTCATTTCGTTGGCGGAGCTACAGTCATGGATCAGGAAAGGACCGAGGTATAGCGCTTGGAATCTGGAATCTCTCCAAGCGCTCACCACCCACTACCAGCTTGGCACTGATATCGGTGGAACATCTACCTCGGCGTTCTATAAAGTGCTAGTGGAGGGGAAGAGCGATGACATTCTCGGGGAGAACCTGGGCGTCGAAGACGATCTGCTGTTTGATCTCTTCAAGAGAACTTTCAGCCCGGGGCCTATGGACAATTTCCAGAAATCCTTCGCCTGGCAGTGCTACCGGGGAGCGTTGCCGGTTCTGGATAAGCTCTACAGGCATTGAGTGCTGTCAGCCGAGTCAGTCCGATGTGCGCGCAGGGCGACGAAACCGTCCTGAACGCACTCGTTCAGGGCCCGAGGATTGCTGACTGGTGGAGCTATGTCTAACAGTTGCTGTCGCATGTAGGACGGATCCGGTTATCGACTGAATCCATTGTGCAGATAGCACCACCATCCTCCTTCATAGAGTAGGAAGGGCAGTTTTCATCTGCCTTGTGGCCATGGCGAAATATATTGTGTGGTAGACAAGGTTGAATGGGTTGAAGGCGGACACTTTCCTCTTCGGCCAATCCCTGATTAACTTTGTCTAGTTTCACTTGAAGAAGAAAATCAGGGTGGAGAGGCAAGTGCTATCTTCTAGTAAGTTTGTTGAAAGGTGGGTGAAAGTGGCGATTCTGGTCCGAGTGAACGGGCCCGCTCTGGGTATCCGCCTGGAGACTGAGGAATTTGAAAACTGAGAGAGGGCCCTTTCCCGGGTGGTAAGGGTGGCCGTGTTATTTTGTGTGGTTTCCGCCACGAGTGACCCTCGGAGGTTTTCCTTTTTTGGGGGAATTTTTGTTGTTTGAATTTTTTTTATTTGTTTTTACACATTTCTATCCCACCGAGGTTAACTTTGCCTTTCAAGCTTACGGGGTCGATAAAATAAAGTACCAGTAATGCACTGGGTATTTGCTGGCCGTGTGCCAAACGTAGAAACAATTATTATCACTATTGGCTGTTGGAGTCTGAAGACTTCTTATTGTGAGTTTCACAAGGTAACTGAATTTTCAAATCTTTTTGTGCATTAAATCGTTATATTATTTTTCAAAAAGGGTTCAATCCTGGCTGGATACTGGCAATTGGGATCTTTAATCTCCTTCTGCTCATGTGGGATGGGTAGTTGACTATGCGGCCCATATTACAGGGGCCACCGTCTGTTTAATAGCAAGCGCTTCCTGTTTTGAACAGCACGGAGATGGTGCCGAACTCTCTGGGCCTTGCTTTGATATCATTGATGCATTTGAGTGCAGCTTCGATTTCCGATTGTGTGGCAAGTTCCGCTTTGTGGGACTGCACTGAAATACACCTCTAATGCAAATTCTTCCTTTGCGTTGCTGCTATTGCTTCGTCCGGGATGGTTAGATTTGCACTGGATCGTTCTCGCTTAATCAGTTTCCACGCCTGGTCCAACTGTTGCCCATTGTCCGAAATCTCCTCTTGAAAAAATGTTTTCGTTTTCGCAACCACAGCTGCAAATGAATTGTTGTTCATATAGTCATTGATGCTGCTGCTATTGGTGATTTTTGGCCTATCACCTTCCTTTTTCTCTTCGTTGTTGGTTTTGTTGTTGTCGTTGTTGTAGTTGGTGTTGCTCTTTGTGCAATTGTTGTTGTTGTTCTCGTTGCTGGTGTTCGTGTTGTTTTTAATTCCCTTGTCGCTCTTGGGGTTTTGTTAGACTTGATATCCTCACTTGTTTCGTTGTTCATGTTGTTGGTGGTGGTGTTGCTAATTTTGCAACAACGAAAAGTTTTAAAAATTCACTACACCAGAAGGCTCAAGATGCATACCTTTCCATGAAGACATTGCGTACTGCAGCTTCCGGAGAAGCCCTACATCCCTATTTTGACACTGGCATATAGACATCTGGAAACCCTCCAGACCAATAGAAACTTCACATACAGTGTATAATACTGTACTATGTTCGATGGCGTTTAATATCCTTATAAAATGTTTAATACGTTCTCCAATAATGTTACAATTCAATATATTATTTAAAATTGTATTAGATATCTATATGTATATACATTATATACATTCATAGCATATGTCTTAATTTGTTGATAGTCACAGCAATTTGTGAAATGAATTATATCAATATAGAAACATAAAGGAATACATATTCCCGACGAAAACAATCTGAGCCATGTTGAATTTCTTAAATGGTTATTGCCCTGAACTAGCCACCCAATGATAATATGCAATTAGATGTACCCATATGTTTTTTTTCATTCTGTCATGATCAACATAATCGGCCAGTAATTTCATCAATATGAAGACAAGATGCGGTTTGATGCTGCATGAACAAGAATATTGAACCCATCATCTATTCTCATAGTTTAACATGCTGTCATGCAAAATTTGAAATAGTTTCAATTTTACCCTCATCCCTTTGATGTACCGTCGCCTTTTCTGATCTCATTTCATTTAGAATTTAATGCGTATTGCCACAACAACTAGTAGAAAGAAATTACATTCTAAAGAATCAATAATGAAAGGGGAAATAAAGCAATCTAATCATTTATCCTTGATGTTCAACATACTGTGATCGCAGGTACTGCTTGTAAAAGATACCTGTAGAAGTGACATCATATTAAAGTATATAAAAAGTTAAAGTCTAAAATTACATCTGTGATGCCGATAAGATTTTTTTTAAAATACGATATTTGTGACGAACATATATATAAATATATATGTATTTATATATATATATATATATTTATTAAAATAACAGATTAACGTTTAAGCAAAATTCGCTGCTTTCACCCTTAACGGGATCTTCGTTAAGGGTGAAAGCAGCGATACTTTGCTTAAAATTTAATCTGTTATTTTAATAAATATTTGCTCTACGGTTATTATATGTCTGATATATATTTATCCTTATCGAGCCCTCTTTGGATTTTAGTCTTCAAATATATTATTATTATATATATATATAACAAAGGAATTGTGGTAAGGAACCAGATGGACCATAACGCACCAGAGTACTCAATACTTAGGTTAGTAGAGTGGGTAATAGGAAAAAGTATGATCCCGAGGACAGAGCTCAAGCCGTTTCGACGGCTATTTCTTAACTCTGGAGTCCAAAAATAGCCGTCGAAACGGCTTGAGCTCTGCCGTCGGGGTCATACTTATTCATATATATATATATATATATATATATGTGTGTGTGTGTGTGTGTGTAGATACATCTACCAAAATAAACGATAGTATCCAATGCGTATGAAGAACTCAATGTAATCCAAATATAGAAGATAACATGAAAAGAGAAAATGCATTCAAAATTTAAAGATAAAAATCATACGAAAACAGAGTCAAAATAAATTAATAAAAACAATGAAATAAAAACAAAGAACAGGTTCCTTATATTGAACAATATCATCATTTTACGACCGTTTCTGGGATATACATGTGTGTTGGTATGTATATCGTATTAAAGATCTATGTAAAAAAATATTACAAGTTATCAGAGGAGATATACATACCTACACTTATATATGCCATCTTCAGAAATGATGTTTATTAAAAGAAACAAAGTATTAATACAAAATGCCTGTTTGGTAACAGGTTTTGAATTGACCTATAGAAAATAGTTAGAGGTCAAGTTGATAGAATAACAGTAGTAGAACTTTATGCTAGGAGTGGAGGAATGTAAATTTATGCTTTGAATGAAAATAATACAATGGGGAAGAAAAAGAGAGGAGTAAAAATGGGGTCTAGTCAATGAGATAGTGAAGGATTCCCCCAAAAAATTGATGTTACTAAAGAATGCTGTTACAAACGAAGGGAAAATAATTTTTTGTGGGATGAGAGTGTTAGTGAGAAATACTACTCCTGTTTAAATTTCAAGGAACCTAGATACATAAAAGGAAATTAAATTAATTGACAGGTATACTTACAGAGTTAAAACTATATTAATTCTTAATATTTTATTTTTAATTTTTTAATTTAGTTAATCTATAATTAGATATTTACTACAAAGAATTTCATAAATTGATTTCCCTCTTACAGCTCACTTTACCTAAAGTTATCTTTAACCGCATCCCCTATCTATCACATTTAATACCTAGAATTAGTAAATATAATTAATATCTTTAATATTATGGATGTTTAGATAGATACACTACTTTTTATAAAATTGTATCTGTTTCAGTCTTGCTAGATATATATATATATTTTTTTTTACTTCTTTATTTATCACATTCATAAGAATTAATATAATTTTAACTCTGTAAGTATACCTGTCAATTTATTTAATTTCCTTTTATGTATCTAGGTTCCTTGAAATTTAAACAGGAGTAGTATTTCTCACTAACACTGTCATCCCACAAAAATTATTTTCCCTTCGTTTTTAACAGCATTCTTTAGTAACATGAATTTTTTGGGGGAATCCTTCACTATCTCATTGACTTGACATCATTTTAACCCCTATCTTTTTCTTCCCCTTTGTATTATTTTCATTCAAAGCATAAATTTACATTCCTTCACTCCTAGCATAAAGTTCTACTACTGTTATTCTATCAACTTCACCTCTAACTATTTTCTATTGGTCAATTCAAAACCCGTTTCCAAACAGACATTTTGTATTAATATTTTGTTTCTTTCAATAAACATACTTCATCATTTCTGAAGATGGCATATATAAGTGTAGGTATGTATATCTCCTCTGATAATTTGTAATTTGTTTTACATAGAACTTTAATATGATATACATAACAACACACATGTATATCCCAGAAACGATCGTAAATGATGATTTTTTTTCAATATAAGGAACCTGTTGTTTGTTTTAATTTCATTGCTTTTATTAATTTA
>OZ024741.1:347628456-347675956 GCA_964016885.1 Eledone cirrhosa
AACAGTTTTATAAATAATTTTGACGTACCATAAATATAAGCGACCATTAACATAGGATATATGTATATATATATATATATATATATATATATATATATATATATATATATATATATATATATATATATATATATATATATATATATATATATATATGTGTATACATATATATATATATATATATATATATATATATATATATATATATATATACATAACAGAGATTTGCAGCTTGCTTGAAGCATTGTTTAATAGGAAACACAAATTTAAATTTTGAAGACCAACACAATCCGTATGGAGAATGTTAAATTGCCAACATAACAAATAAATCTTATCTTAGCAAATTTGAAATTAGCTAAGGTAAGATTATTTTGTTATGTTGGCAATTTAACATCTCCATACGGATTGTGTTGGTCTTCAAAATTTAAATTTGTATTATATATATGTAAACGGAAACAGATCTGAAACTTTCATTATGTCAATCATATATCTAACTTAAAATGTATCAAGGAGTGTTTAATTATGGGTGAGGATTTAGCATTTTGGAAAACGAGTGGGCGATTGAATAACTAATGTAAGTCTGTTACACAGGTGAAAACATCTTTTAATAACATGCTCAAGAATAGAGAACCGAATTCAGAGCTACCATACTGCCGGCCGCATGTGTATTTCTGAGTTCGTGTGTGTATAGGCCTATAGGTGTTGTGTGTTTATGTGAGTGTGTGTGCGGGCGTGCCTGTGAATTTGTTATATATTATTGAAGTTAAAGAAGAAATAAATCTAAAGTACTCTAGTATATATATATATATATATATATATATATATATATATATATATATATATATATGTGTGTGTGTGTGTGTATGTATATATATATATATGTATATATATGTATATATATATATGTATATATATATATATATATATGTATATTTCGGTAAACACACACACACATATACATGTATATATGCATATCCATACACACTAGCAGACACACATTTACACCCACATATATGTATATATATATATATATATATATATATATATATATATATATATATATATATATACATTCATATACATCAGTATCTAATTTTGTTTGGGAAAATATTCTATATCTGTTTACTTGATTACTATCAGCATTATGTCGAACATTTTTTACACGTATATTTGCATAATTAGATCATTTTCAAATTAACATTCATTACATTTTTTTAATGAAAATGAAATATATTCCTAAAAAATCTCTCAAACATCACACAAAACACAAAACGGAACAACGCAATATGGTTAATAATGAATGCGCAACGAACAAGTTTTAAATATGAAAATAACACTAAATTAAATTTCTCGTTTCATTTCATTTTATATTCCTATTTCTTTTATTTTTGAAGTGTGTTTCAGTTATAACAAGTTCTGTAACATATCATACATTTTCTCTCCTATGCAATTTATCAAACGTATGTATTACAGAAACATTTCTTACCAAATCAAATGGAAATAAAAATAAAATTATCAATATGCAATAGTTATATTTAAAAAGCGTTACAAAACTAAATCAATTTCGAAGTATAATAATAACTATAACAACGAACACAACAAAACCGCCACCACTACTACTACTACTACTACTACTACTACTACTACTACTACTACTACTACTACTACTACATATAATGATAATCATGATTTTATTTATTGGCCACAAGGGCCGACATATAGGGGACAATACAAAAGACTGGGACAGTGGGGTTTTACAGAAAAATCGAGTAAACAATATAAATAAACAAAGTAACAATAACAAAGCAAGAGTAAAGTAACAATAAAATTACAACAAGAAAAAATTCCCCAATAGGGGGGATGACCACCTAGGGTTCGCTCAGGTACCCCACCAGTCCTGAACGACCCGACGCTTCGAGAGCACCCTGGAAGGGCACCCCTCTCCTCTTCAAATTTACCTACCTACAGCCGCATGACCAGAGTAGGCCCACTCACACGGGCCATTCTCGCCACATTCACCCACGTTTCAGCAAATGTACTGGGGGGCAGCACTTCTCTCTCCACCCTCAACTTCCTTTCCAAGTGAAACTTGAAAAAGTTGATTAGGGATTGGCCGAAGAGAAAAGTGTCTGTCTTCAGTCCTTTCAACCTAGTCCACCATACAACCCCTTTCGCTACTGCCACCAGACAGAGGAAAATTGCCTGCCCTTCCTGGCCAAAAGAAGGCGGCGGGTCGATCTGCACTATGGAGTCGGCCGATAGCCGGATCCGTTCTACACGCGACAACAGCTGTTCAACATAACTCCACAGTAATGCACGGACACTGGACGAGTGCGTGCAGAACGGTTTCGTCGCTCTGCGCGCATCTCGGGTAGGTCCGTCTGACAGAACTTCCGTGCCTGTAGAGTTTAACTCGAACCGGCAGTGCCCCCCGGTAGCACTGCCAAGCGAGGGATTTTTGGAAATTATCCATCGTCCCCGGCTCGAAAGTCCTCCGGTACAGACTGTTTAGTTCGACTCGTTGACTCCCAAAGCCTCTCCGAGTGCGTCGTCGCAGTTGCCCACCACTAATCCTCTATAGAGCTCGAGTGTAGAAGTTCCACTGACCGCATTGCCCGCCTGGTAAAGGGCAGTGAGTGCCTGGCAACATTCCAGATGCCAGTCACCCAGTCTCGGTCTCTTCTTGACCGAGGACTGCAACTCAGTCAAAGAAACGAGCTGCGGAAAGGCCCGTCTGACAAACGGCGACCACACCTGTTCACCGTTTAGGCAGAATATCTGGAGATGCCGCAGCCTCAGCGCGTGCCTGCTCATCATTAGCCACGGCATGCCCAGCCCTCCACGTAGAGGGTGCTGGCAGCAGATGGACCGCCTCACCAACAGAACCTGACCCCTCCACAAGAATTTGAAGAGGAGCTGCTCCAAGATGGCGAGGCGCGAACGGGGCAAGGGACTCAGTCAGACGGTAGTAGATAACGGACGCGATGTACGCTTTCGCCACCTCCACCCGACCTTTCAGTGATAGCTTCATCCCAGCCCATTTCTGGGTGAAACTGACTAACCTGCTCGTCACCTCGTCCCAATTCTTATCCACCTGGAGGTCTGGCCCGAACCAAACCTCTAGCAACTTTACCGGTCCGTCCGTCCAGCGCCTAACGACGCTGTTGGACGGCATGGCCTTGCCTCTCCAGGTGCCGTGTTGCAAGCCTACTGATTTTTCGGGTCAAGTTTTGCTCCCGTCAACTTTTCATATTCCTCCAATAAGTTGCCGACCACCTTGATTTCTGAGGTGTCCGACACCATCACGGTGATGTCGTCAGCATAAGCCGACACGGCCTTTCCGCGTCCCGGTTCGAGTGGGATGCCCTGCAATACTCCAGCTTCCGCAGTAAAGACTCGAGAGTCAATACGTACAGAAGGGAGGAGAGAGGGCACCCTTGACGGACCGATCGGAGACCAGAAACGGTTCCGAGAGGTGGCCATTATTTTGACCATCGAGCAGGTGTCGCTGTGCATTGCAGCGATCGAGCCTCTGAAGACGGGGTCGAAGCCAGCCACCCTGAGAACAGCCTCCAGGTACCGATGGTCGACCCTATCGAATGCTTTCGATTGATCTAAATTGATCAGAGCCCCACCGAAGCCAGGTTTACACCCAACCCTCTCTATGATGTATCGCATTAGGTGGAGGTTGTCGTGTATGGACCTGGTTGGGATTGCGCAAGTTTGCGCCTCCCCAACCAAATCCCCGACGACAAGCGCCAACCTCTTCGCAAACACCCTGGCCAAAATCTTAAACTCTGTGTTGAGCAGCGTTATGGGCCTGAAATTGTCTAATGTGTCCCTTTTGTTCTCGTCTTTCCTTATCAGCGTCACTACGTCCTGGCTCACAGAACTGGGAATACTCCCGTTTTGCTGCCAGTGGCAGTAGAGGGATTCGAGGAGATTGGAGGACAAGTCTGGCATATTTACGTAGAGCTCATAGGGCAGACCATCCAAACCGGGTGACTTGCGCCTCATGCAGCCTACAAGGGCATCCTGAATCTCGGCTGAAGTAATTGGCCTTTCGCATCGCCCAGCGTCAGCCGTCGAGAGTTGCGGCAAGCCATCGAAGTAGGGTCTGAAGTTCGCCACCATCTCTGACCCGCCACTTCCCACGAACAACCGAGCAAAATGTTGGCGACAGGACTCACACATCCTCTTGGAATCGCTCAGCTCGTGCCCGTCTCGGTCCGTCAGAGACCGAATCGTGGTTTTATTACCACGCTGCGCCTCTGCCACGCGGGCCCATCGAACAGCTTTGGTTCCCTCGTTTCTCTGAGCACGCGCCTTAGCTCTGACAATGCAACCTTCGTGTTTCGCATTGAAGAAAAGGTCTAATGCCATTCTCGCCGCTAGCACATGAGTTGCAATGCCACTACCAATAGCCTCGTCTAACTTATCTACCAACTCCCCTCCTTTCTATTTTTCTCTAATGATACTTCTTTGCTAAACTCCAACGACATTACTCTAATCTCTCTTTTTAGAGCCCCCCACCATCTATTGTTGACGAGACCCCCTGTCAACTTTTTCTTAACTAAATTGTTGACCTAGTCCCTGTAAGCCTTACGTACCGGAAATGACATGTTTAGCTTCCAGTAACCGGGTCCTAACCTACCCCTCTTATCTAGGTCGACCATACAGATTACAAACTTGTGATCTGAATAGGCGACCGTTTCAAAACGTGGACAGCTTACACTATGTCTGTCTATTTTCCTAATGAATATCCTGTTTGCATACGATCTAGATGACCATATGCGGTTAGCCCAGGTCCACACTGGCGCATTAGGGAAATCTAGTCGGTACCTGTCAGACATTTGGGACTGGCTGATCAGGTTCTTGAGGCTTTTGCACCCCCCGCTCCTATCGGATACTCCCACACAGTCCCAGTGTGCGTCTAAGATGCCGTTCCAGTCCCCCGCTAACAGTAAAGGGCGAGACGTACCCAAAAAGGCTTCCAGGCGTCTAAAGAAGTCCGGCCGTCCTGCTCCAGTAGGGGCATAGATGGCCACCAGTCTAAAGGCACCACCTTCATTATTGTTCACGTCCAGGACCACCAACTTCCCGTCCGGGTCCCGGAAGATCGACCTTTCGAGATCCAGGCCTTTCCTAAACAGCACTGCAACCCCGCCTCCCATTTCCGGCCGGCTGACATATGCAAAGATTTGATAGTCGTCGAAAATGGGGGCTAGTGAGCGCGTGTCGGAAATCCTGGTCTCGCTGACTGCAATTACATCTATTTCTATAGACCTGAGTTCGTCAAGCAGGTGACCCTGCTTCCAGGACGATCCCAGGCCTCGAACATTTAAACATCCTACTCTTAATAAGGCCATGTTGGCAAGTTAAACAGAGAGAGAGGAAGGTTTACTTACCTTCCGGGCTCTTGTGAACGTCGGGTTGTTCGACCTCCATAGTTAGTGGGGTTTCGTTTGGGAACCCCTTTAAAAGTCTTGAAGTGGGTTTTACGTTCTGGGTTCCCACGTCCCGAGGAAAGCTGTCTCGTATTTCTTTGAATATGTCGGGCGACATTCGCACCAGAACCAAATCTTCAAGCACGCGAAATGTGCTCGATTTAAAAATGTACCGCTTCTTTTTGTATATTTTCACTTCGTGCTACGAGGGACAACAGTTCCTTGTTGGCCCTCCTGACGAGCACGATGTTTTGTATGTTTTGTTGGTGTGATTTTATTTGTTTGCGTGCCTGTGGTGGTGATGGTTTTGGTGGTGTTGTTTCAGTTGTATCTGTGTTTGTTGTGAGTGCGATGTCTGTGGTTTCAGATGTTTGTGTGTATATTTGTTCTTGCGTCTGTTTCGGTTGTTTGCGTTGGGGGGATTCTGGTGATAGGTGATGGTGGTGTTGATGTTGGTGTTATTGGAGAGATGTTTGCGTGGGTGGTCTCTGCGTTTTTTAATGTGGGTGCTTTTGTGCTTTGTTGATTTTTTTTTTCTTTTTGTGTTTCCTGTTTTGTATTTTGGGGATTTTGGATTTCCCTCATCTTCACTACTGGTAGATGAGAGGTCTGTGTCTGTAAGTGTGTTTGTATGTATGTTTAAGGTTTTATTGGTGTGTGTATTTTTTTTGGGGGGGGGGGGGGATTTGACAGATTTCCTCGTTTCCCCCCTGGGTGGGCAATGTTGGTGGTGGTTTTTCTATTGGTGTTGTAATTGGTGGTTTTGCCGGTGCAGGTGTTGGTTGTGGTCCTCGCCCTGGCGTCGGCAGCAGTGGAGCCTTTCGACCCCTTGCCTCTTTCAGCAGTTGAGGGCAGAAGGCTCGCAAATGGGTTTTTTCCTCACAAACAAAACTCTGCGACCTTTTGCCTTCGGTCATAATGTGAATGACAGTCCCATTCTGAAGTCGGATATGGTCTGGGATTTTCTTCACATTCTCGGGCCTGATCTGGAGAAGGATCTCCAGGTCAACCCCGAACCAGTCCTCTCTGGCCGTTCTGGACACTTCTATAGGGACTGTATCCGCCCCACGCCCCCCACAATCACACATCCCAGATGCCACCACATGTCACGTCCTGGTGGGATTCTGGGAATGCGGAGACGGGCCGTTCTTTTTCCAAGTGGGAGGGGTACATTATGACCTTGCTGGTTTTGCAAGGAGTCATGGCGTGTTTCATCGCGAGGGCTTCTGACTTGAACAACACCGAAATGGTGCCGTACTGTCTGCTCCTCTCTATGTACTGTGTGTCTTCTCTGATGCACCTCAGCGCGACTTCAATATCTTCTTGTGCGATTAAAGCTGCCCTTTAAGTTTGTGCTGAGATGCATCTAAAATGCACCGTTTTGCGCTCCACTGCCTCAATAGCGTCTACCGGGACAGTTAAGTTGGCCCAAGTTTCCTCTTGCTTGATGAGCTTCCATGCCTGGGCCAACGTTTCATCTTTGTTTGAGAGGTCCATGTTGAAGCATGGCCTCTTTTTTGCTGCTGCTGGAACGAAAGTGTTGTTGTTTTCGTTGGGGGTTTTGTTGACATTGTTCTTGTTGGTGTTGTTGTTAGCACTTTTGCTGTTATCATTGTTGTCTTTGTTGCCACCGTTGTTCTCGGTGCAGTTGGTATTGTTGGTATTGGTGTTGTCGCTATTTGTTTTCATGTTAGTGGTGTTGATATTGTTGTTGTATTTGTTATTTTTTTTTTGTTATCTGTATTTTCGTTGTCGCTGTTACTGTCATCTTTTTCAAAATTAGAGTTCTTATTGGTATCATTGGTATCTTTGTTTACCTTGTTTGTGGTGGTTGTTGTGTTATGAATGTGTGCTAATTTCGCTGTAGCGTCGTTGTCGCACGACAGCCGACATATAGCTGGGGGGCCTGGCTCAGCCATGTTATTCTTTTCCTTCGTAAATTTTTTTAACATGTACAAAAAAGTTCAAATATTTGGACCAAAAGGACCAAATATTATACTTTCCCCTTCACGGGGCAAAGTCTAAGGGCTTATATCCCTTACACAACAAGAAATATTTAACAACAAATAATTTAAACAGGCAAATAAAGCGACTTACTGTGAGCGAGCAAAATACGTCCGGTTAAACCAATAATAATAACAATAATAATAATGCTTTCTTTATTAACCGCAAGGGTTTACATAAAGTAGACATTAAGGACAGTACAGGACAATACAGGACGGAAGAAATGGGCAGTTCCGTGTGTAAAAAAAACAGAGGATGTAATAAAAATAACAATGAAAAATTCACCAATAGAGGGGAGACTTCCGAAGGATATTTGTGGAGAAAGCCCATTAAAAGGCCACAGTGACCCTGACCACCAGTGCAAGTGCCCTCTCCCAATTTTCCACCTTTAATTTACAGACACATACTCAGAGTAGGCCCATTCACTCGGGCCATACTTGCTTCTCTCACCCATATTTCAACAAAATGTTGGGAAGAGAGCACTTCCCTCTCTACGCTGATTTTCCTTTTCAAATGAAATTTGAAAAAGTTAATCAGGGCATCACCGAAGAGGTAAGTGCTCGTCTTCAGCCCTTTCAAAAGTGTCCACCATACTATCTCTTTCGCCATGGCCACCAGACAGATAAAAACTGCCTGTTCTGCCCTTCACGGCTAAAGGAGGAGGGTGGGGCAATTCTCACGATGGACTCAGCTGATAGCTGGATCCGTCATACACGTAACAGCAGGTGTTCGACATTAACCCACAAGTCAGCAATGCTCGGACACTGGGTGAGTGCGTGCAGAACGGTTTCGTCACCCTGCGCGCATCTCGGACATGCCCGGCTGACGGCACCTCCATGCCTGTAGAGTTTATCCTGAACTGGTAAAGCTTCTCGGTAGCACTGCCAGACCAGGGATTTCTGGAAGTTGTCCATAGGCCCCGGCCCGGAAGTCCTTCCGAAGAGATTGGCTAGTTGATTTTCTTCGATGCCTAGAGTTTCCCCAAGTACGTCGTCGCTCTTCCCCTCCATTAATCCTCTATAGAACGCCAAGGTGGAGTTTCCACCGACCACATTGCCCGTTGGTCGAGGGCTGTGAGCGCCTGAAGACATTCCACTCTCCAAGCGCTCCCTCTCGATCTTCGCTTGACCCAGGACTGCAGCTCCCTCAAGGAGACGAGCTGGAGAACGACGTGTCTAGCAAACGGCGACACACCTGATCACCGTCGAGGAAGAAGTGGAGATGTCGTAGCCTGAGCGCCTCTCTGCGCATCATCAGCCACGGCATGCCCAGCCCTCCACGTAGCGTGTGTTGACAGCAGATGGACCGCCTGATCATCGGAGCGCGTCCCTTGCACAAAAAGCGAAAGAGCAAACGCTCCAGCGCAGTCAGACGAGGCTTAGGACAAGGTAAGACGGTCAGGCGGTAGTAGCCCGCCGCTGCCCCCGAACAGTTGAGAGAAGTGTCGCTGAAAAGCTTCACACATTTTCCCGGGATCGAGCAGTATGCGCCCGTCGTGGTCCACCAAAGACCGGATCGTAGCTTTGTTGCCACGACGCGCCTCCGCCACTCGGACCCATTGAACAGCTTTCGTCCCTTCGTATCTGAGAGCACGCACCCTAGCTCTAACAACGCAGCCTTCGTGCTTTGCATTGAAGAATTGTTCAAGGGCCAATTTCGCCGAAAGTACGTCGGTCGCGATGCCTTTGCTAAGCGCCTCGTCTAATTTTCTAACTAATTCTCCCTCTCCTCTATGTTTCTCTATTGCTAAAGCCTTATTAAACCTAATGGACTCTATTCTAATTGTTCTTTTCAGAGCAAACCACCACTTGTTGTTTACGAAGTCCCCCGTCAACACCCGCTTAACTCGTTCGCTAATCCGGTCTCTGTAGGCCTTGCGCGCTGGTAGGGACGCGTTTAGCTTCCAGTAGTGAAGCCTATCTAAGTCAAGCACACAGATCACGAAATTGTGGCCCGTGTAGCTGACTATCTTGAAAGGTGGACAGCCTATGCTAGACCTATGTATTTCCCTACAAAATACTCTATCTAGATATGATCTGGATGACACTATACGATTTGTCCAAGTCCACATTGGCACATTCGGTAAATCCAATCGGTACCTGTCAGACAGTTCAAAATGCCTGAGCAGGTTGGTGAGACTCTTACACCATCCTCCCCTATCCGCCAATCGCACATAGATCCCGTTCCAGTCGCCCCACTAACACTTAAGAGCGGGACGTTCCAAGAAATGTCTCCAGACGCCGGAAGAAATCAGGCCGCCCTGCTCCTGTCAGGGCATAGACGGCCACTAGCCTGAAAGCTTGCCCGTCTCCACTGTTCACATCCAGCACCACCAACTTACCTTCTGGGTCCAGGAAGATGGCCCGTATGGCGAGATCCAAACTTCTCCGAAAAAGCACAGCAACTCCTCCCCGCGATCCAGGACGGCTGGGAGATGCGTACACATCGTAGCCGCGGAAGATCGGTGTGAAGGCCCGTGCTTCGTAGAATCTGGTCTCGCTGATGGCCACTACATCTATGTTTAGTGACCTGAGGTCGTTGAGCAGGTGGCCCTGCTTCCATGCCGACCCCAAGCCACGCGCATTTATGCTGCCTATTCTGAGTGAGGTCATGTTGAAATGGAGTGGAAAAGATGGGAAAGACCACTTACCTTACTTCTCGTAGAGGAAGGATGGTTTATCCATCCTTTTCACTGCTTGTGGCCTCCTCAGGAAGGATGTCCTTATAAATCCTCCTGGAGAGTGCTTATCGGAAGTCTCCGATGTCTTTGGGGAATTTTTGTTTTAGTGTCGTGTACATTTTCTGTGTGATGCGAGTGATTTGTATGTGTGGAGGCGGTGTGAACTTTTGGGTTGTTGTGTAGTCTTTATCTGTGAAGCTGGTGTTGTGTTGGATGTAGTGTAATAATTGGTTGTTGTTCAAATTTAATGCTGTGTAGTGTGTATCGTTTTGGTTGTTTTGTTTTGTTTGTGTTTGTTGTGGGTTTGTTTCTCTTTCGCTTTTTGGTGACTTTTGTGGTGTAGGTGATGGTGGTGTTGGGGTTAATAATTGTTTCTAGTTTTGGCACAAGGCCAGCAACTACCCAGTGTATTACTGGTACTTTATTTTATCAACCCCATAAGGATGAAAGGCAAAGTTAACCTCGGCGGGATTTGAACTCAGAATGGCAAGGGCCGTAACTCTATACATCAAAGCATGGCGTCCGACCCTCTACCGTTACTGCCAATCCAATGGTGATGGTGTTGGTGGTTGGGGTGATGGGGTTTGTGATGCTGGTTTGATGGTGGCATATCTGTCCTAGCTTTTTTGTTTGATAGTTTATTTGTTTCCCTCTGTATTTTGTTTTTGGAGGGGGAAGGAAGAGAATTTTTTTCTTTTTTGGTTTCTTTTTTTCTTTTTTCCTGATACCGTTTCCCACACGTCGTCACAATCTGTCTCCAGTTGTGATTAGCCGGGGAGTGGAAAATCCTCCACAGTCGTTAGTTTTGGTTGTGGTGTGCTGGATGGTGTAGGCGCTGGTGCTAGTTCTGGCGCGTTGTTGGTTTTGCTACTGTTGCTGGGGTTGTTGCTGTTATAGTTGCTTCTGTTGTTGCTGCTACAGTTATTGTTGCCATCTCTGCTGCTGGTGGTGTTGATGGTTAAGTCACTGGGGTCGGTAGGAGAGGTGGCCTCAATCTTTTAGCCTGAGGGCAGAAAGCCCTTAGGTGGGTTCCTTCACCACAAACGACACACCTAGCATTTCTGCCCTCGACAATGACGGTGAGGTGGCTGCCGTCAGTGAGGTCTATTACCTCTGGGATCTCCTCAATGCTTTATTGGTCCGCTTGGATCAGGAGCTCCATCCCAGATCCGGACCAGTTCTCCTGCTTTTCTTTCGCTATTTCGATTATCTTGGTGTTGGCTTCGATGCCGGCGAGGAGGGCAGCTATTAGCCAGGGAATTTCGATGGTCGGTTGAACGTGGGTGACCCTGATCTTTACGAGTCTCTGGCTACAATAGCTTGGGACGACTGTGGTGTTTCAAAGAACACGTCCACGGTTCCATACTTCTGCCCACGTCTGATGTGGTTTTTTTTGCCCACACATGTCTCAAAGCTTTTTGGATTTGGGACTCAGATGCCCGTTCCACTTGGCGCGATGTTATATTAATTGTTCGATAAGACACGGTGCATAGGCGCCGATGCTACATTTTATTATGTGGGGGAGGAGGGGGAGGCTGACCCTGTACCCATCTTTCTTTACCATTTTTTTGGCTTCTTCTAATTCCTCCCGAGTTACCTGAAATGCTTCGCACTGTTTTGCTACTCTGGCAAAACTCAGGGTGGTTTTCTTAATTTCATTGTTGCTGTTGTTGTTATCGTTATTTTTGTATGATAATTATAAAAGTTTAAATTTTGGGCTCAAGGCCCCAAGCCACGCGCATTTATGCTGCCTATTCTGAGTGAGGTCATGTTTAAAATAGAGTGGAAAAGATGGGAAAGACCACTTACCGTACTTTTGGTAGAGGAGGGATGGTTTTTACATCCCTTTTCACTTGATCGTCTGGTGAAGGGACCGTTGAATCGTCCCTTCGGCTGGTCGTCGGCTCTTCTATGAGAATGTCTGAATATACTCTTCGATTGATAGTTCCTCCTAGGTCCCTGAAATCACCAACTGCGTTGGGGAATTTCGTTTTAATGTTTGTGTATTGTTTCTGTGCTATCCTTACCAGTCTTATGTTAGTTGGCGTTTTGATTGGTGCTGGTATTATGTAGTCGTGTTGTGAAATGTCTGTGTGTTCAATTATGTAAGTCATTAGTTTCTTGTTGTGTGTATTTAATGCCGTGCATTTGTTTTTCTGGGGGTGGGGTGTGGTTCTGCTATTTTCTTGTCGTTGTTGCTGGGTGTGTGTTTTGTTGTTGTGTTTGCGATGTTGGTGCTTGTGGTGGTGGTGTTGAAGGTGTTGTTGGCGGTGGGGTTGTCGCCGGTGGTGATGGTGGTGCTAGTTTGGGTGGTGATGGTGTTGGTGGTGTTGCTGCTGTGGGTCTCTTTGCAGTAGACTTTACCCTTTTCTTATATCTTTCCTCCCTTTTCAAAGGCGACGATGCGCTGCTTCTGCGTTTGTGCCTTCTTACGACCTTTTGCCATCCCTCTCCCACCTCACACTCCATGTCTGATTCTGTGAGGTCGGGGAGGGTTACCAGCTCCAGACTTTCACTTGTTGTTGTTGGTGATGTTTGCACTGGAGTCTCTGTTGCAGCTGCATTTGGTATTGCTGTTGTTGTTGTTAATATTTCCACTGCTGCTGCTGTTTTTGATTTCCGTGGCGTGGGTATGGGTGCCATGGACCTATAGTTCCTGGTTGCCGCTTGTCCTGTTGCTGGTAGCCGTGGAGCCGGTTTCGGAAGGAAGGGGGTTTTCTCCTTTCTCAGGGTCTTCTCGTTGCAGAAGGCCCTGAGGTGAGTCTTCGATCCACAGCGAAAGCATTTCGGGCGTTTTCCCTCAACACTTATGGGCAGTTGAGTGCCGTTATCGAAGTCTATCACATCCGGGATAGCTTCGATGCACTCCTGGTTGGTTTGGATTAGCATCTCAATGGAGGTGCCGACCCAATCTTCTCTTACTTTTTTCTGTACTTGCAGTACAGTTGTTTTGTCCTCGATTCCGACGAGGACAGACGCGGCCAGCCAAGAAGGGGCCATCCCGGGGGGGGGGGGGGGCGTGGGTCAGTTTGACCCTCACAGTTTTTTTTACCCGCAGTAGGAGGGCACCAACACCATTTCCTCGCTCCTTAGGCTCACTACGGATTGGGCCTTTGCCTCCTGGGGTGTGGCAAAAAGTACGTCTACGGTGGCATATTTTTTGCCTCGGGTGATGTGCGTTTTCCGCTGCCACACAGACCACAAGGCTTTTTGTATTTGAGCTTCTGTGGCTCTTTCCACCCTACGGGATTTTGTACTTACTGTACGGTACGTGACCGTACAGTGCTGTTGGGTTTCGAGAAATTTTTCCGCTGCCTTGCAGATTGCTGGGTGTGCGGTCTTTGTCACCATCTTCTTCGCTTCCTCTAATTCCTCATTTGTTATGAGGATTGTTTCCAAGTGTTTCGCAATACCTGCAAATGAGATTGGTTTTTCTTTGCTGCTGTTGTTGTTGTTGTTGTCGTCAGAGCTGCTGTTACTTTTGTTGTTGCTGCAGGTACTACGACTACTGCCTCCGCCGCTGTTGCTGTGGTTGTTGTTGGTGTTGCTGCTGCTAATGCTGTTGTTGTTTATGCTGCTGGTGATGCTGTTGCGGCTGCTACTGTTGTTTTCATTGTCACATTACGGCTGCTACTGCTATTATTCCTGACGTCAGACGAATGAACTGGGTTTTCGTATTTCCCGCACACCTGTTTCGTCACTGTCGTCGTCGTCGTGGAGAAACCTTGCACGCTTTGCACGAGACTTTTCTTTTCTTTCGTCGCTTGCGAAAGAGAAGGGAGGGAGAGAGACACATTTAAAGAAGGGAGGGAGAGAGACAATCTTATCTCTGCTGTAGTGACGATTGAGGAAGAAGAAGACGGAATGAGTGGGAGTGATCTATGAAAATTCTTTTTCGTAGCCATGTTGTTTTTTTGTTTAAAATAAATATTGGGCACAAAACCCCAATAAGCAGTTATTTAACCCCGAAGGGCCAAATAACGGGCAGAAAGACGCCTCTCACGAGGAGGAGGGTGTTTTTGTCTACAAGTTGGTTACAGTTTTAAACAATTTACAATTGTTATAGCGTTAGAAATGTACAATACCTTACAGAGCCGAGCCTCCGTCAACCATAGCATTCAATAATAATAATAATAATAATAATAATAATAATAATAATAATAATAATAATAAGAAGAAGAAGAAGAAGTAACTTCTACAGAAAAATTGTCAAGTCAACAATAACTGCTAAATCAATACCACCCAAGGAGGAAGTGCAAGAATTCTGGGAAAAGATCTGGGCCGAAGAAAATGTTCATAATATACATGCTCCATGGATAGACAGACAAATGAAAGATACAGCTCACCATGAGGAACAAATATGGGAAAATATAACAGTTGAACAGTTGCGCTTGGCTCTAAGAAAAACCAGCAAATGGAAATCCCCAGGAAAAGACTAAATACCAAATGTTTGGATGAATGCCTTCAGAGAGTCTCATGAGCTGTTAGCCCAACTTTACAATGAAATAGTTAAGGAGCCAGAAAAGATACCATCATGGCTAGTTAACGGCATTACATTCCTGCTTCCGAAGAATGATGAGACAGACAATCCCAAAACTTACAGACCGATAACTTGCTTGAACAAAATGTATAAAATTTTAACATCAGTCCTAACTGAATATACATATGACCACTTGATAACAAATCATCTATTTCCCATTGAGCAGAAAGGGTGTAAACGACGCTCATATGGCTGTAAGGATCAGCTTTTGGTTAACAAAATGATACTGGAAGATTGTCATAATAGACACACAAATCTATCAAATGCTTGGATAGATTATACAAAAGCATTCGATAGTGTTGCCACACAGTTGGGTTGAAAAATGTTTAGAGATTTTCAAAATATCTTCCGTTGTCAGGAGGTTCCTGTCATTCAGTATGAAGACATGGAAAACGACACTCCTTTTGAATAGTGAAAAAAAAATCACTGGAAGATGGAGAAGTTAATATTAATTGTGGAATTTTTCAGGGTGACTCTTTATCACCGCTTTTATTCTGCATCGCACTTATACCATTAAGTAAAATGCTCAATGAAACAAAACATGGATATAAAGTCTATGACAAAACTATTATTCACTTGTTCTACATGGATGACCTGATACTATTTGCAAAAAATAAAGAACAATTGCAAGGGCTATTATCCACCGTGGAGCAGTTCAATGATGACATTAAAATGGAGTTTGGACTAGATAAATGCGCCAAAGCAACGTTCACCAGAGGAAAGCTGCTGAAAATTTCAGACATTAATCTTGATCGGGGGAATGTGATAAGAGAACTTGATCAAGAGGAAACTTACAAATATCTAGGTGTTTGTGAAGGAGACGGAATAAAGCACTCGGCAATGATGGAAAGGATAGGGAAGGAATGTTACCGCAGAGTAAGAGCAAACTTAAGAACGGAATTGAATGCAAGGAATAGGATCGATGCCATAAACACGCTTGCCATACCAGTAGTAACCTACAGTTACATTGTCATCAACTGGTCAAGCACAGAGATCCGTAAGCTCGATACAAAAATTAGAAAATGATTAACCATGCACAGAATGCATCACCCTCAGGCAGATACAGATAGAATATATCTCCTTAGGAAAGAGGTAGGACGTGGGTTTATCCAGTTAGATATTGCGTTGAAAACTGCAACAATTGGATTATCCACATATCTAAGGGAATCACATGATTGGATAATCAAACTCGTTTTGAAACACGAAAGCATCAAAAGATCATACTCCATTATAAAAGATGCACAAAGATACAGTAATGGACTACAAATTTCAGAAGTCCCATTTACTGCTGAAATGGAAAACACAGAAAAAGCAAAGCAGGTAAAAGTAACTGCAAAGAAAGAACTGTTACAGGAACTGGCTAAGAAATGGTAAGAAAAGCCTCTGTATGGAAAATACCCAGAAAGAGTTAACAATCCTGATGTTGACAAAACTTTATCCCATCAGTGGTTGGCATCCTCTGGACCGAAATCGGAGACTGAAGGACTGATTATATCAACACAAGATCAGTGTCTGCCAACAAAAAAAGTACCAAGCCAACATAATAAAAAATGGATGCAACCCATTACGCCGTGATGTAAAAAACAACCAGAGACCATTGATCATATAATTTCAATGTGGAGTCCTATAGCTCCAACCGAATACCTAAACAGGCATGACAGAGCTGCACAATATATAGATTGGATAATGTGTAAGCATTTTGACCTGTCCCATCAAAAGTATTGGTGGGAGCAACAACCACCTCCCATACTTGAAAAAGATCACATCTCAATCTTGTGGAAATTTAGCATCCAAACAGACGGAAAAGTAGGTGCAAATATACCTGATATAATACTGAAGGACTTTAAAAAGAGGGTATGCCTGCTAATTGATATGTCCGTTGGAATAGACAAGAATGTATCTATAAAAAACATTTGAAACATTGAGCAAGTATAAAGACTTGCAGATAGAAAATGGAAAAATGTGGAAATTGAGAACTAAAACAATACCAGTGGTTGTAGGCGCTCTAGGAATGATACCTAAGGTGTCTAATGATTACTTATCGCAAATCCCAGGATACCTGCGTATAGGAGAAATACAAAAGATAATACTAATGGGAACTGCCCATATACTAAGGAAGATTCTGTCAATATAAATACCTCACAAGTCTAAACACCTAAAGATGCATGTGTGTGTATGTATGTTCTTCCTTGAACATGGCGGACCTTGTTGTCTGTTGAGGTCTCTGGTTATGACTTGGTGATAACTCGTATGAACATAAAGCAAGATAAATGCAACTATAATAATATTAATAATAATAATAATAATAATAATAATAATAATAATAATAATAATAATAAAAATAATAATAATGCTTTCTTTATTAAACACAATGGTTTACATAAAGTAGACATTAAGGACAGTACAGGACAATACAGGACAGTACAAATGTTAACTCCTAGAATTAACGATTAACTGATTAATTTAATTAGACAATTCTATTGATTGATTAATTGTTTATGTTTGATAACTTCTGGTTGAGTGCTTAATTCGGTTTGTGTAAGGGAATTTCATTCCTTTGTCTCAAATTTCGCATTTACCGCCAAAACGCGGTTATCTCCCTTTCAGAAAACCACGTGTCTATAGCCAAATTTACTGCTAGAAAAGACACCCGCTGAGGCTATAGAACGCAAGACTTGTTGCCGAAGTAAATCCTTTGTTCTGTCGTCAAAGGCAATTAACTTGCAGACCCCTGCAAGCGGAATTAGTCGATCTCGGATTTACAGAAACCTAGCGTGGATGCTGTATGTTATATGTGATGTATATCGTATGCTATACGATATGCGTTATGTGTTGCATTCGATCTCCGTGTGATGATCCAGGTCAGTCAAAACCTTTCCCTGAGTTCAGTCTTTTTCGTTGCTATGGCAATGCGGCTGGACTGCCGGTCGCTATATTTGATTTGCAAAGCTGCCTAAACGGGGTAATATTCTCCATCGAGTGCTAAAGCTACATTCCGAATCTGCATTCGTTAGCTTAGCCGCAGCCTAAAGCTTCGTTAATGCTGTACTAAAATTTGTATATATATATATATATCAATATAAAGAGAAAGAGAGAGGGGTGAGAGAGATGTACGTATATATATATATATATTAGTAAAAATGAAAAGAAAATGCTGACAAATTTTTCCCAGTGAAAATAGTTTAATTAGGAATAAGTATAAATTAGTAATAAGTATTAATTAGTATTCAGTTTTAGTTTTAAGTTTTTATCGGTTGCACATTTCTTATGCTTTTCAAAAATAATTTTGAGTTAGAGTGCTCGTGATTTTTGCTCTAATCTTATCAGTTTTGGAAATTCTTCCTGTTTTATGTGAAAAAAGTGGCTTGGGAGGTATTAAGATTTGGTTGGTTGTTGAATGTCATGTGAATAAGCACTATGAATTTCGCGCCAATTCGTGTTGCAAGAATTCTTTTAGTCAAAACAATTTTGATTGGTCGGTAGAAGTCACGTGAATGTCTAAATTGATTTTAGCGCGAACTGGTTTCGCGCCAAATGTAGGTTTGTCGAAGAGTGTCCTTTTCCGCTTGATTGAGTTGCAGTCATGTTGAGAGGTCAACATTTCAGGTGTCTATTAAGACAAATATGTGTGTGCGTCTGTGTGTGTGTGTCTGTCTGTATGTTAGTGTTCGCGTGTGCATGCGTATGTGTATGGGTGTGAGAGTGGATGGACCAGTATGTTTGTGGTACTGGTAAAAATGGCATACATGATTCGATATTTTCAGTCATTTGCAAAAACGAATCTCTCAAAAGAAGATCACTAACATCAATAATAAAGGAGGTGAACTGATGTATAGTGTTGCCATAACAACAAGACGTGTGTGAGTCCAGATTGTACGTACTGCAAGGGGAATTCATTAGGCCCTGCCGTATGGGATACTTGTGTACAAATATGTATGCACCCATCAATGTGCAATACATGTGTGCGTATGTGTATGTGTGCGTGTCGGCACGTGTATAAACATCAAAAGGTATTCGAATTTGTGCATATTCCTGTTGCACCATAGAACATGTGTGATTACGTATGCCACTGTGTTTATTTGTGGATAGATATGTATGTAGGAGGTATTCTGATGTAGATATGTATGTCAACGTGTGTATGTTGTGGGCTCGTCTTAGGATGAAGTGTTTAGACGGAGTCCGTAATTGTCCGTATTTGCGCTGGGTGTGGGTAGCATTATCTTTACATTTGTAGAGGGGAAAGATTCTAAAGTTGGGGTGATTTGGGGCAGCACAGCTATCAATGTGTTCACTCAGTCCTATTTTTCTGTATTCCCGTATTTTGATTTTCATCATGGACAGTCATGCGTTGGCGGAGGCTGTTTTTAGTCTGGCCTATGTCTTGTTCTCGACAACCTGAGCAAGTTAATACATATATTATGTTTTCTGATGCGCATGTGAAATTGTGTTTTACTATAAAACGTTGTCCTTGTTTGAAATATAATTCCGAACCCTCTATTAAGTTGATGCATATACCACAGTTGGGTCTATCGTATTTTTTTACTGTGGGTTTCGTTGTTGTGGTTGGCAGAACTTTGGCATGGGTTAGGATGTTTTTCATTGACTTAGATTGTCTTTTGCTCTTTATGATATGGTGTGTTCGAAGGATTTGGTTCATTCTATGGTCCTTTTTTTAATAAAGGGATGTTCTGGAGGATGGTGTCAAAGTCCTCATTGTTGACAGGGCTGTGTGTGGAGATGTATGGAAGAGCTTTTAGTTTCGGTTGATTAACTTTAGGGTGTCTAAGGTCCTGGGTCCTGAGTTTTAGGGCACGTTGGATTCCATTGTCAATTAGTGATGCAGGGTAGTCCATGCTTTTGAGTGTGTCGTTTAGTTCTTGTAGACGTAAGTAACAGGTGTTTTTATTGGGAACTATACTACAGATTCTCTTGGCTAAGTTGTAGGGAATGTTACTTTTAACGTGTCTAGGGTGGCATGAATTGAAAGGGAGATATTGCTTGGAGTCTGTGGGCTTGTAGTACATGTCTGTTTCTGTATTTTTTTTATGAATCTTAATGAGGATGTCGAGGAAGGGGAGTTGTTGATGACTGTATTCCATTGTAAAATTAATATTCGTGTTGAGCCCATTTATATGGGTGTGAAATTCTTTAAGCTTCTCGATATTTTCCTGCCAAAGGATGAAGCAGTCATCTAGATATCTTTACGGGTCTTTATATATATATATATATATATATATATATATATATATATATATATATATATATACGTATGTTTGTATGTATATGTGTGTGCGAGTCTATATATAATACATTAATGCAATTTGCAATACAATAGTATATAACCTTATATTAATAAATTGTCTTATATTCTATGTATAGATATATGATGTTCTCGTGATATAAATCCTATATTAAACATTGATAATCTTTTACAGAAATCGTATGACTAGTTTACCACACATGGTGTTGAACATTGTCAGAATAAATGAAAAATGATTATCATAAAAGTGGATATATTCTATTATCCGCTAGGTAGAAATCGTTAAATTATTGACAATACAAATACAATGATCGTCTATCAATGAACATTGTGGCCTGGAGCTAAATAAGTTACGTAGGCACATATAACGTATAGCAAAGCTTTTCCCATATTATTAGGCTCTAAATTTCTTTTATCTTCAATAAAAGATCAGTGTCATGTTATTAAGTACGTGTCTGGGGATTTAGTTCAAATCGTAGGGTAGCTGTTTATTATGATAGTGGTGCTAGAAAAATGTTCTGTTTCTCCATGTTTCCTCATCAACCACTGAGTGACCCTTTAATTCGAATCTAGATTTCCTGGTTACAATAGCTAAATCCCCTATCTTTCTCATATAGAATATAACATGTCAAAGTAGCCAACTATTCAATGATAATAATTGTTTCTACTTTAGGCACAAGGCCAGCATTTATCCAGTGCATTACTGGTACTTTATTTTATCGACCCCGTAAGGATGAAAGGCAAAGTCAACCTCGGCGGGATTTGAACTCAGATCGTAAAGGGACGTAACTATGCTGGAAAGCATGGCGTCCGACCATCTACCGATACTGCCAATCCACCGCCCAAATATTCAATGATAATAATAATAATTGTTTTATACATTTGGCACAAGACCAGCATTATCCCAGTGCATTATTCGTACTTTATTTTATCGACCCCGTGAGGATGAAAGGCAAAGTTAACCTCGGTGATATTTGAACTCAGAGCATAAAGGGCCGTAACTCTATGATGCAAAGCATGGCATCCGACTTTCTACCGATACTGCCAATCCACCTCCCTTGCCAATCCACCTAAAAATAATAATAATAATTTCTTTATTAACCTCAAAGGGTTTACACCAAGAAAAACATTATGACAGTACAGAACGAAAACATATAGTGTATGTATATGTACGTGCGTGTGGTGGTGTGTTGGTTTTGCGTGTAAGCAAATTGTAAACATATTTTAAAAAATATAATAAAATTAAAACAACAAAAAATTTCTCAAAAGTTCGAGGGTCATTTGTGGAAAAAAACCCATCAAACCAGTGATGCCCTGTCCTAGTTTTACTCCACCAATCAACATGCTCAGAATCAACTTGCTTCTCTCACTCACACTTCAAAAAATTGCTGAGTGACACTTTAATTTGAAACTTGATTTCCTGGTTACAATAGTAAAACTCTGGCAAAAGGTGGTGGATTGGCAGTATCGGTAGAGGCTCAGACGCCATGCTTTACAGCATAGCGTTACGGCCCTTTACAATCTGAGTTCAAATTCCGCCTTTAACTTTGCCTTTCATCCTTACGGGGTCTATAAAATAAAGTACCAGTAATGAATTGGAGTAATTGCTTGCCTTCTGCGAAAAGTAGAAACAATTGTCATATAAAATATGAAGATTTCAAATTAGCCAATTATTCAATAGTAATAATAATAATAATAATAATAATAGTTTCTACATTTCGCACAAGGCCAGCATTTATCCCAGTGCATTACTGGTATTTATTTTATCGACCCAATAAAAATAATAATAATAATAATAATAATAATAATAATAATAATAATCGTGCCTGATTGTGGATGTAGCCTGCCCATTCGATACGAGAGTGCAAGAGAAGGTGAGGGAGAAAATTAACCGATACCAGGACTTAAAGTGGGAGGTAAAAGGATTTGGAACTGCCGTGAAGTTAAAGTGGTCCCGATTGACATAGGCGTACTGGGTACTATCTCAAAAAGTTTCCAAGGATGGTTAAAGAACATTGGTCCCGCCAGGCTTTTTGGAATACTTCAAAAGCCATGCTTGCTGAGAACAGCAAGAACCCTCCGATAAGTCCTGAATATCTGAGGCTGCAGGTAGTGGCTTGATATTCATTTCAACAAATTTAACTGTTAACTAACATCAATGATTGAGACTCAAAGAACAATAATAATAATAACAATAATAATAATAATAATGACAATAATAATGATTTCTTTATTAACCACAAGGGTTTACATAAAGTAGACATTAAGGACAGTGCAGGACAATACAGGACGGTACTAATGGGCATTTCTGCGTGTAAAATACAAAAACAGAGGATGTAACAAAAAAATAACAATGAAAAATTCCGCAATAGGGGGGAGACTTCGGAGAGACATTTGTGGAGAAAGCCCAGTAAAAGGCCACAGTGACCCTGACCACCAAGGCAAGTGCCCTCTCCCAGTTTTCCACCTTTAATTTAGAGATACGTACTCAGAGTAGGCCCATTCACTCGGGCCATTCTTGCTTCTCTCACCCATCTTTCAACAAAATACTGGGAAGAGAGCACTTCCCTTTCTACTCTGATTTTCCTTTTCAAATGAAATTTGAAAATGTCAATCAGGGCATCGCCGAAGAGGTAAGTGCTCGTCTTCAGCCCTTTCAAACGTGTCAACCATACTATCACTTTCGCCATTGCTACCAGACAGATAGAAACTGCCTGCTCTTCCCGGCTAAAGGAAGAGGGCGGGGCAATCCTCACGATGGACTCAGATGATAGCCGGATCCGTCCTAAACGCGACAGCAGGTGTTCGACATAAACCCACAAGTCAGCAATTTTCGGACACTGGACGAGTGCGTACAGGACGGTTTCCTCGCCCTGCGCACATCTCTGACATGCCCGGCTGACGGAAGCTCTGTGCCTGTAGAGTTTATCCCGAACTGGCAAGGCTCCTCGGTAGCACTGCCAGGCCAGAGATTTCTGGAAGTTGTCCATAGGTCCCGGCTCGAAAGTTCTTCCGAAGAGATTGGCTAGTTGATTTTCGTCGACGCCTAGAGTTTCCCCAATACGCCGTCGCTCTTCCCCTCCACTAATCCTCTAGAACGCCAAAGTGGAGTTTCCGCCGATCACATTGCCCGATTGGTCGAGGGCTGAGAGCGCCTGAAGACATTCCAGTCTCCAGGCGCACCCTCTCGGTCTTCGCTTGACCCAGGACTGCAGCTCCGTCAAGGAAACGAGCTGGGGAAATACGTGTCTAGCAAACGGCGACCACACCTGATCACCGTCGAGGAAGAGGTGGAGATATCGTAGCCTGAGCGCGTATCTGTGCATCATCAGCCACGGCATTCCCAGCCCTCCACGTAGCGGGTGTTGACAGCAGATGGACCGCCTGACCATCGGAGCGCTCCGTTCCACAAAAAGCGAAAGAGCAAACGCTCCAGCGCAGTCAGGTGGGGCTTAGGACAAGGTACGACGGTCAGGCGGTAGCAGATGACAGACGCGATGTACGCGTTAGCCACTCCGCTCGACCTTTCAGGGATAGCTTCCTCTCCGCCCATTGCTGGGTGAGAGAAGCCACCCTTCTTGTCACCTCGTCCCAGTTTTTGTCCGTCTGTAGATCCGGAACGGACCAGAACCCGAGCAATTTAACTGGTCTGTCCGTCCAGCGCCCGACGACGCTGTTGGACGGCATGGACCTGCCTCTCTAGTTGCCGAGCTGCAGGCCCACTGACTTTTCCTGGTCGATCATTGCTCCTGTCACAGCTTCGTATTTTCTTAGTGTCGATCACCTCGATCTGTTTGGCGTTCGACACCACTACGGTGACATCGTCCGCATATGCTGACACGGATCTTCCGCATCCTAGTTCGCGCGGGCCCCAACTCAACATCTCCAGTTTGTGCAGTAATGGCTCGAGAGTCAATACGTACAAGAGGGACGAGAGGGGACATCCTTGGCGGACCGAGCGCATGATGTTGAACGGTTCCGAAAGGTGACTGTTCACTCTCACCGCACAGCAGATGTCGCTGTGCATGGCAGCGATCCGGCCTCTGAAAACGGGCCCAAAGCCAGCCGCCGTCAGGACTGCGGCTAGGTAACGATGATCGACCCTATCGAAAGCTTTCGACTGATCTAAATTGACCAAGGACCCACTCGTGCCAGGTTCCCTAGCTACCCTCACTATGATGTATCGCATGAGGTGGAGGTTGTCGTGGATGGATATGTCGGGAATGGCGCATGTCTGCGCCTCTCCCACCAGACCACCAACGACAAGCGCCAACCTCTTTGCTAGCACATTGGCCATAATCTTGAACTCTGTGTTTAGCAGAGTTATGGACCTGAAATTATCTATGTTATCCCCCTTGTTCGGATCCGTTCTCAGCAGCGCCATAGCTCCTCGGCTCACAGAGCTGGGAATTCTCCCGTTCTATTGCCAGTTGCAGTAGACGTCCGCACAGGGGCCTCCGAACAAGTCTGGCATCTGTACATATAATTCATAGGGCAGACCATCCAAACCAGGCGATTTACCCCTTGTGCAGCCAGTCATTGCACCCTCCTGCCCTATCAGCTAATCCCACACAGTCCCAGCCTACATCTAAGATCCCGTTCCAGTCGCCCACTAACACTAAAAAGCGGGACGTTCCAAGAAAGGTCTCCAGACGCCGGAAGAAATCAGGCCGCTCAGTTCCTGTCGGGGTATAGACGGCCACTAGCCTGAAAGCTTGCCCGTCTCTACTGTTCACATCCAGCACCACCAACTTACCTTCTGGGTCCAGGAAGATGGCCCGTATAGCGAAATCCAAACCACTCCGAAAAAGCACACCAAATTCTCCCCCCCCGATCCCGGACGGCCGGGACATGCGTACACATCGTAGCCGCCGAAGATCGGTGCGAAGGCCCGTACTTCGGAGATTCTGGTCTCGCTGATGGCCACTACATCTATGTTTAGTGACCTGAGGTCGTTGAGCAGGTGGCCCTGCTTCCATGACGACCCCAAGCCACGCGCATTTATCCTGCCTATTCTGAGTGAGGTCATGTTGAAATGGATTGGAAAAGATGGGAAAAACCACTTACCTTACCTCTCGTAGAGGAAGGATGGTTTGTCCATCCTTTTCACTGCTTGTGGCCTCCTCAGGAAGGATGTCCTTATAAATTCTCCTGGAGAGTGTTTGTCGGAAGACTCCGATGTCTTTGGGGAATTTTTGTTTTAGTGTCGTGTACGTTTTCTGTGTGATGCGAGTGATCTGTATGTGTAGAGGTGGTGTGAACTTTTGGGTTGTTGTGTAGTCTTTTTCTGTGATGCTGGTGTTATGTTGCATGTAGTGTAATAATTGGTTGTTCGAATTTAATGCTGTGTAGTGTGTATCGTTTTGGTTGTTTTGTTTTGTTTGCGTTTGTTGTGGGTTTGTTTCTGTTACGCTTTTTGGTGACTTTTGTGATGTTGGTAATGGTGGTGTTGGGGTTAATGATGGTGATGGTATGGTGTTTCGGTTGATGGGGTTGGTGATGCTGGTGTGGATGGTGGCATATCTGTCTTAACTTTCTTGTTCGATAATTTATTTGTTTCCCTCTGTATTTTGTTTTTTGAAAAGGAAGAGAGAGAATTTTTTCTTTTTTGGTTTCTTTTTTTATTCTTTTTTCTGATACCGTTTCCCACTCCTCGTCGTCACAATCTGTCTCCAGTTGCGATAAGCCGGGGAGTGGAAAATCATCCACAGGCGTTGGTTTTTGTTGTGGCGTGGTGGATGGTGTAGGCGCTGGTGCTAGTTCTGGGGCGTTGGGTGGTGGTTGTGTTGGTTTTGCTACTGTTTCTGTGGTTGTTGCTGTTACAGTTGCTTCTGTTGTTGCTGCTACAGTTGTTGCTGCTATTTCTACTGCTGGTGCTGTTAATGGTTGAGTCACTGGGGTGGGTAAGAGAGGTGGCCTCAACCTTTTATCCTGAGGACAGAAAGCCCTTAGGTGGGTTCCTTCACCCCAACGACACACCTAGGTCTTCTGCACTCGACTATTACGGTGAGGTGGCTGCCCTCAGTTAGGTCTATTACCTCTGGGATCTCCTCAATGCTTTTATCGTCCGCTTGGATCAGGAGCTCCATCCCAGATCCGGACCAGTTCTCCTGCTTTTTTTTGCTATTTCTATTATTTTGGTGTTGGCTTCGATGCCGGCGAGGACGGCAGCCATTAGCTAGGGAATTTCGATGGCCGCTGGAACGTGGGTCACCCTGATCTTCACAAGTCTCTGGCCACAATAGCTTGGGATGGGTGTGAAGTCGTCACTTCTTAATGGGGCCATGGAGTGTTCTCTGGCCTCCTGTGGTGTTTCAAAGAATACGTCCACGGTTCTATACTTCTGCCCACGTCTGATGTAGGTTTTTTTTTTACCACACATGTCCCAAAGCTTTTTGGATTTGGGACTCAGTGGCCGTCCACTCGGCGCGATTTTATGTTTATTGTCCGATAAGACACGGTGCATAGGCGACGTTGCTCCATTGTATTAGGTGGAGGAAGGTGAGGCGGACCCTGTTCCCATCTTTCTTTACCATTTCTTTGGATTCGTCTCATTCTTCCTGAGTTACCTGGATCGCTTCGCACGTTTTTGCTACTCTGGCAAAACTCAGGGTAGTTTTCTTAATTTCATTGTTGCTGTTGTTGTTACCGTTATTTTTGCTATTGTTAATTTTAGTTTCAGTTGTGGTGGTGGTGGCGTCAGTGGTGTTCGGTGTGGAAGAGTTCATTTTGATTGAATTATTTTCGATATCATGAGTTAATTTATTTTTTTCTTTTGTTTCTGTTGTCGCTGTGGTGATGGTGGGGTGGTGGTGGTGGTGGCTTTAACACCTGCACTCATTGGTAATGGCGGGAAATGAACGTCTGCCTAAGACACATTTAAAATAGTGCTACTGCTTACAATTCCAGTGTTGGCAAACGTAGTAATATTTACAATGGTGGTGTCGGTGTGAGGTGTTGGATTGTGAGGAAGGACGGACACTGAGTAATCCATTATTTTTCTAAAAAAATGTTTGTTTGATAATTATAAAAAGTTTAAATTTTGGGCTCAAGGCCCCAATATTTTTGAGTGTCCTTTTCAGAAATCAATGTTTGTGCACTTATATAGAGTTAACAATAAAAATTTTCCATGAATGGCAATTTTAAATAACTGAAAATAACAAACCTTTGCGGAGCTCACGATGATACGATTTACTACGTAGGTCGCCAATAATAATAATAATAATAATAATAATAAGAAGAAGAAGAAGAAGAAATGCTCTTCGATATCGGAACTGATCTCTATACAATCAATAAGAAAGAATCGCCGTTATATTAATGTTAGATGTGGCATAATATAAAAGCTTAAAAGTGTATTGACAATAAGACGCAAATGATGGTGGTGGTGATGATGAGGATGGTGATGGTAGTGATGATGGTGTTGATGATGATGATCACGAGGAGGAGGAGGATGATGAAAGCGACTACGATGACACAGATGTTGGTGATTTTTTATGACGATGAAGAAGTAGGTGATGCTGCTGCTGTTGATGACGAAGAAAACGATAACAAGATTGGTAATAATTATGGTTTTGAATTAGGTGCTAATCGAAATGATGATGATGATGATTATAGTGATTAGGATATATATTGTTTTATACTATGTGTTAACTGCCTCGTTTTTATATATACTTTTTGAAAATCTCACTGTGGTGTTAAAATATTCATGCCATGTTCTTATCTTTTAAGATTCAATTTCACTTTTATTTTATACATTATCCAAATTTTTTCAGCTTTTACCGCTATTACATATATTTTATTTCAACGTCTTTGTTTTTTTATATTTTAACTTTCTTTCAATAAGTTTTAGCGGTTATGTAGATTTTATTAATTATTCATAATGTAACATAACGATATTTATTACTTTGCAACAGTTTAGGCTAATAAATCTAAGATAATGACGATAGGGAAGTTGGAGGGGGAGGAGGCAATGGAGTAATGGAAACAGGAGAAGCACATAAGTTTCGAGATTCAGATGTTCATATAGCTGGTTATCATAATTATTATTATTGTTGTCGTTGTTATTGTTGTTATTATTATTATTATGTAACAGAATACGGTGGTGGATTGGCAGTATCGGTAGAGGGTCTGACGCCATGCTTTGCAGCAAAGAGTTACGGCCCTTTATCGACTGAGTTCAAATCCCGCCGAGGTTAACTTTATCTTTCATCCTTACGGGGTCGATAAAATAAAGTACCAGTAATGTACTGGTTGATTGCTGGCCTTGTGCCAAAAGTAGAAACAATTATTATTCTGTAACAGCGATCTCAGCACCACCAACAAGACCAGTACCGCCAGAGATAGTGGTGCCGCTGAAAAAGGGACCACTTCTTTTGCATGTGTCACCCAAAATATCGAAACAGTGTTAGTCACAGAGGAGGAGATGGCAGTGGCAAGCGCCATGGTGACAAGAAATGCCAATAGAGTTTAGGGAGAGAGAAATGGTCAGGTATAGGCATGCAAATGCTTATTCAAACTGACCAGGAGTGTATCGACGCTATTCCCGATATCATAGACCTCGACGAAGGACTCTAATTCCCTATAAGCGTGGAAGGAAGACGTTCAAAATGTTATCTCTGTGGGTCAATGGTCACTTCAGGGCCTTTTGCCCGCAGAAGACAGCGAAGAAGAAGGCCCCTCTCCTTCCAATACCTGGTCCGCTGCTACAAAGAGCAGGGCAGGCAACAAAAGCAGAAGCCCTTTCCACGGTGAGTAGGAGGGCAACGTACGTGGAATCCGTACCAAGGCCACGGACAACTAAAGCAGTAGCATCAGTGGCGGCAACACCAGTAGCTGCATTTGCAGTAGCTGCACCAGCAACAAAATCGCCGGAGAGGGCTCTACTAACACCACCAACATACGTGGAGCACATACCCCTCCCAGGGGAGTCTGAGGCGGGAGTGAAGTGGCAAACGGTCTGCCACAAAAAAAAAGAAAAAAGAAAAAAACACATTAGCTTCACCCTCCAAAAGCGAAGGCACGCAAAGAGGGGTAAAACTGCAAAGAGACTTGCAGCAACTCTACCACCTTCACCATCACCATCACAAGCACCACCGCCAACAACAACCACACCACCCACTACCAGCATCACCAAAAACACCAACAACGCAAACGCAAAAAAAACACACACACCCAACAGCAACAAAATCACCCGCCCCCAAAAAAGTAAACAGCCATAAACATGGCATATAAAGAACTCATACAACATATAAAACAACACACAGACATCACAGAAAAAAAAACTATTACACCCCGCCAACACTTAGAACTTTCCCGACAAACATATGCATCATTGAAATCAAAATAGAACAGTACAAACTTTTAAAACAAAAATTCCCCAACGCAGTTGGAAACTACAAGGGCCGGTTACCAAGAGGATATACACTGACATCCTCTTGGAAACAACCATGACCAGCCAAAGGGACGGTTCTATTGTCCCTTCACCACACGATCAAGGTTAGTGACCCTTTCTCACTTGCCCCGTTTCTCATCCAACATGGCCGTACTTAGAATAGGCAGTATAAATACACGTGGCATGGGGTCATCTTGGAAGCAGGGTCACCTGCTCAACGACCTCAGGTCACTAAACATAGATGTGTTGGCCATCAGCGAGACCCGAATCTCCGAAGCACGAGCCTTCGCACCGATCTTCGGCGACTACAATGTATACGCATCTCCCAGCCGTCCAGGATCGGGTGGTGCGCTTGCCGTCCTTTTTCGGAGAGGCTTGTAACTCGCCATACGGGCCATCTTCCTGGACCCAGAAGGTAAGTCAGTGGTGCTTGGCGTGACCGGTAGCGAAGGCAATGCTTTCAGTCTAGTAGCCGTCTACGCCCCAACTGGCGCAGCACGGCCAGATTTCTTCAGACATCTACAGAACTTTCTTGGAACGTCCCGCTCTTTAGTGTTAGTGGGCGACTGGAAAGATATCTTGGATGCACGCTGGGATTATGTGGGGCTAGTGGATAGGGAAGGAGCGTGCTAGAACCTCACTAACCTGCTCAGACGTTTTGAACTGTCTGACAGGTATTGACTGGATCACCCAAATGTGCCAATGTGGACATGGACAAACCGCATCGGGTCATCCAGATCGTATCTCGATAGGGTATTCTGCAGAGAACTAGATAAGGCTAGTATAAGTTGTCCACAATTTAAAATAGTCGACTATACAGACCACCAATTTGTGATCTGTGAGATCGACATAGACAGACTTTATAGACAAGGACCCGGTTAGTGGAAGCTGAACGCGTCATTCCCGGTGAGCAAAGCCTACAGAGACCGGATAAGCGTATTAGTTAAGCGGGACTTGACGGGAGCGGTCGTCAACAACAGGTGGTGGATCGCCCTGAAAAGGGCAATTAAAGTAGAATCGATTAGGTTTAGCAAAGGACTAGTGATTGAGGAAAATAGAGTAGAGTGAAAGCTAGTCAGAAAGCTAGAAGAGGCGTTTAGGATAGGCATCGCAACCGACGTGCTTGCGGCGAGATTCTTCAACACAAAATACGAAGGCTGCGTTGTCAGAGCTATAGCGCGTGCTCTGAAACACGAGGGGGCGAAAGCCGTCCAATGGGCCAGGGTGGAGAAGCCGCGACGCGGCAACAAAGCCAAAATTCGGTCTTTGTCTGATCAAAACGGGCGCGTGTTGCTCGAATCCGAGGAGATGTGTGAAGCTTTTCAGCAGCATTTTGCTGAATTGTTCAGAAGCAGCGGCGTGCCGGATCGGTGTATATACTTCAGTGCATACCTCGACGGACTGCCACGGCTCTCGATGACCGCAGCACAGTGTTGCGAAAAGCCAATAACAGCCGGTGAGATACGGGAAGCGATGGCTAACAGTACGAGGGGTAAATCGCCAGGTTTGGATGGTCTGCCCTACGAGCTTTATACATTTATGCCAGACTTGTTAGGTGACCTCTTGGCAGACGTCTATTGCAACTGGCAGCAGAACGGGAGCATCCACAGTTTGTGAGCCGGGGAGCTGTGGCGTGGTGGAGAAAAGATCCGAACAAGGGGGATGTTATCGATAACTTCAGGCCCATGACCCTGCTAAACGCAGAGTTCAAGATTTTGGCCAAGGTGTTAGCAACCTGGTTGGCACTTATCGTCGAGGGTCTGGTACAGATAGGCGCATACATGCGCTATTCCGGACACATCCATATACGAGAAGCTCCACTTCATGCTATACATCGTAGTGAGGGTGGCTAAGGAAACTGGCATGGGTGTGGCCCTGATCAACTTGGATCCATTCAAAGCATTCGATAGGGTCGACCATCGGTACCTGGCGGCGGTCCTCGGGGCAGCTGGTTCCTAGGTTGATTTGTATCTCTTAATAGCGTTATGGGATGATGCATTTTCTATAAGCGTGTTCATTAATACTATAAGCAATTGACTGAATGTGCTGTCATTAAAACTACACGTAAGAGATGTTAATGCAGTCAAAAATAACATGCATTGCACATTACAAATGTAAGAAACGTAAACTTACTAACGTATTACCTTAACCTCGGTACAATATATTTCCGTACCAAGTCATTCCCAGATATTACTCTCGGAAAGGAAAAGCATCTTAAAATAAATTATTGCTCCTAGGTTAGAGTGAGTGCCCTAATTGTTAGATGGGAGCCCATTTCATGAACGGCATTCATATATTTCAAATCACACATTTGCTTTTTGAATTGAAGTATTTATCAACCAATTAACAATGCACCGCATTAAACAATTATACATTTATTGATAATTCCTTACTATGTACTTCGTGAGAAAACTGTTTTAATATAATGACTATTAATATTTTTCTATCACTCATCTCCGTCACCAATAATGTTTGATGTAGCCGTAGGCTCTGGCGAATGAGACACCGTTTATAGGACAAACGTTGCTATCTAATTGAACCTTATACATGCACTCACCCACACACACACACACACACACACACACACATGCACACATACGCACACATTCACACAGATAGAGGCATACACACACGCACACACACACACATACACACATACACACACAGTCACACATATATATACACATACACACACACACGCACACACATACATATGCACACATTCACACACAATCACACACATACACACACATACATGCACACATACACACATATACACACACACACACACACACACATATATATATATATTATGGTTATACTCGGGGAGGGTCATATTGTTGTAGTAATATTGCCAGAATTAATAACAGAACACACTCACTGTTTGGTTGGTTTTCGCTTCTGTATCTTTTATATCAGTTAATTCATTCGGTCCTCAATGTTTACCATTGACTGACCAACGGTCAAAAATACAAATATAATATAGATATAAACACATATATATAGTCTAACAAAGTTCTTTTCTTGCACATCTGCAACATCGTCAGTGGTGCTATTATGTTCCTCCTATTGTATATATGTATATATATAAAAAGAGTTACGACCTCGATGGCCGTTTCCACACCTAGATGCGAACTACGCCAGCAGTATTAGGTCGGCGGGGACCTAGCTGAGCTTATCAAGGGCTACAGTCCATATATGGGTATGCAGTAAAACAAAAAAGCAGATATATCAAATCAAACAACCCACCAATTTTTTTGTTTTCTTGTCCGTCACTGAGAGTTGTCAATGATTTTGGGATGCCATGTACATGGTTAAATTCCTTCATAGTGGTGGGAGAAGGGTGTGGCTGAACTGGTCTGTAGAACAAAGGGGAGGGAGTACGATGACCGTCTGACCTGTACACATATGTTGGTAGATGTACTAATTCTCTATATTTATCTCCAAATTATTTGTTGAGCAAAACTTGCCAAAATTTACTCCTGATTCATGGTAGTAGTAGGCTCTTGTCATAATACCACCCCGCTCCTAACTGATTAACCTCAGTGTCACGTGATTGATTCTTTAGATTCTGCCACTGACCAGAGGCAGTGAATTTTTTCAGTGCTCTGGAATTTAGTCCCCGCTAGCTTTATTCCATCCACTGAATTATTATTTTTATATGGGTTCCTAGTGTCAACGCATCGCCTGGCAACATAGCTGAGAATAGACTACCGATTGACGTAAGGAATTCTCTATAGTTATATTACGTAACTATATTTATCCCCTTACAGAAAGTGATTAGTTGGAGTGAAAATTTGAGTAAGTTGATTTTTAATTTTTTAATTTTTTAAAATTTTCTTATTTTACGTCTTTCATATATATATATATATATGTACTTATATATATAAATGTACTCATATATATATATAAATATATATATATATATATATATATATATATAAATATATATATATATTTATATAAATATATATATATATAGTTAAAAGAATAGAGGTGTAACACACAAGTTATTATATATTGGTAAACGGAATAGAAAATGCTGACAAATTGTTCACAGTTGAAAAATGGTTTAATTAGGAATAAAAGAGTATTAGTGATTGTATGGGTTAGTATTCAGTTGTGGTTTTAAGTTTTTAAGTTTTTACCGGTTGCGCATTTCTAAATGCTTTTCAAAAATAACCTAGGAATAGAAGCTATCCAATTCTGGCTGGATACTTTCCACAATGAACTCCCACAACGCATCAATAAAGAATTCGTGATAGAGGGACTCACATTTATCTTGGAGAACAATTACTTCGTTTTCAATAACAAACCCTACAGGCAGATATCTGGGACCGCTATGGGAACGAAAACAGCCCCCACTTATGCCAACCTAGTCATGGGATACCTGGAAATCACCCTCTACACTAAAGTCCTAAACAAATTTGGAAACACCCTCCCCTTACACATTGAAAGGAACTGGAAGCGATATCTAGATGACTGCTTCATCCTTTGGCACGAAAACATCGGAAAACTTAAAGAATTTCACACCCTTATAAATGGGCTCAACACGAATATTAACTTCACGATGGAATACAGCCATCAACAACTCCCCTTCCTCGACATCCTCATTAAGATCCATAACAAAAAAATAGAAACAGACATATACTAGAAGCCCACAGACTCCAAGCAATATCTCCCCTTCAACTCTTGCCACCCTAGACACGTTAAAATTAATATTCCCTACAACTTAGCCAAGAGAATCTGTACTATAGTCTCCAATAAAAACATCAGCTACTTACGGCTACAAGAACTAAAGGACACACACATAGGCAGGGACTACCCTGCATCACTAATTAACAATGGAATCCAACGTGCGCTAAAACACAGTACCCAGGACCTTAGACACCCTAAAGTAAATCAACCGAAACTAAAAGCTCTTCCATACATCTCCACACACAACCTCTCAACAATGAGGCCTTTGACACCATCCTCCAGAACATCCCTGTGTTGAAAAAGGACCATAGAATGAACCAAATCCTACGAACACACGATATCATAAAGAGCAAAAGACAATCCAAGTCAATGAAAAACATCCTAACACATGCCAAAGTACTGCCAACCACAACAACGAAACCCACAGTCAAAAAATGTGATAGACCCAACTGTGGCATTTGCATCAACCTAATAGAGGGTTCGGAATTCTATTTCAAAGATGAACAACGTTTTATAGTAAAACACAATTTCACATGTGCATCGGAAAATCTAATATATGTATTAACTTGCTCAGGTTGTCGAGAACAATACAGAGGCCAGACCAAAAGCAACCTCCGCCAACGCATGACTGTCCATAGATCCCAAATTAAAATACGGGAATACAGGAAAATACCACTGAGTGAACACATTGATACCTGTGCCGCCCAAAATCATCCCAACTTCAGAATCTTTCCCCTCTACAAATTTAAAGATAATGCCACCCACACCCAACGCATCAGCAAGGAATCTTACTTCATTAACAAATACAGACCCCGTCTAAACACTGCTCCCTAAGACGAACCCACAACATACACACGTTAACATACATACCTACATCAGCACACATCTCCACCCACATATAAACACAATGACATACGTAAACACACATGCTCTATGGTGCAACACAGAAAAATATATGTGTATATGTATGTATATATATATATATATATATATATAGTGAATATATGTATGTGTATATGTATGTAGTGAATATCATTTCACACCTTTCATTGTTAAGATTGTTGATGTTCTATTAAGAGAACCGATTTTACTGAAAACATCGAATAATGTACACCATTTTACCAGGGGGAAAAAATACTGGTCCACCCACACACACACACACACACATATATACACACACACATACACACGCGTACATTAACATACAAAGAGACTTATACACACACACGCACTTCTCCTTATAAGACAAAAGCTGAAAAATATCTTTTGACATGCTAAAATAATCCCCCATTGCTTTCAGGCACATTCTTACTGACCATCCCTGCTACCACGAATTTCTCTGCTATACACACACACACACACACACACACACACACACACACACACACACACACACACACACACACACACACACACACACACACACACACACACACACACACACACACACACACACTTATCTTAATAGCCATTTGACACACATCCCTGCTAACCATTATCACAACATCGAATACCTTACTACTACTACTACACACACACACATATTTGTTGTGAAAGAGTCATTTCTCAATCTTGGCGCAAAACCAATTTTTTATTCACATGACCTCTACCGACCAATCAACATTGTTTTGACCACAAGAATTTTTGCAAACACCAAATAGCGCTGGAGCCACTTTTTTAACATAAAAACAGTTTTGGCGCAAAATCAATTTTTTACATTCACATGACCTCTACCGACCAATCAAAATTTTTTTGACCACAAGAATTTTTGTAATACCAAAGTAACGCTGGAGCCACTTTTTTAACATAAAACAGGTAGAATTCCCAAAACTAATCAGATCAGAGCAAACAACACGGACACTCTATCTCAAAATTATTTTTGAAAAGCATTTAGAAAGGCGCAACCGGTAAAAACTTAAAAACTGAAAACCACAACTGAATACTAACCCATACAATCACTAATACTCTTTTATTCCTAATTAAACCATTTTTCAACTGTGAACAATTTGTCACCATTTTCTATTCCGTTTACCAATATATATATATATATATATATATATATATATATATATATATATATGGAATAAAAGGATTGGCTGTGTAGTTGGTTGTTAAGGTAGCTTAAAATGGAGTGAGAATAAGAAGAAAGCAAGGACAGGGGAGAATTTTCCTCATCAGTTGCCTACTGGGGTCTCGGATATTTCTACGCTTTAAAGACAATACATCTACGGCCCTAAGCGTTCAATAACTGGGTGAGTTATTGGGAAAACGGAGGTGGAAGGGAAGGAAAATAGAAGGGAAAAAGGGAAGAAAAGAGAAAACAGCGAAAAAACATTCACTTTTTTTTGGAAACTCTGCTTCGTAGAATCGAGACGTATCTGACGACCATTTGATTTCAGAGTCAGGTTCGATCATTACATCGATCGTGCCTCGAGCTGTTCTCCAGAGAAATGATTGTAATATGTCTAATACATTTTATTCGTCGCAACACTGATTCTCCGTGTCTTATGTGACATTATACTCTGCTCTGTAAGAGCATCTAGTACTCAAACGGCCTACCTCTTACGGACGCTTTAAGCATCCCACACCAATTATATATATATATATATATATATATATATATATATATATATATATATATATATATATATATATATATATATATATATATAAATACGTAGTTTAGAAAGCCACAACAATGCAGAGGGAAATCTCGAGGTAGGAAGTGAATGATAGATGGGAGAAAGTGAAAATTGAGAGAGACAAAGATGAAAACAAAACAAAGGTAGAAGGGTTACCGTAGTGGACATTTAATCCCAATATTTCGGGCTCACGCCCATCAATGGGGGAAAGTTCCAAAAGGGGGGGAACAGGCTAAGCGGAGAAAGTTGAGCTGTCGTTAAAACAGGAATGCCGTTATGGGGAGAAAAATTATTTAATATTTAAATGAGGGAAAGAATGCGCGTGCGCGTGATAGGCTGTGGCAAAAGCTACTGACCAAATGGGTTAAATCAAGAGGGTGCGCTAGCGTGTGAAAGCCGTAAAATATGTGTGTGTAAATATATATGTGTGTGTAACTGTGTGTGTATATGTGTAAGTGTGTATATGTGTGAGTGTGTGTGTGTGTGAAAGATAGTGGGCTGTAGAAGCTGGAAATCAAAGGGTGTGAAAGGTGGTAGGTTGTAAAACATGTGTGCGTGTATAAATATAGATGTGTGTGTGTAAGCGTATGGGTATACATGTGTGTGTAACTGTGTGTGTATATGTGTGAGTGCGTGTGTGTGTGAAAGATAGTGGGCTGTAGAAGCTGGAAATCAAAGGGTGTGAAAGGTGGTAGGTTGTAAAACATGTGTGCGTGTATAAATATAGATGTGTGTGTGTAAGCGTATGGGTATACATGTGTGTGTAACTGTGTGTGTATATGTGTGAGTGCGTGTGTGTGTGAAAGATAGTGGGCTGTAGAAGCTGGAAATCAAAGGGTGTGAAAGGTGGTAGGTTGTAAAAACATGTGTGCGTGTATAAATATAGATGTGTGTGTGTGTATGGGTATGCATATACGTGCGTGTGTGTGAAAATAGCAGGCCGTAAGGGCTGTGAATGGTCACTATGGTTAAGTTAGCCATGTCAACTCATTTCTCTCAGCCCGGTTGTTAAGTGGGGTCTGAGGTTCTTAATAACAAGTGCTTCCTTTATCCTTAAGGATCCGATGCTGCGTTCAGTCGCTAGGACTGTGATCAAGGGTCTACCCTGTGGGTTTCCGCATTTAAGGATGTGTTTACGGAAGGAAGATGCGTTGGTGTTGATATGTTCCTTGATACGAACATGTAGGGGTCGGATGGTGCTACCTATGTAAAATTTGTTACATTTATCGCATTGAATCTTATACACGACATAGATGCGTAGGCAATCTGCCCCCCGTATCGGGCAGTTGCTGAGGGAACACGTCCCATCTGACTCGTCAGGTTTGTTGGAGAGGCATTTTCGCAGCGAAGGTCCTGTGTGGGCCAAATGTATGTCAAGTCCCTCCGTCCGTATGGCCCTGCGGATGGCGTTCGTGGTATATTCACTCAGGTGGGGGATTTTAAAGAAGCACCTGCTTTTATTTAAGTTTCTAGTGGGAGTCTGTCTATTGGGTCTGGGGTCTCTAATTCCGTTAATCAGTCGCTTGGGATATCCATTAGACCTGAGTAGATTACGGAATTGCGTGGTATGGGTGAGACCACCCATCGGGTCGCTGCATCTGTTAGTGATCCGTGTCAGTTCATCAAAAAAAAAAAAAAAAAAAAAATGAGCTGACATGGCTAACTTAACCATAGTGACCATTCACAGCCCTTACGGCCTGCTATTTTCACACACATGCACGTATATGCATACCCATACGCATACACACACACATCTATATTTATACACGCACACATGTTTTTACAACCTATCACCTTTCACACCCTTTGATTTCCAGCTTCTACAGCCCACTATCTTTCACACACACACACACTCACACATATACACACACTGTTACACACACATGTATGCCCATACGCTTACACACACACATCTATATTTATACACGCACACATGTTTTACAACCTACCACCTTTCACACCCTTTGATTTCCAGCTTCTACAGCCCACTATCTTTCACACACACACACACTCACACATATACACACTTACACATATACACACACAGTTACACACACATATATATTTACACACACATATTTTACGGCTTTCACACGCTAGCGCACCCTCTTGATTTAACCCATTTGGTCAGTAGCTTTTGCCACAGCCTATCACGCGCACGCGCATTCTTTCCCTCATTTAAATTTTAAATATTTTTTCTCCCCATAACGGCATTCCTGTTTTAACGACATCACAACTTTCTCCGCTTAGCCTGCCCCCCCCCCCCTTTTAGAACTTTCCCCCGTTGATGGGCGTGAGCCCGAAATATTGGGATTAAATCTCCACTACGTTAACCCTTCTACCTTTGTTTTGTTTTCATCTTTGTCTCTCTCAATTTTCACTTTCTCCCATTCACTTCCTACCTCGAGATTTCCCTCAGCATTGTTGTGGCTTTCTAAACTACGTATTTTACACACTTCACAATGCTTCAAGCAAACTTTAACACCCTCTTATATATATATATATATATATATATATATATATATATATATATATATATATATATATATATATATATATATATATATATATATACAAATATAATTATATATGTGTATATATCTATATATTAGTTGTGTATCATCTACGCATAAGTGTCAGTTATTTCAAACATCGAGATGATTGCAATACTGCACAAATTGAAAAAAAAAACATGATATATATTTTCGCAATCTGTCACTGTCCATGAAAGTACTGCAATATATTACTTGTTCTTTTAACTTGCATCATTGATACGAGTGTGTAGCTATTTATAATAACAATTTCAGAATTGAAAATTAGAGTGCAAAAATTGTACTCTAATTTGACAATAAATTCTGGTTAAATGATATTTGTAATCAAACGAAGACACAATACATTTCCTCTGTACTATATTTGGGCAATGATTCAAAGAGACATGAATGGTAATTGTAAACTTAACACGGACATTTTAGTTTTCCAAAAGTGTGCATTCGTGGTTTCCAAACATATATTTCGTTTGAATAGTTAAAGTTTACACATTTCAATGAGCCTACCACCCTGTAATGCTTCGCATTGTTGCTTGTGTGCCATTCCGAGATATATTTCTGTTAAAAATCACCGAATTGCCGAATCATCCCCGAATCAAATCTATTTTCTATTCGTATGCCGTACCATGTTATCTTATATAACTCATTTTGCAATCAACTCCTCAGGAAATCAGCTAAATCTTGTATTATGATGTACTACACAAACTTGAATGGCCATTCTACCTATTTGTAAACCACACTACATTAATGGTATATATATATTATATTAAGTGGTTTAACTCCTTCAAATCCCAAAAAAGCGAAGTTCACACAGTTTGACATTGATGATCTTTACCCGTCGATGTCAGAGACCCTGTTAAACAAAGGGTTGGTCTTTGCTACCACTTACACTATCGTTAATGGTTTAGACAGGGAAATCATCGATCACTGCCGGAAAACCCTCCTCTTCAAGAATGGAGTAGCCTGGGCAAATAAGTCAACAACTTTAGACCTATTCGACGTTTCCATGGGATCGTTTGACAGTGCTGACGTATGCGACTTGGTTGGCCTATTTATTTTAGACATATTACGTGTTAGATTCCCGGACTTCAACACGGGAATATACCGCGACGATGGACTGACCTTATCGAGCCACAAAAGTGGTCACGACCTCGACTGGTTTAAAAAAGACTTAGCTTCTGCCTTCCCTCCCACTGTTTTTAGAAACTTCGTAAATAATATCAGTACTAGAATCTCAAACCTCTCATCTAATAAGGCTATTTTGACAGAGCGGCACCCTACTATAACACGGCGTTAGCTAACAGTGGCTTCTCGCAACCTATCACTTACTCTCCCACTAACAACAACAGCAATAAGAAAAGAAAGCGTAACAATAGACAAACTATCTGGTTCTCTCCTCCCTTCTCACTCAACGTTAAAACCAATATAGGCAAAACATGTCTAGCCCTCTTAGATAGTCACTTTCCCATAAGCCATAAATGCCGTTCCATCTTTAACCGACACAAAGTAAAACTAAGATACTCCTGCGCTAAGAACATGAAAGCCCACATCACCAACAGCCCTACGAGCAACACCCCACCGGGGTGCTCTTGCCGTAAGCCTGAAGCTTGTCACCTTCAATTCCCTTCAACAGCAATGCAACACATCCGCTGTAGTTTATGAAGCTGTGGTCACTTCCAACCGACCTAATCAACCAGAGAAGGTCAAATCCTATGTGGGTATGACGGAGGGCCCATTTAAGGAACGCTTCCTGAACCACCAGTCGACCTTTAGGTACCCGTACAGACGTTCATCCACGAAACCCGCGAGCCACGTATGGTCTCTCAAGGACTCAAGTATAGACTACTCCATTCAACGGAAAGCCATCACTAAGTCCAAGTCATACGCAAGGGGCAATCTGTCGTGTGGACTATGTATTGATGAACGAATAAATATTCTAAAGAGATTATGCAATAGTGATTGCATAAACACGAGAAATGAATTTTTCACACGCTGTCCACACGTCTCGAAACACCTCTTACATAACTACAAAGCTGCGGATTGAATTACAACAACACCCTAATTTTCTTATCAACTAGAAACTTTCGGACTTTCGCAGTTATCTCCCTTACACCTCTCGCACGCAATTTAGTATTGCCTGTGTAAAGTGATCGTTTCTGCGCATGCGCGTTCGTACGGTTGTCCTTCCTGTTCCGTATAACCATGTCCATTAGGAGCTGAGGATCCGCTAAGGTGAAACAATTGTTTCACGGTATGGTGAACTAACTGTTGTGTAACCACTTATATATATATATATATATATATATATATATATATATATATATATATATATATATATATATATATATATATAACGGAGGAAGTGTGGTAAGGACACAGATGGACCACAACGGACCAGAATACTCAATACTTAGTGTCGAAACGGCTTGAGCTCTGCCGTCGGTATCTTGAACATTTCCTACATATATATATATATATATATATATGTGTGTGTGTGTGTGTGTCTAATGGTAGCTAAGAGGCTTCCATAGGTGGTATGCTGGTTGAGCACTTTATGGTCCTAAGGAGCAGAGTATGATAGAATGGAAAACGAAAAATCAGTGATGCATCGGAACTCAATTTATTGTGTGTTACAAATATTTCCCCGCCGAACAGCTCGAGGTGCGATCCATGTGTGGATCTACCTGACTCTAGATTCGCAAGTTCCTCGGACACGTCTGTTGATTTCGGAGCATATCCTATTTTATATATATATATATATATCACAGAAAAAAAGAGAATCAGTGTTGCGACGAAAGGAATTCATTGGACATATTACAATTGTTTCTCGAGCGACCAGTTCGAGGGACGATCGATATGGTGTTCAAACCTGCACGCGATTCCAGTGTCAGGTTTGATCACCATATCGATCGTGCCTGGAGCTGGTCGCTCGAGAAACAATTGTAATATGTCCAATAAATTCCTTTCGTCGCAACACTGAATCTCTTTTTTCTGTGATATCATACTCTGCCCTACTAGGGCATTGAGTGCTCATACAGACGCTTTAAGAATCCAACACCAATTATATATATATATATATATATATATATATATATATATAATTGGATATTTAGTAAAATCGAATCTCTGGCGGTTTGCAAACAAATTCGGCCTAGTATATGAAATAATGAGTTAGCAAAGCACTCGATAAGGTTGGTCCTTAAAGTAATAACATACGTTTAAATAGCTTGACAAATCGAACATTGTGGTAGGCAAAATCTAACACACAATATTCCAAAATAACCAAAGAATTAACAGTTTGAGAAAAATACACCTGGACAAATCAAACGTTATACGTGTAAAGTGTTTCTATGAATACGAAATCAAATATCAGACTTACGTGACTGGCAAGCTTGTGGTATTCATGATCAAACAGAGGATTCAGTTCATCAACAGGTTTTCGTTCTACCAAGGACGGGGCGAAAAGGCTAAATGTTGCCGCTAATCTGCAGCGTATCGTATATTTAGCTGTCACGTGTTATTTCCAGCAAGGGAAATAACCCCCGGTTTTTGGCGGGTCATTCAAAATGTTAAACAAAGGAAATATTTTAATTTCCGCTAATCATCAGAATAAGCTCTCGACCAGATGTTATTAAACAAAAACAAATAATTAACCAATCAACAGAATTGTCTAATTAAATTAATTAGTTAATTATTAAATCTAGGAGAATAATATAAGTGGATATTTAGTAAAATCGAATCTCTGGCGGTTTGCAAGCAAATTCGGTCTACTATATGAAATAATGAGTTAGCAAAGCACTCGATAAGGTAGGTCCTTAGAGTAATAACATACGTTTAAATAGCTTGACAAATCGAATATTGTGGTAGGCAAAATCTAACACACAATATACCAAAGTAACGAAAGAACTAACAGGTTGATAAAAATACACCTGGACAAATCAAACGTTATGCGTTTAAAGTGTTTCTTTGAATCCGATATATATATATACTTGAATAATACGTACATATATATTTTTTTTTAATATCCAGTTCAGTTCTTAACACGAGGTTTGGATTCCTAACAGGGTTCAATGACCTGCGTGTATATTATTTTATATTTTACGATAACCTCCCCTTCCCATTTGGGGACAGTGTGAGATTTTTTTAAAGGATTGCTGGACTTTCAAACTTAGCGGTTCTACTAGCACTGATGGTGACTATCGCTAAATATTAATATCGATGCAGTTTTTTATATTTATATTGCTTGGGCATTCCACTGAAGAGTTATACGAGCCCACTTGCACGGGAATCTGTGGATCATATGCAAGCTTCTTCATTGTTCTCCCACTTTGTAGAAATCTAATAATGAAAGGATCGTATGGAAAGTGAGATTTATTTAATTATGTCTCATATAAAATAATACAGCCGACTATGCACACAATACAATATAGTTAGCACCCCAAACGTATAATTGGGAATATACTTAGGTATTTCCTAATGTTTGTTGAGTGAGATGGAAGTTGGTCGGAATATCGCTAATAGCTTTCTCTGTTAATGTATTAACTATATATATATATATATATATAGTTATATTTGGGGCGGATAATATATATATATATGTGCGTGCGTGTATGTGTGTGTGTGGTGATTGCGATGGGTGATTGCCTCCGATTGAACCCGGGATTCACACACACACACACACACACACACACACATACACACACACACACACACACACAGAAACACACAGAAATGCACACACTCACACACACACACATACATATATATACATATATTATGTATGCGATAACGATGTTTCTTCTTTAAAATGTGTTAATTGCCGATCGAACGTTACATATATTTCACAGACAGTTGCTTCGAGGTCATTATCGACGTACTCATCAGACCAGTGGATTCACATCAAATCCACATTTTCATCACAAATTTGAGCTGAAAATGTTTTGTGACATATTTTCGTTTGTTGCAAATCCTTTTATTAATACAATTTTGAGAGATCAAATTGATGTAAACAAATATGCTGCACATAATGACGCGATTAATTACTCATCTTCATTTCAATTGGAAAAACGTTTGCAATCACAATAAACAATTTTATCTGCAATCACAATAAACAATTTATAACTGTATGACCTCAAGCTATATCATCTTAACATTATTTATCTGTCGACGACTTCAATCTATTACAATATTCAAGAATGATTCAGTATGAAAAATCTCTAATTTCAATAATCCGAATATTGATTTAAAGCTCAATTTTATCAACATCGTTATTAAAACAAGAAATCACAAAAAATCACAAAACAAGAAATCACAAAACAAGAAATCACAAAAAATCCTTGTCAAGCCTATATGGTTTCAAAATAAATAATATGAAACCGTGTTTCAGTTTTCTTTATCAATACTCCGGCATGTTTTTTGCTACATATGTGGCTACGTTCTTTCAACCTCACCCTGAGAATTATGGTGGCGACAAAATTATTCATATTAATACAAGAGCTTCATTGATTTTGTTGAAATGCTGGGAACTTAGAGTATTCCAGGCACGCATTAAAATAATTACTGTTCAACCATTAAACACTAAAAGCAGGATGAAAATCTTATTTCAAATGTTAAGAATAATATGCGATTGGTAACACGTGTTGAACCATTTATATTTTATCATATTTCGAGTTTAACATACATATTTCAAAATTTACAATCAGAAAATTCTAATTGTTTTTTTTATCCTACTTTATTTTAATATACTCGCGTTTGCATATATATGGTAGTATATAGATATTTTCATGAATGTTGGATGTAAACAATTATTGTACAATAAAGATAAAAGCCTACACTTTTTTCAAATAACTACTGTATTGTTAAACGTACATTACATTTGTTTCCTTTTCAACAAATGCCTGGAATTTAAAGAATTGAAGATTTTCCAACCTGAATTTAGTTTATACGGAATCTAACTGCTCGCACATAATTAGTTACCCACTCTAGCGTATTAGGAAACTGAAATGAACATTCATTGAAGGTTTACTTCCAACGAAATTATATATATATATATATATATATATATATATATATATATATATATATATATATATATATATATATATATATATAAAAATATATATATATATATATATATATATATATATATATATATATATATATATATATATATATATATATATATATATATATGTATATATATATAAATTATACAATTATCAAAGTTATGTTCAAATCATTTAATCGCTGACAATTGTTTCTCCCAACTTTTATTTGGAGACATCGGAGCTTTATCAATGTTTGTACATATAATTAACTTAAAATTCAACTGAACAATCACATAGATACATATATATTGATGTTGTGAACAACAGTTTAGCATTTACAGGGTGTAATGGACGCGACATATATTATACGAGAATTGTACAATAATTCAAATTAAAATTAAAATTAAAATTAAAATTAAAAGCACAGAGTGGAATACATGCGACAGATAATTAAAGACAATAGTGTAATATTTAAAGAGGCATTAAGAAAGAAGTACATATTCAAGCGTGTAGAGATTGCACATGCGTTAGTCATATATATGAGAAGGAAACACGCATAGGTATTAGGCATATATGAATACTGTATGGCAAGGTATTACATAAAATACAAGCACTCTAAGTGAATATAATGGAGCATCTAATGCGATGATAATTTCTGTAGAGTTCAATTTTGTATGTGTGGAGAATATGAAAGTTACTGATTTCCCATCCATTATATATGTTAAGTTATATTATATTTAATGTTTGTATTGAATGCTTTTAGTTAGTTAGAGTAATGGATTGTAACTTGGTCTTATTGTATACATAGAGTTGTTCTACAGCGGGATTTTCCAATGGTTTAATATCCGGAAGTGGATATGAGATAAAAAGTTAAGGGGAGCTAATGAGTAAGGGAGGTAAATAGCTCATTAAACTACTTAAATTCTTTGCTCTAATAGACGTTATATAGTGTCACAATTGAATCCCTTTTACATAATGTTATATATTTATATTTAATTTTAAATACAGTCCACTCTCACATAATATATTAAAGGTTTGATTAGATTTTTATCTATCCAATACTAGGCAACATATGGAATAATGTATAGCTGTTTACATGTTAAATTAGATAAATCCCTTATGTTAATAATTTAATCCTTTATATACAATGTTATTAATGTATACATTTAATTATAAATGTATATATAATTCATTGTCACATATTACATTTAATGTCGATACATATTATATATCAATTACTGTATATATTATAAGTAATCTAAAGTATGTATATTAAAAGGTGGTGACTATATGTTTATTTCTAATAGTTATTGTAGAGTATAATGTTTGAGATAAATAGGATTTGTGTAGAGGAAAGAGCAGATCAAAGAGTGTGATTTTGTGGGGTAAGAAAAGTCTTAGACTTGAAGTGTTAATGGTGGTGAGGAATTAAAATCTGACATTGTTATATACTAGCGGCTAGGTTTAAAGCTATGGAATAAGTGTCGGTAGTGCTGCAGGTATGAGGAAAATATCTCTGACTTTTTATTTAGGAGGTTTAGTTTCGAAAAGATTATAGTACGGGTCTCTAGAAGACAGAGGTAACCTATTATTATATATATAATATACATATGTATATATATATATATATATATATATATATATATATATATATATATAGAAATTACATGAATCAAAGTTCTGTTTAAACCATTTATTCGCTTACAATTTTCTTCCAAACCGAGGTTTGAAATCATCAAAGCAATTTTTCAATGATTTTTTTACATACTTGACCTCCTTTCCAACACAAGAGACTTATAGAAACATATGTATATATTGATGCACAGTGGGTTGACATCCATTAATAATTGTTTCTACTTTAGGCACAAGGCCAGCAATTATCCAGTGCATTACTGGTACTTTATTTTATCGACCCCGTAAGGATGAAAGGCAAAGTCAACCTCGGCAGGATTTGAACTCAGATCATAAAGGGACGTAACTATGCTGGAAAGCATGGCGTCCGACCCTCTACCGATACTGCCAATTCACCGCCGTCCATTTGTCCAATTCATTGACATCCATTAATAATAATATAGCATGGCAATTTACATACAAAGATTAAAGTCATATTAAAGGACAAAATTAAAGTTAAAATACAACATTGGCCGTATACGAAGATAAAGCAAGAGGATACTTTGAAGTAGTTAGTGTATGCAATACATGAATGGACCTATTATTTTTATCTAAAGACATTTTGTTCCAATTC
>OZ024741.1:347680956-347708456 GCA_964016885.1 Eledone cirrhosa
ACTGAAAGATATATAGCAGAGAATTAGAATAATCGAAGTTAATTTTACCCTGTTGAATAACACTTCTTGTTTATATATATATATATATATATATACAGACACATACACAGACACACACACACACACATATATATATATATATATATATGTATATATACATATATATATATATATATATATATATATATATATATATATATATATATATATATATATATATATATATATATATATGTATATATATATATGTATACAAACCAACAGATTCCAAACAATACCTGCTACTCACATCCAACCATCCAAAGCACACGAAGACCAACATTCCTTTTAACCTAGCAAGAAGAATTTGCACAATTGTCTCCACTTATGAAACGCGAAATAAAAGACTCCAAGAATTAAAGAGAGTACCCACCATTACTAATAAATAATGGAATAGAAAGGGCTAAAGCAATAGATATTTGATGAATTACGAAAACAGAAACAAATTCAAGGTACGTCCAATATTCTATCATATATCTCAACAGATACCCAAGAAATGCGGAAGCTTACAACACTATTCACAAGAACATCCCACTATTAAAACAAGACCCAAGAATGAAAAAAAGCCCTTGAAACACACAAAATAATCAAAAGCAAAAAACAACCAAAATCACTGAAAACATTATTCACCAATGCCAAATTACCTACCACAAACCCACAACCAACTGTCAAAAAATGTGGTACCTCTAATTGTGGAACCTGCACTGACCTCATTGAAGGCAACACGTATACATTTAAATCAGGACAAAATTTTACTCTAAAAAAATCACTTCACTTGCTCATCAAAAAATCTACTTTATGCCATTAAATGTAAAGGATGCAATGGAGATTATATTGGACAAACTAAACTCACACTCAGAAACAGAATGACAGTTCATCGCCAACAATTACGAGATCCAACCTCGAGACAGATACAACTAAGCGCACATCTAGACATATGCGCAACTATTAAGACACCCAAATTCCAAGTCTTCCCATTTTACCTTTCGCTGACAATACAACAGAACAAATACGAATAAATAAGGAAAATATGTTTATCCAAAAATATAGAACTGCATTAAATATGGTTTAATATACATTATGTCAACACCATAACATTCTAACCATCCAAACAGACACATACACACACACATAAAAACTGCTACTTTAGAAAATAAAAACCCGAACTAAATAAACCTTAACATACGTTTGCGCTGACAATACAACAGAAAAAATACGAATAAGAAAGGAAAATATTTTCATTCAAAAATATTCCTACTAACGGAATCATTTTCCTACACACACACATACACACACACACAATATATATATATTATCTTCATCTTAACATGCTAACCATACTCCCACACACACATAACACCCATACACACACATAACGACCCCGACCCCCACACGCACACAACTTCCTCCCCCATTTCTACTAATAGAATCACTTTCCTACACACATATATACACACACACAAAATATATATATTCTCTCTATCTTAACATACTTCCACACACACACACACATAACACCCATACACACACATACACACGAACACACACAACTCCCTCCCCCATTTCTACTAATAGAATCATCTTCCTATACACACACACAAGCACACAAATAAACATATATATCTTTACTTTCTTTATTTTAATAGAAAATCTGAATTCTGACACCCCAGCGAACTAACCATACTCACTGAACCAGAACAATTCTCCCATCCCATTTCTCTTGAACATTATCTTTTGCTTGTCATAACATTCTCTAAAAAGGTTACAGAATAAATTTCCAAATACGGGCGCGATATTTAATGAAAACTTGTTCATGTGACAGCCATAATTTCATTTATAACCAATCAAATTACGTTTATTCAAAAAAAGCCTTCGTGAGCCCCCTTTTTAAGTAAAAAGAAATTCAAACACACACACTCAACACACACACACACACACACAAGCACACAAATAAACATACATATCTTTACTTTCTTTATTTCAATATTCACTGAACCAGAACAATTCTCCCATCCCATTTCTCTTGACCATTATCTTCTGCTTGTCATAACATTCTCTAAAAAGGCTACAGAATAAATTTCCAAATACGGGAGCGAAACTTAATGAAAGCTTGTTCACGTGTCAGCCATAATTTCATTTATGACTTATCAAATTACGTTTATTAAAAAAAAGCCTTTGTGAGCCCCCTTTTTTAAGTAAAAAGAAATTCAAAAATTCGTATATGAAAAAACAACCTGAGACCCCCCCCCCTTGTTTGAAGAACTTTGTAACGCGAACTGGCGCAAAATTTATTATAATTATTGAACAACCAATCAAATTACTTCTCTAAAAACCTGGCGTTTCGAGCCAGTTTTTTTTACATGTAAAACAATAAACATTCAAAGACCAACCAGGTGTGAGAAAAACCACAGACCCTCCGTCTCAACTCTACTTTTGAAATGCAGAAGAACTGCGAAACCGGTAAAGGAACCAAATAAATATATATATATTTTTTTAAATAAGACTCCAGTTGCATTTTCCATTTCATCTTTTTTTCTTTATACTTTCACTCGTGTAGGGCACCTCGTTATTTTTCATTTTGTAAAGAAAATCTCACGTTCTAATATATATATATGTATATATATATATAGATATGTATGTAAAAGGTAAACAGAAATAACAACACAATCGGTACAGTATATGGAAGGTATATATTAGGTTAAGGCTTGATGTAGCAGGAGGAGGGTTTTAACGTTTCAGACGCTAGTCCTTCACCAGAAGAAAGAATGAGAAATAAAATAGATTGAGGAGACGGGCTGGTTGGAATTGGAAAAAAAATGTATTTAGATAAAAATAACAAGTCCATTGATGTTGACATCTCTTGCAAAACTATATATATATATAATTATATATATATATATATACACACACACGCATATATATATATATATATATATATATATATATATAAATATGTATAGATATGTAGGGATTGTAAAGTCCAGTTACTGTAGGTTCACCAGTGTGAGCACACAATGTGTAGTTTCCAGGCGTCCTTTGATTCCAGAGTCGGGCCAGATCGTTACAGATCGAATCTTGAGCTGATTAATAGCGAAACTCACGTCACTACTCAATAAACGTAATGAAGACTTAACCAATCTTCCTTTATATATATATATATATATATATATATATATATATATATATAGTAATAATAATAAATTTGAAGACTAAAATCCAAAGAGAGCTCGATAAGGATAAATATATATCAAATATATAATAACCGTAGAGCAAATATTTATTAAAATACCAGATTAAAGTTTAAGCAAAGAATCGCTGCGTTCACCTTTAACGCGTTCAGAAGGAATATGACGTCAGTTTCAGCTTAAATCTGGAGTCTAAAAGACAACCACACCCAATATAAGTTACACTGGGAGATCCTAGCTAGGGCTAGATGGTATAACGGAAATAAAAGACTACATGACCTCTGCGCCGCTGAGGCCCTGGAAATACTCTACGCCAAAGACCACATCTTAAACAAAAAATCTGAGGCAATTTCGGCTTGTAAACATAAATTGCACAAAACTTCCCTGCATTACAGCCCCACATTATACCCTAACGGATAGTACGAACTATACGCGGATATTTCAGGTATTGATGTGGTTGCTAAGTATATATCATGTTTATACCATTAATTATTTGTATAGATAAGTATATATCACCTGTATGTTTTGTGAAGGTATGTATATTTGCTTGTATATGTCATGGTGTATATATTATATATACTGGTACATGTGCATATGGATATGTGTACACATGAGTTTTGCGTCTGAGTAGGTATGCATGTTCGTACGTATGTAGGGTGTGTGTATATGTGTACTATGTGATTTGGTTTACGTAGTCTCCGTAGATATGTGTATTTACAGGTGGTATGTGTGTGACTGCGTTTATACGTATTTATGTGTGTGACTGCGTTTATACGTATTTATGTGTGTATATTTATATACGTTTCTATAATTATATGCATACACGCACACTCTCACACACATATATATATATATATTTTCTATATATTTGTTATGTTTATTTGGTGTATACGTTCGTATGTGTGCGGGTATGGGCGTTGCGTGGGTTCTGTATGTGAGTACGTGTTTTTTTGTGTACGTGCTTGTATTGGCATACCTATTGCGGGTGTTTTCGCGTGTGCTTGTATATGTACGGATGCGTGTGTATGTATGGATGCGTGCATGTATATATTTAATTTCAATTACCCCTGTAATTTATTTTCTTTATTCTTAACTCTGAAGCCGAGAATCATTCGGTTTCCGAATAGAATTTTAGTCTACGACATCAGTTATACCGTATACGTGGTTTTGTCTTTGCGTGTAATTGTTCTCACCGGTCCACATAATGACGTATTATCTTCGTTTTTTCCGTTCATTGCCAGAGAACGTCTCCACGAACCACCTAATAGAATATTAGTCTACAACTTCATTTATACAATAAATGTGATTTTGTCTTTGCGTGTAATTGTTTTCACCGCTCCAAATTATGACGTATTATCTTTGTCTTTATCCATCCTTTGACAGGGAACGTTTCCACCAACCAAAGTATCGTCTTCTTGTCTTCCTTTGGTTGCAACTTTTTTTGAAATATTTACTTCTGCGTTCACAGATTGATTTTTTTAGTTTCAGAAGATCCCGTTAAGGGTGAAAGCAGCGATTCTTTGCTTAAAATTTAATCTGTTATTTTAACAAATATATATATATATATATGTATATATATATGTGTGCGTGTGTGTGTGTGTGTGTGTGTGTGTGTGTGTGTGTGTGTGTGTCGGTATGCGTGTGTCTTTTTGTGTGTATTTGTGTGTGTGTGTGTGTGTGTTTGTGTAATAAAAGTTGATTCTATGATTAGTTTGTTTTTTGAACGGTATTTTGTATAATATAGCCGCATCGTATCTTAGAATTCTTCTACCTACAATTTGTGGTGCATGATTTTTTATTTTATTTCGCAAATATTACTTCGTCTATAACTATGTACAAGAAACGCTTAGGCATAAATAGAATATATATATATAATTGGTGTTGGATATAATAGGCCTTTTCAGCACTCGATGCTCTCACAGAGCAGAACATCTGCTACGTAGAATCAAGACGTATCTGAGGACCATGCGATTTTCAGAGTCAGGTTCGATCATCACATCGATCGTGCCTCGAGCTGGTCGCCAGAGAAACGATTGTAATATGTCTAATAAATTCCATTCGTCGCAACACTGATTCTCTTTTTTTGTGATATATATGTATATATGTGTGTGTGTGTGTGTGTGTGTATATGTATGTGTGTGAGTGGGGGTTGGGTGGGGTGGGGGTTGAGTGTGTGTCTGTGAGTGTGTGTGTTTGTGTGCTTATATATACAATTTCATGTATTTGTTAAAGTGCACATCTTCTAAGAAATGCATACATTTGCGGTTTGTTTTCTTAAGCTGCCTTATTTGATCTACCGCAATGAGGATTGCCTTCTTTCAGATAAATACGGATAATACACAGGCCGGTAGACAAACAGAATGTAGAATAGAATGAGATTAACAGACGATTGCCTTACGCTAAACATATTATCTACTAGCTTTGGAAATCTGAAAGCTCTGGACTACTACGTATTGGGAGTAGTCATGAGGGACATCAATCAACAGCCCATAACACTATAACATTTTTGTAGTCCGCCATAAGGAAGATTATGTCAAAAATAGACAAATCTCGTCTGTCAACATTTCCGATCTCGTATTGAATCAGTCGTCGATGATGACGACGGATTGAATAAGTAGAAGCGTAAAGAAGTGTCTCAAGATCTTTACGTCATTTGTTTGTGAAATAAACGTCTTAATTCATGACATTTATTAAAGTCATGCAAATATCGTCATAGAATTGTATGATCGTATATATTTATATATATATATGTATACACACACACACACACACACACACACACACACACACACACACACACACACACACACACACACACACACACACACACATATATATATATATATATTTATATATATATATATCTACGTACATATATATATATATATGTTATTAATTCGACGAAATAACAGAAATGACCTTTATTTCATCTTCATGATTTTCTGGGTTTTGGGGTCAAATTCTAGCTCTTCGATATATATATATATATGTATATATATATATATATATATATATATATATATATATATATATATATATATATAGAGAGAGAGAGAGAGAGAGAGAGAGAGAGAGAGGGAGAGAGAGATATAACGGAGGAAATGTGGTAAGGAACCAGGTGGACCATAACGCACCAAAGTACTCAATACTTAGGGTAGTAGAGTGGGTAATAGGAACGAGTAGGACGCCGACGGCTGAGCTCAAGCCGTTTCGACGGCTAATTCTGGACTAAATGAAAATCTTTTGAAAAAGTTCATTTAGTCCAGAATTAGACGTCGAAACGGCTTGAGCTCAGCCGTCGTGGTCCTACTCGTCTCTCTCTCTCTCTCTCTCTCTATATATATATATATATATATATATATATATATATATATATATATAACAGAGGAAATGTGGTAAGGAACCAGGTGGACCATAACGCACCAAAGTACTCAATACTTAGGGTAGTAGAGTGGGTAATAGGAACGAGTAGGACGCCGACGGCTGAGCTCAAGCCGTTTCGACGGCTAATTCTGGACTAAATGAAAATCTTTTGAAAAAGTTCATTTAGTCCAGAATTAGCCGTTGAAACGGCTTGAGCTCAGCCGTCGGGGTCCTACTCGTCCCTATATATATATATATATATATATATATATATATATATATATATATATATGTGTGTGTGTGTGTATATATATATATATATATATATATACGAACATGTGTTTGTTTGCGGGGTTCGTACATAAGGTTTTGAGTGCAGAATTAAGGATATATGTATTACTAGGTTAAGTGATTAATATCATGGTTATCATGCAGACACAGTGCAGCAAACAGTAATCCGATACCACGTGGACTCCAATATACAGAAGTCCATATGAATGTATCTAATAATGATTGGCTATTCACGATAATTCAAAGAGTAAGGGAACTGACTATAATGACATTGACGAAGCCAATTTAAATTAGAAATATCACGGCATATATCACTTATGTTAATTAAGTCAACCCCCTAATCAAACTGATTAAAGTTTCACTGTCTTGTATAGAATAATTACAATTCCACGCAAAGTGACCTTTATTGTTGGATATTTGAGAAGTTTCAACATATTAATATGTCAGTTCACTGTCGTAAATGGCTTTCTATTGCCCCTTCCATTTGCCGATGTATCTCACTCTTCCTCTCTTTGTGTAAAGATGCACACACACCCGAATGTACACAGGTACATATGTGTGTGTGTATGTCTATTTATTGATTTTGTATTTATATATCTACTGAACTATCTGCAGCTTGATTGTTCTAAATGGTTTGCTTCTGAAATATTTACTGTTAATAAAAATAGATTGGCGAAGTTTGTTTCAAGCATGGGGATATATATCTATTAAAATATTTCTTCTCGGGATATATCTTCGAAATGTTGGGGTATCTACTTATCTCTTTATATCTATGAAACAAATTACTCTTGTTCCTGACATGCTGACAATCATTTAAAAGGAACTCAAGTTGATTTTATCAGATATGTTGACTTCAGGAACTGATGTCATGATGTCAATTTAACATTTTTTTAATTATTTTTAAAGTCACGAATTATTCAATGAATTTATAACACGCTAGTTCAGTTGGAGAAAATCATATGTAATATTTTTACAATGTAAAAAAAAAAAAATCTAAGAATATATCATTTCCATAACAATTTGTGCTAATAACCTTTTTGATATTGTTTTCCTGTTTTTATGAGTATAACATACGTAAATGCAATTATATTGGTGTGCATTTCTGTGCATTGAAGTGAATCATGCTTTCTAAAATACATTTGGCCTGAAAATACATTATGAGTAAACGAGGGGAATCCTATCAGGTCAGCTGACACATGCATTCCAAGGTACATGATTCAGGGTGCATAAGTATCTCTTGCACACGCGTCTGTATTTGCATGGAAATCAGTGTCGGGGCTGTGAAACAGTCGGAGTTGAATGTTTCCCGAATTTTACTCCACTTTCCGAGTCTACACACCTACATGTTCGTAGTGATTGTACACCTCGAAGTTCAGCTGTTTGTAAATGTATCACAATATCGGCGTACGCGAAGCCAAACAGCTTCTCTTACGGCCATACCACGAAATTAAATTTATAAAGCAAAGATTATATTCACCAATGCCTCACTTTCTATATAAAGCTTTGTGACTTGTTATTAGAATGAGTGTGTATGTATATGCCGAATTACATATAAATATTTGCACACATCCCTAAGCTGTTCAATAAAAACGTTCGCTCACTTACGCCTCTACACTTATTCCGTTGTCACTTCCGTTACGGTCCTAAGACCATACTTCACCAATTTGTACAGAGAAACAAAGAAACTATCTGCTGCTGAACGACCAGTGTCCGAAATGAAAAGAGATTTTCCTACTACAGCAAGTCTTATAGCAATATTTTCCAACATTCTATTGTGTTGTTTCCTTTGTTATTTCTGTTTACTTTGATATATTTCATGGCCTATGCCATGTCTAACTTAAAATCACCACCTGGTGAAATGTTTCAAGTATTGAATAGGACACGATGGCCCAATAAATTAGAGAGTTATTTTCTCGGCGATATTTCAAGGAGAAGGGGGTATACCCAGAATTTATTGTGGAACAAGGACATTTTGAATTTCATGGTATCTGTTTCTCTTTGTGTGTGTATTTGTGTGTATTTGGCGGGACCATTTGAGATAAAATAATTTTACCGTAATGAGATGTGAGCTTGTTTTATTTGTGGGCAAAAACGTTAGTTTTGTTTTGAAGATCATGCCAACATCAATTAGGCAATGGTAATGGAATATTTTCCACTTCATGCAAATCATGTATTGCTCACGACAAATTTGGAGGGATAGAGTTTTGGCTTTTCTATACGACCCCAGTAGTCAAGGCATGTCACGCCGTCTATCGTTTTTGTAATTTAACTAAAAGTTGCTTCAATGTTCATAATACATTGTTGAATGTGAAGCAACCACAATGGATAACAGTGATTATGTTGAGTGTTGATTGTCAGGAAATACTTGATCAATTGTAGAAACATTCCAGAGACTATAATTATTTCTACTTTTGGCACGAGGCCAGCAATTACCCAGTAACTTACTGCTACTTTATTTTATCGACACCGTAAGGATGAAAGGCAAAGTTGACCTCGGCAGGAAAGTTTATGAAAAGGATATTGTCAGCAAAACTGTCAAATACCATGCTGAAATCAATGTATATGGCATCAGTGATTGAGCTCTCCCCAAAAGCTCTTGAAATATCAGCAATGTGAATCAGGAACTGCGTCAAGTAGTCTCTGCCAATACGGAAACCAGACTGAAAGTTTTTAAGGATGTATCCAACATCGAGGGAGTTCCTGTGACAAACATGCAGGACAATAGCAGGGTCTCTATGGGGGCGTACTGTTGAGTTTTATTAAATTTCGTTTATTACCGCTAAGCCATCAGTTTTATATATATATATATATATATATATATATATATATATATATATATAAACCTATATTCTTACAGAAATGTATGCAAATATATACATATTTCTCTCTATATCTAGATTCATTGTATTGTTCGTTTGTTTTCTTGTTGCTGTCTACTTTTTGCATACATAAACACACGCATACGCATGCACACACATAGACATCCACACATACAACTTCCCCATCCCACAAATATATATAAATATATATATATATATATATATATATATATATATATATATATATATATATATATATATATACCTAAATCAATCCGAAACCCATCTTTGTCTACATTGATTTTCCCCAGAGGGAAGACATATCGTATATTTACATTTATTCAATATTTCATTTTTTATGAATAAATATTGCTAAATCTGTCATAGAGGTTAATCCTCGAGAAACCAATTATATAAAATATATAAAATATATTTTTATCTAATTCCGAATTTAATTCAAACTGTTATAAGTCTAGGTAATTGTATAAAACCTGTGCATACTGATTTATTTTCAATTTCTATTATTCGGTTTGATATCATCAATCTGTGTAAATTCATGTTAGTATTCAGTAAAATATCACTTTATATTTTTGTATTAACCTGATGATATTCAAACTGTTAAATCAATTTATATTTTGACATTCAGTTTGGACATCTCATTCTTCTTCTTCATCATCATCACCATCATAACCTTCTTCTTCTTCTTCTTCTTCTTCTTCTTCTTCTTCTTCTTCTTTTTCTTCTTCTTCTTCTTTGCCATACTATTGCTGGGAGCGTTGTGTGTCAAGCGTCATGAAGCATGCCCTCCCGGTTATCGTAGCAGAAACAACCATCTGAAATGGATCTGGCTGCATCTCCGAGCAAATCTACGGAGTCCATAGAGGCTATCCAGCCATATTGCTTTGGGTGTGTCATTGGGTCCCCTGCCTCTTTGTTTCACCTGTAAAATTTCTCTAGCCTGTCTTTCCTGGGACATTCTAAACAGTTGTCCGTAATATCGGATGGGCTTTATCTTTATTCTGAGAAGAAGCAGCTCTACCGGGAACGACGGCTCTCTGATCTCCAGCCTACTTACTTTATTAAGAAAGGTTGCTTTATAGACCATTTAGAAGAACAGAATTCTGGTAGCTTGTATTCGCTATCGTGCACATCGAGTCATTATAAAAGATTCACGAATACCGAATTGAAGATAGCGACTTTGGCTTTTACATTTATATCCCTTGATCTGATGATCGAAAGCTAAAGCTGGTGCATTACTGCACCACTGCATCCAATTCTTGCACTTAATTCAACACCCTGCCTTCCATCACACTATGAGATACATATAAGTCCCCACTTGATTCAGTGTAAACCGACACCCATTTATTATTTATTGAATTAGCACATTGTCAAAATAAAACATACTGCCTATCAGCTTCTTGAGATATGCTGCATGTACGAATGTCTACACCTAATGAGGTAAGACGTTTGCCGTTTGTTTCTCTGCGTTTACGCATATTTAATATAATCGTTTTTTCTGTCTTATGAAAGTTACAAAGATAATACTGTATGTGCTATCCACGAAAATGCATATATATGTCGGTGTATTTGGGTTTCAAATGTTATATCTTCATCCATCTTCCAATTATCTTTTCCATGGGTAAAATATGTGATATAAATTCGGTGGTATATATATATATATATCTTTCGAAGTTTTCTTTTGGATTTCTTTCAACTTTATTTTAAACGAGATGTCAAAGCCACAATTTTGCTGTGATTGTGGCTTTGACATCTCGCTTTTTTCTTGGCTTCAATCCACTGTACTTATTTTGCCAAATTTTTCAGCGATTTTTTTCATTTGACTTCTATAACTGAAATGTCTAACTTAATTTCCTTATTTATATTTCTTTTGTAATGCTTCTTTAATCTCTTTTTATTTACACAATTATTTAAATTCCATGTAAGTTATTCCGAATTTTTTTTGTGTCGTTAAATTATATTTCGATTTTTCTATTCCAGCACGTAGGTTTCCTTATCAATGTTATTTTATTTCCAATAGCTCTTAGAAATGCAGCTAGCTGTCAAATATAAAAGATCTTTCTTCTTAATGACATTGGATTTATATATGTTATCACTACATAATTAAATTCTTATACTTACACAACTAGTTTGTCCATTTAACAACATCTAAATGACTTTATCCTATAACTTATTATCTTAAAGTTTACTCAACTATTTACAGTTTATGAGGTTTCTTAATCTTTACGAGGCTGTGAATTTTATTATGTCGAAACCTTCGACGGCATTTGAAATTTTACATATATTAATATAATTATATCTTAGTAGGCATATATATTAATGTGCACAACTATATTTGACGTTCATACCTGCGATATTCTTATTACGTTTTCTATTTTCTTTTGAATTCAGAGAACTTGTGCAAGAACGGGCGCACATAGTAGACGCTGGTGAATTTCTTCAATAATTTGATACATATTTGTGAGCATTCTTAAAAATATTTAATAGCAAACATAATAGGACGAGCAATATTTGAAGGATTTTCCTCCACGAAACAACCGCGAAACGGGCCAAAACTCATATTCCACCTGCACAACAAAAACATGAATTTCATTAGAATTCCAATTTTCAAAATGGCTTCACTCACAGTAGATGATTGAGCAGCCAGGCTGATAGCTGACATATGTAGCAGTCAATATTATAACCACCATTAATAAGAGGAATCCGACGACAGCAACAATAGCAACGAAAATAATAAAAAGCAGCAACACAAACATTAATCCCCCCCCCACACACACACACACAAACATCACACACATATATATATATAACGAAGGAAGTGTGGTAAGGAACCAGATGGACCATAACGCAGCAGAGTACTCAATACTTAGGGTATTAGAGTGGGTAATAGGAAAAATGTTAAACTTGTTCCTATTACACATTCTACTACCCTAAGTATCGACTACTATGGTGCTTTATGGTCCATCTGGTTTCTTACCACTTCCTTCGTTATCTAGTTCCTACCCCCGTAGTAGAGCCCTTTCGGACCCTACCACGCCGTATCCCGACTTTTCTACTTGTTTCATTAAACCCACCATACAGGGGTTACACTTTTCCCTATATATATATATATATATATATATATATATACATATATATATATATATATATATATATATATATATATATATATATATATATATATATATATATATATATATATATATATATATGTATATATGTATATATAAGTATGTATACGTACATACATATATGTATACAGACATTTATGTTCAGCCGTTAATATGCATAAAGAAAGTATATACTTTCAGACGTTCAATCATCTGTCAGGAAGGTATACGTTGCTGACGATAGCTAATAAGCTTGAAACTTGAACAGCGTTCCTTTGTCAGTGTTGAACAAATGAGCAACGATGGTTGCTAGACACTGTACGGCTTAATTCGGGATGTTTGTTTACAAACACACTGAGCATTATAATAAATGTTCGGTGAATCCATACGTACATATATATGTGTGCATGTATGTATATATATATACATACTACTGTGTGTCTGTATACATATATGTATGTACGTATACATACTTATATTTAAGTAACAGCCGTACTAAGAGTGAGAAATGAAATTTCCTTTCATTTTTTTCCGTATATATATATATACATGTAATTTTAGTCATTATTTTATTTTACTAATTATTATTGAATTTCCATTTCAGAAAATAACAATGAAAATAACTATGCTTACTAATGAAAAGAAAAGTCATGTTGCGATTGTGGCTTTGACGGCTAAGCATTGTGATTTAGAAATTTCTCGTTTTCTGAAAGTTGCAAGACCTTTTGTCCACAAGATTCGGTGTGAGTTAGAGAACGATGGAAGCGTATTACCAGTATTAAAACGTAAAAAATATTCCAAACACACTGATTCTATCAGGACACCTTAATTTATTCAGTAGGTTAAGCAAAACATTGATGACAATTCAGGAAAATCAATGAGGTCGATTGTAAAATATTTTGGTGTGTCAGAAAAAAACAATCTGAAATGTTGTGTATGAAGAGATCAGATACAAATCTTACGTGATGAGTAGAGGTCAATTCATGTCAGAAAACAACAAAAGAAAAGCGTTTAATCACATCCCAAAGACTTTTAAATAAACTTAAACATCCATCAGAAGATGGTGTGATTTGGTTTTTCTCAAATGTGAAAAACTTTGACCAGGGCCAGAAAACAAACAAAGAAATGACAGGTGGCTATGTGCAGACCCTTCTGAGGTTCCAAAACCTCTTGCAAGTGTCATGGTTTTGTGTGTTGTTAGCAATGAAGGGCATGTGATGCCTCCTCACATTTTTCCACAAGGCCTTAGGGTGAATACTTTTGCATATATTGTGGTTCTGGATAAAGTTGTTAAGCCTTGAATCAACAGTGTATGCAATGGAAGGCCTTATGTCTTTCAACAAGATTCTGCCCCATCACACAAGGCTCAAATGAAACCAGAATGGATGGCTGACAATTTGCATGATCACATCACCCCCAACATTTGGCCTCCTAATTCTCCAGATCTCAATCCACTGGACTACTATGTATGGAGCACTGTTGAGAAAAATGTCAATGAACACCCCCATAGCACCAAAGATTCTTTGAAAGCCACCATAATTCGAGTGATGTCCGATATGAACAAGGACTACTTAATCCGAGCTTATAAACGATTTCGAGCCGTGTAGAAGCAGTTATTGATGCTTATAGTGGTTTTATTGAATGGAATTTTTAAGTTGATAATTTAGTATTATGTTTATGTTTTTTTTATAAGAATACATTTTTTTTCTGTTATTATAGAAGCGTTTTTTTAAACATAAATCTGTACTCATGTACCGTCCGCACCCTGTGTATTACAAAAAGAAGTTATACAATAATTGAAATATGAAAGAAAAAGATAAAGACATATAATTTAGTAATGACTAGTGTGGGACCGAATTGAAACCCGCACCACTGTTTGACTTGGAAGCAGATCGAAGACGTTACAGTGTTTGTGAATATGGTACAAGGAAACCCGTAGGAAAAAAACTAGGCAGGTAAAGTTGGACAGAGCAAGAATGTATTATGTAATCTATATTTATCACATGGCTCTGCACAATTATGTAACAGTCTATGTGTCTGTAATTTCACTTCATCAGAAAGAGAATTACCCGGGAAAAAGTTAGTTATATTTTTAGTGAGTTCCGCTCTTTTGCAATAAGCATTGCTTACTGCTCACAAAGCTAATAAATAAATTTCATTTTCATATAAAGAGAAAATCAAAATCAAAATATAATATATAAACAAAAAAAAAATAGCGGAAAAAAGTACCTGATTAATAATAATCATACCGATTAGAGATAATAGATTTATATGCGTGGAAAGAGATTACAGTCTAAATGAACAATGAGAATATTAGTAGAGATGTAAGTGGAGAATGTTTCAAAATGAGGGATAAGACTGGTCAGGGAAGCTAGTTCAGCCATTTAGTGACATCTGTAGCGTATGAGGATAAGAAAACGCTGGGAAGGTGAGAGAAAAAATGAAGATCAAAAGAGAAAAAGAGATAGGAAAGAAATACGAAACGACCAGAGATAATAACATTTCTTTAAAAGGCTATAAATTAAATTGAGAGTTGAAGCTTTAGATGTATCTCTACGGAAACAAACAACTCCTGAGACAAGCAGGCTCCTAGACGAACTAAGGCAGAAAAAGAATGTAGTGGATGGGGTGAGTTAATTCTTGTAGAATGGAGAGAGAGACACCATATACAATCGTATGCTTGTCTGGTTGATAATTAGCGAAATGTTTGAATGCCTTATGTTCGCAGTTGAAGATTCTATCATGTCGAGATTTCAATAGAAACGATCCAGTCATAATCTCCAAAACCTCCATCTCAGAAAGATTGCAGGAGTGTATTTCGTTTATGTATGGGCGTGTGAATCATAACACTGACTGAAAAAGTGTTTATTCGATATTATACTATTTTAAATAACAGATTTTTTTGGCTGGAGCAGGAGATTTAGGTATCTTGGGTTCCTTGACTGAATAAGCTTTCACATACTATCTTTTGTTTTTAATGTTGAATGTGGCGCCCAAATATTTATATATCCTTAGTTTTGCTTTGGCTACATATTGATAAACGTTGTTTTTATACATATATTATCCCTTTAAAGGACATTTGTTAGGTTATCTGCAATTGCAAAATGTATGCGGCCATTCCGTTGGCATGGGTTTCAAGATATGAGAATGATGGGATGGATGCAAACGTATATTTTTGGATCCATCAGTATGGTTCGGTTCAGCATTATCCAGTATGGAAGGCTGTGAAAAATGATCAGTTATTAGTCTTAATAATAGCGTTCGATACATGACCGTGTTCATATTGGTAATTTCTATTTTCCCCACGGAGGCGTTTATTATTTTATCTCATAATGAAGCTACTAAGGTTCACCAGCGTAGAGTAGGACAACTGGACTCTTTTTCTATCTAAGATTCTATGATGCCTGTGGGAGGGAGGACATTTTCATCTGTTAGTCTAAGGAAAAGAGAAGATATTTTGGTAATGTCTAAACCATTATGTGGAGGATTAAACCATGGGTAGGACTTGGTGCAAAGAAATATAGTGGTTACTTAACTAAAGATCTCGTTTCGATTTATTAGCGGTCTCGCTAGTGCAGGTTTTGTAACGCTTATTCAATTGGGTCTCGTGTCTCTATCCTTTCTACATTGATATATGCGTACACACTGAATCCCGGAAATTCGAGGTTAACTTTGCCTTTCATTACCCCACTGGGGTAATTGCTGGCTTTGTGCAAAACAGAAACAATTATTATATGACTAGTACTTTGTTTGACTTCAGCGAAACCTGAATATATATGTAGTAAATTGGCGAAACAAATATCAGGATCGCATTTATCTGAAGCTTTATCATTTCTACCAAATATAATTCCAGCAACATTTAGAGTAAACAGATGAATAACTGCATCTAATTTGATGATGATTGTTGTTATTGACAGTGTTGCTTATCACAATGCCATTTGTGATCAAATGAATTTAGGATCGAGTGAATGTACGATCAAAGAGATTCAAGCCGTGAAAATTAGGTATTTTACTTGTGAAAAACATTCAGTTTAATCACCGTTTCGCTGTATTATGTATTCTGTCCCAGAGTAATTCTCCAAATATATAACAGCATATCAGCGTCTGTTGTCATATATATGACTAATCAGTTCCCAGTTACTTAAGGTGAACTCTGTTGTGATGTTATAAAGAATTGTAAAATCAATCAAACAATACATTAACGAATCAGCTGTCATGTTGTTCAGAATACACGATCAGGAATCTGTATTACATACGGTCTCGAATTATTTAGATTAATACTGGTGACTTCTCCGGCACTGGACAAGATGTTAAGAGACATCAGTTAATTTTATTCATTGACTGAATTTTCTCTTTTTTACTAACATTGTAACTACGACAAAGTAATGGTGTATGAAAACTATAGAATTTCATGTAATTCGTATGTCTATAGGGTAGGCAAAGTTAGAAATTCGTCTACTATTCATAGTAAGTTTAGCAGCCATGACAAATATCTAGAAGCGTTGAGTTAGAATTATTATTTATAGGTGTGTAGTGAATAACTTATAATTGAAGTATGATATTCGTGCATTCTAAAGGAAAGATGAATTTATCATGTAAAAAAAAAACAAGAAGAATCAAAATCAATAGAAATATCATTTAGCAATTAAAACTATACAAGAAAGATAATAGTTTGGTATATACATAGTGTAAAACGGAATATGATATGCCAATATTAAATAAACTAATGCACAAGACACGTTAACTAAACCATTATCAACAATTTGAATAAACGGAGTTTTATTAATATTGCAGACGGAAAATTCGTTTTCAATTTTTGCTTCCATAATTTTCCTCCTTTACAGTTGGAAACCGGAGAGAATTAGCGAGAGCGAACAATCACACACACACACACACACACACACACACACACACACACACACACACACACACACACACACACACACACACACACACACACACACACACACATATATATATATATATGTGTGTGTGTGTGTGCGTGTGTATGTATGTGTGTGTGTGTGTGTGTGTGTGTGTGTGTGTGTGTGTGTGTGTGTGTGTGTGTGTGTGCATGTCTGTATGTGTGTGTATATGTGTATGCGTGTGTTTGTGTGTGTGCCTATGTGCGTGTGAGAGCTATATATATATGTATATATATATAGGAACGAGTAGAACCCCGACGGCTGATCTCAAGCCATTTCGTCGACTAATTCTGGACTGAATTAGCCGTCGGAACGGCTTGAGCTCAGCCGTCGGGGTCCTACTCGTTCCTATTACCCACTCTACTACAAAGTATTGAGTACTTTGGTGCGTTATGGTCCACCTGGTTCCTTACCACATTTCCTTTGTTGTATATATATATATATATATATATATATATATATATATATATATACAAAATGATACGAAACGAAATGAGCTGTGTGGCTACTAAAAACAAGGTTGAGATAGGTGGACAGGACGCAACAAGAGGAGAAAAGGAGAGAGAAGAAAGAATCGTTCGTCAGCTGTAAAAAATCTGCGATCTAGATGTTTTGGCGCTGAATTACAGGCCTTCATATATATATATATATATATGAATGTTTGTGTGTGGGTGTATGTGTATTCATTCTTTTAATATTTCATGGGTTTCAGTTATTAAACAACGACCATGCTGGGACAGTGCTTTGTTTATATCGATATATATTTACAGCTAAAATAATTACAACTAAAATAATGAACATACACAGGCTCGGAGAGAAATATAAACACATTCATAAACAACACGATCTAGACGTTGCCACACGGAGGTCGTATACAGCATTCCCCAAACACGGTAAAAAATACAGAATTCCAAGATAATATTTACTAAAACATAAAAATAGATTCACTATACTCTTCAATTGCAATCGTATGATATGAAAGTACTTTTATGTTTGCACAATATTTTGACATATATACTATAATTTTCCTTTTTCTATATTCGTTTTCGTTTTGTCAAGCTCACTTATGCATAGTTATAAATATTTTATTTTGTATAGAATAAAGATACGTCTTCAATTAAATTCATGTATCTACTTCAAAATATGTTTTAGAATTAAATTACACCACTCCCTACATATTGCAGCGTCTTATTCTACTTTAAATTACAGAAAATAATCATTCTGTCCTGAGATGTATATTCTATGGATAAAATGTCCTGGAAATTCTTATTCAGTTTTCAGTAAATGTATTAATCTTCAAACATTAGTAAGTTCACCACATTCAAGTAAATCTTACTTCATTCACCATAACAATTTCCTCCGTTTTATCATATTTGAGTAGCAGTGTTGTGTTAAACGTTACCCTAAGTAGCGTCTACTAATGGTTTTAAATTACGTGTATGTGCATTGGTTAGGATAATAGCTGATTTTGCGTTTACTCACGTACATTTAGTGTATGTATAAAGTTACATCTGTATAAATAGGAAGTATAACCGAGACATCATATTGTCTCTGTCTCTCTCTCTCTCTCTCTCTCTCTCTCTCTCTCTCTCTCTATATATATATATATATATATATATATATATATATATATATATATATATATAAATATATATATATATATATATTCATTAAAATATGGAATATATATATATATATATATATATATATATATATATATATATATATATATATATATATATATATATATATATATATAAGTATATATATATATATATATGAATATATATACACATATATATATATTCATTAGTTAAGCAAAACAAGACCACAAATTTCACAAGGAAGACATTATTAAAAGATTGTCAACATTTTAGTTTGGCGGCCATCTTGTTACCCATAGGCATATCTCGCACAATGCAGCCTCGACAGAAGAATACTGCTCGATTATGGGAGACAATAGATATACCCAGGACGCCATAGTGAAATACCAATAAATGGAACATTACATTTATGTAAGATTCTTTCCTTATTTTAATTTATATTCCTTTTGAAGTTCAGATGAGCTGCTCTAATTATACCTAAGTTAATTATTTTCAACTGAACCAGATCAATAATGATCTATAATCATTTGATGCAGAAATATTATATGGTGTATCGAAACAATTGTAAACGGACATTATTATTATTAATAGTATTATTATTATTATTATTCCCTACATTCCTTACATCAAACTAAAATATGTTGACAATCTTTTAATAATGTCTTCCTTGTGAAATGTGTGGTCTTGTTTAGCTTAACAAATGAATATTTCCAGTTCTGTGCACCTAACCTCTGCATGAACCCAGCCACCTAGCTGCATTCCACTGCATATTGCACATTGAGCAGATGCCTTTACGCTTTGGCTTCTAACTAATTCACCAATCTCCCTACTCCTCTCCTATGTCCATCTCTCTCTTTAAGATTGGTAACTCTTGAACTGTGTATATATATATATATATATATATATATATATATATATATATATATATATATATATATATAAAGTTTAAATATACATGTAAAGTTTCATACACTTAACATGTATGTGCGACACCTTGGGTCTCCAAAACTCGACCTTCATCGGGCACCCGTACAAAATGGGAAGAAGGGAGACTCATTTATTCGATTCCTTTAGACCAATTTACTGGTTTGAAGGCTGATGAGGCTGAAGATGTGTGTGTATAAACTTGTCTTGTACATCACCTTTCTTTCATCATTTATCCGTTCAGTTCTATGCTCCAATACACTGGTATTTTCTTCCTCCGCATTTAACGGTTTCTATATTTCATCAGTTTGTCAAATTGTGTATTGTCTCTCTGTCAACCACTTGCTGCTGGACTTTGTCATCTGAAGCATTTTGCCCATTCGTTTTAACAACTGTTTCAACGATGGATTTTCTCATTTTTATACTATTCAAACTAATTCTTTCTTCATCTCCATCAATGACAACATTGTTAAATATATATATATATATATTTATATATATATATATATATATATATATACGTTATTCCGGGTTGAATCGAAGGTAACCACAGTAAGTAAGGTACTCAATACATTGCAGAGTATAAAATATAGATGAGATTCTACAGGTCTAGAACTGTTTCATTATTTAGAAATCATCAGGAATCTGGGTATCAAAAAATAAGTATGCTATTTATAGGTCTCTACAAGTGGTAGGAGAGGGTGGGGAGTAGGATGGGTGTAGGTCATTGGTTGATAGACAATTCATTAAAAGCTAATTCTACAAAGCTATAGTTTATTTTTATTTTTTGAGTAACAAAGGCAGAAAGAATTCTATAAACAGGTTCAGGATTGCATGCCACTCCTTCTTATTAAGTTTCTCTTAAGCTAACAGGTGTCTATAAAATCAGTGGGGGTCAGTCATGGTAGATAGATTTAAAGGAAAGGGAGATTCTTTAAAAGCTAAATTCTTTACTAAGTGACAAAGGTTTAGAGAATTCTGTAGACAAATTCAAAATATTGAGTGCATATCTTACAATTATCTTCAAATTTCTCTTAAACTATTCAACTATATGCCAAAATAAACAGACACATTCACAAAACACACTCACTCACACACTCGCGCGCACACATAAACACACACACATACACATATACATATATATACACACACATACATATAAATATATATATATATATATATATATATATATATATATATATATATATATATATATATATATATATATATATAACGAAGAAAATGTGGTAAGGAACCAGGTGGACCATAACGCACCAAAGTACTCAATACTTAGGGTAGTAGAGTGGGTAATAGGAACAAGTAAGACCCCGACGGCTGAGCTCAAGCCGTTTCGACGGCTAATTCTGGACTGAATGAAAATTTGTTCTGGTATTTAAATTAGCCGAGCTTATCAAGGGGTAATTCCATATATGGTCAAAGAGATAGTCACCAGGATTGGTCACATCACAAGTTAGTAGTAAATCTGTGATGGCAAATTGGTGGGGGAAGGGGTAGCTGAACCTGCCGGTAGGAGAAAAAGGTAGACGGGGTGGAGTAGACCCTTTCATGCGTTGGTAGTGCCGGCTACAGCTGGGTGTGAGGTCAAAGAGGATACTGGGGAGGAGGAGGGGGAGGAAGTCGAAACGGTAAGTAGAACAATGAGGGTAAAACTATAAAAAGTACTGAGAGAGATGACAAAAATAAGCAAAGTCTGGTTACTAAGACTTAAGTCTCTCGCTATTGCTATGCTAAAGAAATACATAAATAAATAAATAAACAAATAAGGGAATAAAAGAATAGATAAATAAATTTAAAAAAAATATATAATGAAGAATAAAAAATAAATAAAAATAAACAAGGTGGGACGGAAATAAAGGGACCCTTATATGAGGTATAAGTGCGTGTATCGTACGGTGACGGGCAACCAAGGGGGGGCCAAAATACTAAAGAGACTACCACAAAAATAATAAAGGTTTCTACCCCAATCACAGGGCCAGCAACCACCCAGAGAAAGAAAGTAAACTAGTACGAGAATATAATTCAGGGTCCCGCAAAAAAATACTCGTGCTAACTCTCAGGGTGCCGCCACGAAACAGAAAGTCTTATACAAGCTACATGAAAGATCGTACGAAGTAAAAGTAAAGAACGGAAAATTAATACAGAACCCCCACCCCCCACCCCCCAACTCACGAAAAAAAAAAGGGAAGAAGAGGAAAGAAATACTGGATAGACCGCGTGATACCAAAAGTCAAGCAACACGCCCGACTTAGGCTATGGTTCAACACCCAGGAAGTTATCTCATTGTTCAGCAATATGGAGGACAAACTAGACACTAAATTTATCCAGTTCGACATAGAGAGCTACTATGCTTCTATCACCTTACCGCTACTTACTGCCGCCTTGGACTTCGCCGAAGCACTCGTGCCCATCACCGACCAGGAAAGAAAAATCATCCTCCACGCCAGGAAGACAGTCTTACTCTTTGACAACTCCAAATGGATAAAAAAAGCTCCCGACTCACCCTTCGACGTCAGCATGGGCGCTACGGACTCGGCGGAGGTCACAGATCTTATAGGCTCCTTACCCTTAAAGTGTACTAACCCCAGTAGTACAGTTCAGCACTACACCTAACTTCGCACAAAACATCGTCTCCTCCAACAACAAAAAACTCAACCCCGATGGAAGAAACAACCTAAATAGCAGTGGAGAGCCGACCAGGAGGTGCAACTGTCCTGATAGATCCAGTTGCCACCTCGACAACAGATGCAGAGACCGTAATGTGATCTACCAGTGCAACGTGAGCACGGACACCTCCAACAAAGCTTATATAGGATTAACCGCATGTGACTTCAAGACCCGGCTATACCAACACAGACATACCTTCCGAAACCCGGCCCGGCGTCACGCCACTAGACTTTCGGGCTACATATGGGACCTCAAGGACACCAACATCAACTATGATCTCACTTGGAAATTACTGTCCAGAGCCAACCTTTACACGGGAGGACGCCGTCCGTGCAATTTATGCTCGGAGGAAACTTTACAAATGCTGTTTTCGACGGACCAACTCCTTAACAAGAAAGATGAACTGGTTACTGCATGTAAACACCGATTACGTAGGACTTACCTCGCTCTCAAACCCAATAATGACCCGGGTGGGGGGCTTAGACTAGGGCTATAACACCCCACTTGTCTATTTTCTAAGGGGTAACCCCTGCTTGCCAATGGAGACGTAAGATCTTCTTTTACATTCTTTTATCGCTTCCTCTATATTTCCTCCTTCCCCCCTCCCTCCCTAGTCCTTCTACCCCAGTTCCCTTTCTTTGTCGGAGAACTTTTTTCTACGACAGATTTTGCGACAATCAGGACTTCGGTACCAAGGAGAGATTCGGATTTATTACCTACAAATCTCCCCCCCCCCTCCGAACCCTTTGCTCTCACCCTTCGAGAATGACCTATTCCAACTGGTCAAGAACCTTAAATTCAAACCCAGACACAACCGATTCCTACAAAAACTCCGTAGCAACTTAACAGAGTATGATAACACCAATGCCATCATGGTGCATTCGGATAAAACTGGGACCCTATAATTTGTCAACCCCGACAGATACCACACACTGATCAGGAGCAGCCTAAACTCCACCTATAAAAAGGCTAACCACTCTTACATCGAGGACATTAATGGAGATGGACAACACATTACCTCCAGCCTCGGGGTCGCCGATCGCACCGAACCCCTAGACCCACGGACACCCTACTTCACACTGAAGGACCCCAAATCGGATTTCGACCGTAAACCATCTATCAGGCTTATAAACCCAACGAAGTCCGACATAGGGAGAATCAGCAAAAAAATCCTAGACCGCGTGATACCAAAAGTCAAGCAACACGCCCGACTTAGCCTATGGTTCAACACCCAGGAAGTTATCTCATGGTTCAGCAATATGGAGGATAAACTAGACAATAAATTTATCCAGTTCGACATAGACAGCTACTATGCTTCTATCACCTTACCGCTACTTACTGCCGCCTTGGACTTCGCCGAAGCACTTGTGCCCATCAGCGACCAGGAAAGAAAAATCATCCTCGACGCCAGGAAGACAGTCTTACTCTTTGACAACTCAAAATGGATAAAAAGAGCTCCCGACTCACCCTTCGACGTCAGCATGGGCGCTACGGACTCGGCGGAGGTCACAGATATTATAGGATTATTCCTTATAGCCAAACTCACCGATATGTTTCCTGCTTTCGGTGGTGGATTGTACCGTGATGATGGGCTCCTTACCCTTAAAGGGTACAACCCCAGTAGTACAGATCGGGTCCGTAAACAATTACTCAGCTTCTTCCGCGACTGGGGATTTAAAATGACCCTACAAACGTCCCTGACCCGAGTTAATTTCCTGGACGTTACACTCGATCTCAATAATGACCTGTACTACCCATACAGGAAACCCAATGACAACCTGCACTACATCCACCGCCGATCTAACCATCCTAGGAACATCACCAACAACCTGGTCAAAAATATCTCCCCCCGCATATCCCGTTTGTCAGCTAATGACAAGATATTCGATGAACATGCGCCTTACTACAACCAGGCCCTCAAGCGGAGTGGCTTCCGGGAGGAAATATACTACTGTCCAGCTCCCATTAGCGGAACCAGCAGGCGACACCGCCGCTCACGAAATGTAACATGGTTCAATCCTCCCCACAACGCCGAGGTGACAACTCCCATTGGGAAAATTTTCTTTAGGCTCATTGAAAAACACTTCCCACCACAACACAGCTACCACAACATAATTAACAAAAATACCATCAAACTCTCTTACAGCACTACACCTAACTTCGGACAAAACATCGTCTCCTCCAACAACAAAAAACTCAACCCCGATGGAAGAAACAACCTAAATAGAAGTGGGGAGCCGACCAGGAGGTGCAACTGTCCTGATAGATCCAGTTGCCCCTCGACAACAGATGGAGAGACCGTAATGTGATCTACCAGTGCAACGTGAGCACGGACACCTCCAACAAAGCTTATATAGGATTAACCGCATGTGACTTCAAGACCCGGCTATACCAACACAGACATACCTTCCGAAACCCGGCCCGGCGTCACGCCACTACACTTTCGGAGGAAACTTTACAAATGTTGTTTTCGACAGACCAACTCCTAAACAGGAAAGATGAACTGGTTAATGCATGTAAACACCGATTACGTAGGACTTACCTCGCCCTCAAACCCCATAATGACCGGGGATGGGGGTGGGGGTGGGGGGTAGACTAGGGCTATAACACCCCACTTGCCTATTTTCTAAGGGGTAACCCCTGCTTGCCAATGGAGACGTAAGATCTTCTTTTACATTATTTTATCGCTTCCTCTATATTTCTTCCTTCCCCCCATCCCTCCCTAGTCCTTCTACCCCAGTTCCCTTTCTTTGTCGTCGTCTTTTTCTCGCCCACCCGAGGTAGCCCCTCGGTCCCTTGTAGCTTCAGCACCACCACCACCACCCTCCCCTATTCTATGATAGATTTGGCTGACTCCGCATTTTATAGCAGGTGTGTTAGACTTCGGATACTTGCCTCCTTCTCCGACCGCTGCACTTTTTTCCGTGCCTTCTATATTTCTTAGTGGCATCTTTGCTTTCTTTTCTCGTTTATCCAGTATTTCTTTCCTCTTTTTCCCTTTTTTTCTAGGGCGGGGGGGGGGGGGGGTTTCTGTATTAATTTTCCGTTCTTTACTTTTACTTCGTACGATCTTTCATGTAGCTTGTATAAGACTTTTTGTTTCGTGGCTGTACCCTTAGAGTTAGCTCGAGTATTTTTTTGCGGGACCCTGAATTATATTCTCGTACTAGTTTACTTTCTTGCTCTGGGTGGTTGCTGGCACTGTGATTGGGATAGAAACCTTTATAATTTTCGTGGTAGTCTCTTGAGTATTCCCCCCCCCCTCTTTGTTGGCCCGTCACCGTACGATACACGCACTTATACCTCGTATAAGGGTCCCATTATTTCCCTCCCACATAGTTTATTTTTATTTATTTTTTTATTCTTCATTATATATATATTTTTTAAATTTATCTTTCTATTCTTTTATTCATTTATTTGTTTATTTATTTATTTATTTATGTATTTCTTTAGCCTAGCAATAGCGAGAGACTTAAGTCTTAGTAACCAGACTTTGCTTATTTTTGTTTTCTCTCTCAGTACTTTTTATAGTTTTACCCTCATTGTTCTACTTACCGTTTCGACTTCCTCCCCCTCCCCCTCCCCAGTATCCTCTTTGACCTCACACCCAGCTGTAGCCGGCACTACCAACGCATGACAGGGTCTACTCCACCCCGTCTCCACTTTTCTCCTACCGGCAGGTACAGCTACCCCTTCCCCCACCAATTTGCCATCACAGATTTACTACTAACTTGTGATGTGACCAATCCTGATGATTATCTCTTTGACCATATATGGAATTACCCCTTGATCAGCTCGGCTATTTAAATACCAGAATAAATTTTCATTCAGTCCAGAATTAGCCGTCGAAACGGCTTGAGCTCAGCCGTCGGGGTTTTACTTGTTCCTATATATATATATATATATATATATATATATATATATATATATATATATATTTATATGTATGTAGATAAATCTACCGAGAGTTTACGGTAGTGCCCAATCCGTATGAAGAACTCAATGTAATCCGGATATCATGGAAAGAAGAAGTGCAATGAAAAATCACTTTCGGTGAAAGATAAACGGAATACAGAGTCAAGATAAAATATTAAAAAAATAATGAATAAAACAATGAAACAGTTCCTTATATTAAACAAAAAAAGTTCATTATTTAACGATCGTTTCTGGGATATATATGTGTTAGAATTGGCATGTATATTTAACAGATCTATGTACAAAATTATACAAAATTATACAAACTATCAAAATTAAATATACATACCAATTCATATATCTGCCGTCTTCAGAAATAATGAAATATATTTATTGATAATAACAACAATTCAAAATTACAGGTCTGTTTGGGAACAGAGTTCAAATTGACCAATGGAAACACAAAAAGTTTATACAGTTAGGTGTGTATATATGTAAGTAACTTCGTTCACAGATATGCATAAAAATATATGTTCACATGCATACGCATGCCGAAAAGATGTATGTAAATACAAAAATTCAGGGCTAATGTCTATGTATGTTTATAATCTACAGATAAAAT
>OZ024741.1:347713456-347715956 GCA_964016885.1 Eledone cirrhosa
CTTAGTTTTCTATTTTATTATTACTTATTATTATTATTGTTAATTTTAGTTTAGTTTTGTTTCCGATATATTTTTATTTATATTTTTATTTTTATTTTTATTAGTATATTGAAATCTGCTCTATCTTTGCTTGATAGATAATCTTGTAGAGTAGAGACAGAAATAGTAATATTGACTCTATATACACATATATGTATACTTGAATTTTTATACCGCATTGAGAATACTTTCCGTGAACTTAGGGTTTGCAGAATTGATCATGTACATTCACATAGATGTTTGTAATTATCACATAAACATATGAATTTTCTTTAAAAAAACTAAACATAAGATCATTAATTTTCACACATTGTGGATACATATCTCATTCAAGAATACTGATATTTACAATGCAGAGGCTGGTTTTGTAAATACTAAGACCTCTACATTAAAACAGAGGTTGTTACGCCTCGCCTGTGTCTGGATATTTTTGAATTTTCTCTCTCTCCTTTTTTTCTCTCTCTATATTTTTTCTCTCCCTATATAACAGCTGGTTTTCCCTCCATATATCTCCCTTACATTAACACTAGAGCTAAATAAATAAAGAAATAAATAAATATATCATTGATACGTTATTCAACAGTTGTCCCACTACCTAGCTTTCTATATATGTATCTATCTCTATTTCCTCTCTCTCTCTATATATATATATATCTCTTTCTGTTTCTTTACATGAAGTTCTTCTCTTTATCTATCTTTCCATCTCTCTATTTTGTTCCATGCATTTCTTCTTTTTCTTTTTCTTTTTCTTTTTCTTCGTTTTCTGTCTTTCTTTCCTTTTTTCTCTCTTTTTTCTCTCTTTCTCTCTCTCTTTCTTTCTCTCTGTGTACAATTTTGTCACAACCAAATCAACCTTCTCAAATGCAAGTAGATGTTGTTACGGTATGTCGAATCTATTTATCTATACAACTGTTTATATTGTATTTTGTCTGAGGAAGGCATAGCATATTGTTAATATGTTATCCCTGAAATATATATAATGAAATAAATATGGTTTTATAAATATAGTTTCCATTTATTTAATATTGTATATATATATATATATATATTTATTATATATGTGTGTGTATATATATATATCTTTATATATGTGTATGTGTACATGTGTGTGTGTATGTGTGTATATGTATATATATATGTATGTATATGTATATGTATATATATATATGTATATATATATATATATATATGTGTGGGTATGTATGTGTGTGTGTGTATATACATGAGTGTATTTATGTATGTGTGTATAGATATATATATATGTGTTGTGAATGTATGTATATATGTATGTGTGTATATATATGTATATATATATGTGTGTATATATGTATATGTCTATGTATTTATATGTGTATATGTATGTGTCTCTATATGTATGTGCGTGTGTGTATGTGTATGTGTCTATATATATGGTGTGTGTATGTATATGTATGTGTATGTATGTGTTTATGTATATGTGTATGTATATGTATGTATATATATATATATATATATATATATATATATATATATATATATATATATATATATATATATATATATATATGTATGTATATCGATGTATATTTTATATTTTACTTGTTTGTTTATATATATATATATATATATATATATATTTTCTTAATATTTTTTTTTTCTTTTTCCTTTTATTTCTAAATTTATAGATACATTTATAAATAGGCAGTTTGCTGACACCAGTAAATACTGACCTCTTCCCCCCCCCCCCCACCTACTTTCTGTATCTGGATCTAAATATGTGTGGCAGTGTTTATGTGCGCGCATTAATGTCCATATGCTTATGATAATAGTATATACACATATATGTGTGTGGGAGTGTGTGTGTGTATGTATGTTCGTGGTTGTGTGTATGTTTATGCGTATATGCGCGTGTGTGTGTGAATGTATGTATATGTGTGAGTATATGAATGTGTATATATTTATTTTTATATTTATATGTTTATATGCGTATATGTATTTTATCTGTAGATTATAAACATACAGAGACATTAGCCCTGAATTTTTGTATTTACATACATCTTTTCGGCATGCGTATGCATGGGAACATATATTTTTATGCATATCTGTGAACGAAGTTACTTACATATATACACACACCTAACTGTATAAACTTTTTGTGTTTCCATTGGTCAATTTGAACTCTGTTCCCAAACAGACCTATAATTTTGAATTGTTGTTATTATCAATAAATATATTTCATTATTTCTGAAGACGGCATATATATGAATTGGTATGTATATTTAATTTTGATAGTTTGTATAATTTTGTATAATTTTGTACATAGATCTGTTAAATATACATGCCAATTCTAACACATATATATCCCAGAAACGATCGTTAAATAATGAACATTTTTTGTTTAATATAAGGAACTGTTTCATTGTTTTATTCATTATTTTTTTAATATTTTATATTTATATATATATATATATATATATATATA
>OZ024741.1:347725956-347733456 GCA_964016885.1 Eledone cirrhosa
CTCCAGTATGTGGCTTGTACCATATTTTGTCGAAACCAAGGGAATGAAGTAGAGCATTAATTTAGTTGGATTTGATCACAGATCCTAGAAAAGTGTAACCAATTACTGCAAATCATTTTGTCCGACGTTTTAAAGATTCTTCCGATCCAATCTATATGCAATGTCAATATCATCATCACTCGTCGACTACTGTGGAGATGATGGATCTCTCTCTCATGCACCAGAATTCCCCCATCGCTGCCCCCAGGTCCTGTCTACTGATTCCCGTATCCCTAGAGATAACGTCAGGGAATGACAGCTTCTTACTCCTAGTCAGGCTGGAGTCAGGGTTCCAGAGCAATATAATAACATGTAATATATAACGAAATATAAGAAATACTTCTATATTTTCATTTTGTTGGCACAATCTGTTAATATAACACTTCACACACACACACACACACACACACACACACACACACACACAGACACAGACACACACACACACACACACACACACACACACACACACACACACACACACACACATATATATATGTATTTATGAACGATTGGTTATTGATTAGGAAAAACCCTGCTGGTGGAGCCATATACGCCGATTGTTAATGATTGCATAATATATGCAGACACTAGATGTTGTGCACTGTATTGCTGCATTAAGTGTGCCCGAAACGTTTGTGAGTGCCTGTATTCATCTCGAAGTTTGTCCTAAACTTTATTATTATGTTTTTAATGTAAAAACTGTTCTGTGCTCATGAGTCAATAACTGTTTATTTGACAGTAATTGATACGCTTAGGGATGACTTAAAATTGATATTGAACTCTCCATCTCAACATTAGAACAACATTTTCCGAAGTTTGGATTATAATGTTTTTCACCTTTGTTGAGCGTAGGGAGCAAATATTTGTATATCGGTACCGCCGCATACGTATGTGACACATTAACAAATAATTGTTTCTACGTTTGGCACAAGGCCAGCAATTATCCAGTGCATTACTGGTACTTTATTTTATCGACCCCGTAAGGATGAAAGGCAAAGTTAACCTCGGCGGGATTTGAATTCAGAATGGCAAAGGCCGTAACTGTATCCGTCAAAGCATGGCGTCCGACCCTCTACCGATACTGCCAATCCACCGCCCTATCCACAGACACCACCAATCCACCGACACATTAACAAATAATATTTCTTACAATTGCTCCCGTAGACACATCAATCAAACATATACGTAGAAAGATATTTTTTAGTCTTTAAATATGAATTGCAAAAGCAATACAGTTAGTATCGTTGTGCCCTTGTGACAATTTTACCTTTCTCCAAAAATACCCATCTCAATGAATCCCTCTCAGTTTTACTATAGTTATTTGAGGATAGCAATTATATTTACATGTCATCGGTGCGGTTTAATTCAGTAATGCAGTAAAACTTTCAGTTGTACATTCACAATTCATTTCTGGCAATTTAACCACATTCAATGAGGACATTTTTATTTTCCAACCAAACATTATTTATTATTTTCTTTGCGCGCACACACGCACACACACACACACCCACACGCACACACATACACACACACACACACACATATATATATATATAGTAATAATAATAAATTTGAAGACTAAAATCCAAAGAGGGCTCGATAAGGGTAAATATATATCAAATATATAAGAACCGTAGAGCAAATAGAGTTTCAGAAGATCCCGTTAAGAGTGAAAGCAGCGATTTCTTTGCTTAAACTAACTTTAATCTGTTATTTAAATGAATATATATATATATATATATATATATATATATATATATGTATATTCATCCGTTCCCACTATAATCACACACATGTTGAAGAATCCTTCGGGTGAAACACGTTTCCTAAAGTATGATTTTGGTAATTTGTTGTAGAACTAACTATCGCTTTCTCTCTCTCTCTCTCTCTCTCTCTCTCTCTCTCTCTCTCTCTCTCTCTATATATATATATATATATATATATATATATATATATATATATATATATATATATATATATATATATATATATATATATATGTATATATGTGTGTGTGTATGTGTGTGTGTGTGTGTGTGTGTATGGATGTGTGTGAGTGTGTGTCTGTATGTGTCTGTGTGTATGTGTGTGTTTGAGTATGTGAGATTGTGTGCTTTCTCGCGAGATCGGAATGATATACATTATATTTGCGTGTTAACATTTATATAAAAATTACTTAGAAATTATATCTTATCCGAAAATAAATATGTCAATATGTCTTGCTTGATTTGAATTTAATAGCCAATCCTTCATGTTTAATGCTCAAATGCTCTCGTAAATTGTTTCGTAGAAAAAATTTACGTTATCACTTACTACAATATTTTGAAAGAAAATTTGGCTATTTTCCATTTTTAATTTCTAATTGGTTAGATACAATATTGCTTATCCTATCGAAAGGACGTGGACATATGTTTATTACCACGGATATATATTTGTTGTCTAATTTTAATTCTTTTATAATTTGTTCACATGTGTGGAGTATCAAGTTATCTATATTAAATCGAAATTTAGGACGAGATTGAGTAAGAGAGTCATTATACTCATCGCACTAAGACACCTATTATCTGAAACAGTGCAAGAGTATAAAGGAAGCAATGACGGGAATGTTCTGGTCGATATGTTGCTCTGAGTATTCTGAACAAATATTGATTTCTAGTATAGGCACAAGGCCTGTCATTATGGTGAAGAGAAACTCGATTAAATCAACCCAGTACGTTACTGGTGTTTATTTTACCGACCCCGTAAGGATGAAAGGCAAAGTTAACCGTGGCAGGATTTGAACTCAGACCGTATGCTGAAAAGTATTGTCTCCAACTCTCTACCGATACTGCCAATCTATCACCTTATTCTGAACAAATATTGGTTTCTTATATAGGCACAAGGCCAGCAATTTTTGGAGGGGAAAGTTGATTAAATCGACACCAGTACGTTACTGGTGCATATTTTACCAACCCCCTAAGGATGAAAGGCAAAGTTAACCGTGGCAGGATTTGAACCTAGACCGTAAAGGACCGTAACTCTATGCTGCAAAGCATGGTGTCCGACTCTCTACCGATACTATCAATCCACCCTATTCTGGACAAATTTTAAAATGGAACTTATGCAGAACTCCATTGATTATTTTTTTGTACACGCAGACATAAAAACACGAACACGCACACATACGCATATGCTCACACGCACAAACAGAGTTAAAAATTCGTCTTTGTCAATGAGCCTACCAACCACAATACTTAGCATTGCTGCTTGTGTGCCATTCGAGAATGGATTGCTGTTAAAATAACACCGTATTGATTAGTCTTCACTGAATCTAATCTATTCACTCTCATCTGATTGTGTTTTCAATCAAAACCAAATTCTAGTTAGATCCAATAATGCTGTATTCTATTCTTTGAAGTCAACTGTTATAATTTCTTTCTACATCACCACCAGCTCTCTCACCCCCTCTCTCCATCTTTCCCTCACTCTTCCATTTTCCTTCTCTATTTCCTTTACTCTCTCTCTCTATATATATCTCTCTTTCAATCTACTCTCTCACAAAAACGAACATCTTCTCTTTATTTATGACGGTACCCGGAAAAACACCGTATCTCGGGAGCACTTGCTCCGATTTACGTGTAACTTGATTTTTTCCATTCGTTTTCCCATTTAAAGGGTAACATCCTCTTAAAGTATTGTCCCGTTTTGGCTGTATTGATTTACAGATAAACGCGCAATCACAGAGTTTTAGTAGTATATAGATCGCTGAGAAAATCTGGTAACATACATCGGATTGGAAAAAGTTTGCGCAGGCATTTTTATAGTCATTTGCTTCGGAACGTTGACATTTCTTATTCCAAAATTGGACAATGCTCGTAATCAACTGTTCAGGTCATCATCTCACACACACATGCAACACGTACGTATGTGTGGGTGTGTTTTTGTGAGTGTATATGATTTGTTGTCCTTCAATTCTCACCAATTCTCCTTCTTCCTGTTTTCCTAGTCATTTCTCCACCGCATGGAGTATGTTGATGGATGTGTACGTATAGATACATCACATTTATGCTACCTCTTACACACCCTCGCACGTCAAAGATTAGGCACAACAGCTAATTCTGTTAAACTGCTCACCCGGGTTATCACATACACCTCGGCAAATTTGAATTAGAGTACGTCTGTTCATAAAAAACGCAAATTGGATAATTTTATTCGTATGGTACAAAAAGAGTTATATTTAATTTTCTTTATTTTCACCTATTACGGTACTAAATATTTGGTGGGTTGTTATTTAAATTGCAGCGTATGATCGTTAAAACAACACTGAAATGATTCTTTTTTATTTTCAATACACAATTCCTTATAAGCCACGATTAAAGCAATATTTTAAATTTAAATGCCATGATTATCACGGAAAGAGAACACACACATTGGATGATAAGCTGTATTTAATATTTCATATTATCAAAAACTATAAAATTAGTTATATATTATTTGCGCTAATATTCTTCTCTATTTTTCTCTCTCTTAATCACTCTATCAGTATCTGTATATCTATAATCACACACACGCGCACGCACATATAATTATAAATGTATATATATATATATATATATATATATATATATATATATATATATATATATATATATATATATATATATATATATATATGTATATATATATATCTTAGTATGGCACTTACTTAAATGTAAGTATGCATGTATACGTACATACATATATGTATACAGACGTACAGTAGCATGCATATATATATATATATATATATATATATATATACATATATACATACATATGCATACAGGTACACATACATATATGCACGTATCAGTTTAGCGGCGCTTATTGTAACGTCGCTTTGTTCGTTTGTAAACAAACTGAACAGCCTGAATTTATGCCATACGGTGTTAAGGCAACCACGTCACCTTTTTGTTCAACACTGACACAGGAATATGTACCAGTTTCAATGTACCGTATGGCATAAATTCAGGCTGTTCAGTTTGTTTACAAACGAACAAAGCGACGTTACAATAAGCGCCGCTAAACTGATACGTGCATATATGTATGTGTACCTGTATGCATATGTATGTATATATGTATATATATATATATATATATATATATATATATATATATATATATATATATATATATATATATATATGCATGCTACTGTACGTCTGTATACATATATGTATCTACGTATACATGCATACTTACATTTAAGTAAGTGCCATACTAAGAGTGAGAAATGAAATTTCGTTTTCATTTTGTTTCAACTTATCGTTTTCGGTATGCCTGACCGATTTAACTCACTCAATATGCAGGTTAGGCTGCTCAGCCGTTAATTTTCATAAGGAAAGTATATGCTTTCGAACGTTCAACTATCTGGCAGATGGGTAAACGGTGCTGATGGTGGCTAACAAGCTTGAAACTAGTACATCGTTCCTGTGTCAGTGTTGAACAAAAAGGTGACGTGGTTGCCTTAACACCGTATGGCATAAATTCAGGCTGTTCAGTTTGTTTACAAACGAACAAAGCGACGTTACAATAAGCGCCGCTAAACTGATACGTGCATATATGTATGTGTACCTGTATGCATATGTATGTATATATGTATATATATATATATGCATGCTACTGTACGTCTGTATACATATATGTATGTACGTATACATGCATACTTACATTTAAGTAAGTGTCATACTAAGAGTGAGAAATGAAATTTCGTTTTCATTTTGTTTCAACTTATCGTTTTCGGTATGCCTGACCGATTTAACTCACTCAATATGCAGGTTAGGCTGCTCAGCCGTTAATTTTCATAAGGAAAGTATATGCTTTCGAACGTTCAACTATCTGGCAGATGGGTAAACGGTGCTGATGGTGGCTAACAAGCTTGAAACTAGTACATCGTTCCTGTGTCAGTGTTGAACAAAAAGGTGACGTGGTTGCCTTAACACCGTATGGCATAAATTCAGGCTGTTCAGTTTGTTTACAAACGAACAAAGCGACGTTACAATAAGCGCCGCTAAACTGATACGTGCATATATGTATGTGTACCTGTATGCATATGTATGTATATATGTATATATATATATATGCATGCTACTGTACGTCTGTATACATATATGTATGTACGTATACATGCATACTTACATATATATATATATATATATATATATATATATATAGTTAGTAAATGAAACAAGACACAACACAAAGAACAAAATTACACAGTTATATTAGGATCACCTATATACATACGTATATATGTATGCGTATGAATATATGTGTATATCTGTTTGTGTCTGTGTGTGTATATTTCCATGTGTGATGATGCATGATGTTCTTTCACACAATATATATTAACTTTTGAACATTTATGTTAAACTTAACTGGAAATTAACTGATCCGAGAAGAAAAAGATCAATATTCTTTGCTTGATTTAAATTTAATAGCAAATCCTTATTTTATGTTCAAATCGTTTAGTATGAAGTTTCGGGAAAAGCAGCTTACATCAAAGCAATCTACAACATTTCGAATTATAATTGCCTATTTTTCAATGCAATGCCTAATGTGGTGGATATATAATATTTGTTTATAATGGGTAAATGTGTATCTAATATGTATTAGTATAGAGTGTATAAAATATTTCAAAGGGAGGAGGTAATTTGAAATCATTTCGCTGCTAATAGGCAGAGCAGCCAAAACGATCCAACCTATGTTAAGTTCCACAAAATGTTTATCAAACTCGAACTCACCTTAAACTATCATTATAGAAGTGTAGATATGAATCGAACCGTAACTTCTGAACAGGGAACTATATTGATATGCAACTTTTCTCTGGCATTTTTAAAACCTCTTCAGCGCATCAACTATTTAGTTCTAAACAAAGCAGATTTCTTTCAGAGATAAGTAGAGAATGAGAGAACGGAAATGAGGAAGATATATGAAAGAAATATTGACCCCAGAACTAGACTGCTTCTTTTTTAACTTGCTCGAAAGGACGAAAGGCAAAGTTGACTTCGGCAGGGTATGAATTCTGAGAACAGAGCGGGACATATACTGCAAATCGTTCTATGCGAAGTCCTGACAACTCTTACAATTCGTCGCCTTTAAGTATATGGATAAATGTCTCATTAAAACAGATAAAACATTCACCTGAATCCTAAAGACATACTGGCTCAAGAAAATAATTATTGGAAATTCAGAAAAAAAAGTATATCTCAGAAAAAAAGGTATATCTCACGAATTCCCACAAGCAGAATCGCGAAGATACTTTATAGGCCAATCAAGTGCAATAGAAGGTAACATCGAAAGTCCTGCTGCAATTACAGAAATCCTGGGAAGCTAGCTACGAGAATAAACGAAAATAACACATATGGGAATGAAGACGCTGACGGTGTCAAACAGAACACATTCTCAGCGGAACCTTAGCATATTTAGAGGCCGATAATA
>OZ024741.1:347738456-347770956 GCA_964016885.1 Eledone cirrhosa
TAATGGGCACGAGTGTTTCGGCGAAGTCCAAGGCGGCAGTAAGTAGCGGTAAGGTGATTGAAGCATAGTAGCTCTCTATGTCGAACTGTATGAATTTAGTTTCTCGTTTATCCTCCATATTGCTGAACCAGGAGATTACTTCCTGGGTGTTGATCCATAGGCTAAGTCGGGTGTGTTGCTTGACTTTTGGTATCACGCGGTCTAGGATTTTTTTGCTGATTCTCCCTATGTCGGACTTCGTTGGGTTAATAAGCCTGATGGAGGGTTTACGGTCAAAATCGGATTTATGGTCCTTCAGTGTGAAGTATGGTGTCCGTGGGTCTAGAGGTTCCGTGCGGTCGGCGACCCCGAGGCTGGAGGTGATTTGTTGTCCATCTCGATTTATGTCCTCGATACAAGAGTGGTTGGCCTTTTTATAGGTGGAGTTTAGGCTGCTCCTGATCAGTGTGTGGTATCTGTCAGGGTTGACAAAGTATAGGTTCCCAGTTTTATCCGAATGCACCTTGATGTCATTTGTGTTATCATACTCTGTTAAGTTGCTACGGAGTTTTTGTAGGAATCGGTTGTGTTTGGGTTTAAATTTAATGTTCTTGACCAGTTGGAAGAGGTCATTCTCGAAGGGTGCGAGCAAGGGGTTCAGGGGCGGAGATTTGTAGGTAATAAATCCGAATCTCTCCTTGGTGCCGAAGTCTTGGTTGTCGCAATATCTTTGACAACTCTAAATGGATAAAAAGAGCTCCCGACTCACCCTTCGACGTCAGCATGGGCGCCACGGATTCGGCGGAGGTCACTGATCTTATAGGATTATTCCTAATAGCCAAACTCACTGATACGTTTCCTGCATTCGGTGGTGGATTGTACCGTGATGATGGGCTCCTTAGCCTTAAAGGGTACAACCCCAGTAGTACAGATCGGGTCCGGAAACAATTAATCAGATTCTTCCGCGACTGGGGATTTAAAATAACCCTACAAACGTCCCTGAACCGAGTAAACTTCCTGGACGTAACCCTCGACCTCGAAAACGACCTGTACTACCCATACAGGAAACCTAATGACAATCTGCACTACATCCACCGCCGATCAAACCATCCTAGGAACATCACAAACAACCTGGTCAAAAACATCTCCCTCCGCATATCCCGTTTGTCAGCTAATGAGCGGATATTCGATGAATATGCGCCTTATTACAATCAGGCCCTCAAGCGGAGTGGTTTCCGGGAGGAAATATCCTACTGTCCAGCTCCCATTAGCGGAACCAGCAGGAGACACCGCCGCTCACGCAATGTAACATGGTTCAATCCTCCCCACAACGCAGAGGTGACTACTCCCATCGGGAAACTATTCTTTAGGCTCATTGAAAAACACTTCCCATTACAACACCGCTACCACAACATAATTAACAAAAATACCATCAAACTCTCTTACAGCACTACACCAAACTTCGCACAAAACATCGTCTCCTCTAACAACAAAAAACTCAACCCCGATGGCAGAAATAACCTAATTAGCAGTGGAGAACCGACCAGGAGGTGTAACTGCCCGGATAGATCTATTTGCCCACTCGACAATAGATGCAGAGGCCGTAATGTGATCTACCAGTGCAACGTGAGGACGGATACCTCCAACAAAGCCTATATAGGACTTACCGCATGTGACTTCAAGACCCGGCTATACCAACATAGACATACCTTCCGAAACCCGGCCCGGCGTCACGCCACTACACTTTCGGGCCACATATGGGACCTCAAGGACAACAACATCACCTATGATCTCACTTGGAGATTACTGTCCAGAGCCAATTCTTACACGGGAGGACGCCGTCCGTGCAATTTATGCTCGGAGGAAACTTTACAAATGCTGTTTTCGACGGACCAACTCCTAAACAAGAAAGATGAACTGGTTACTGCATGTAAATATAGATTGCGTAGGACTTACCTCGCCCTCAAACCCCATAATGACCCGGGGGGGTAGACTGGGGCTATAACACCCCAGTTGCCGATTTTGCAATGGGTAACCCCTGCTTGCCAAGGAAGACGTAAGATCTTCTTTGTATTCTTTTATCGCTTCCTTTATTTCCTTACCCCCTCTCTCCTTTGTCCTTCTACCCCAGCTCTTCTCCTTTGTCGGCGTCTTTTCTCGCCCACCCGAGGCTGCCCTTTGGCCCCATGTAGCCTTAGTACCCCCCCTCCCCTAGTCTTTGATAGATTTGGCGGACTCCGCCCTTTATAGCAGTTGGCTTAGACCCCGGATACTTTCCCCCTTTTTCCGACCGCTCCCACTATTCTCTGTGCCCTCTATATTTCTTAGTGGCACTTATGCCTTATTTTTTCGTTTCAGTATTTCTTGCTTCGCTTTTCTTCTGGGAGGGGTGGATTCTGAATTTATTTCTCCGTATTCTACCTTTATTTCGTACGAACTTTCATGTAGCTTGTTTTAGATCTTTTAGAGTTAGCATTAGTATATATTTTTCTCGGGACTCAGAATTATTATCTCGTACAAGTTCACTTTGCCGGACTGGGTCGTTGCTGGCCCGGGATGGAAACCTTTATTGTTTATTTCGTGGTAGTCTCTTTAGTATTTTGGCCCCTTTTGTTGACCCGTCACCGTATCATTTACGTACTTATACCTCTTAAAAGGGTCCTTGCTTTATCCGTCCCACCTAGTTCTCTTACTTATTTATTTATTTATTTATTTATTTACTTCTTTCTTTCTTTCTTTATTTTATTCTCGCCTAACAATAGCCTGACACCTGGGTCGTTGATTTTAATTTACTTTACTTTTTTCTTTACACTTATTTGCTTTTCTTCACTCTCACTATTTTTTCTTTCCTATTTCTACCCCCCATTGTTCTACCTACCGTTCCGACTTCCTCCCCCTCCCCCTCCCCCTCCCCCTCCCCCTCCCCTGTAATTTCTTTGACCTCATGCCCAGCTGTAGCTGGCACTACCAACGCTTGATTGGGTCTACTCCACCCCCTCCCCTCTTTCTCCTACTGGCAGGTTTAGCCACCATCTCCCCTACTAATTTGCAACCACAGAATTACTACTGATTTTTGACAATCACTTTGACCATATATGGAATTACCCCTTGAGAAGATCGGCTATTTAAATACCAGGATAAATTTTCATTTAGTCCAGAATTAGCCGTCGAAACGGCTTGAGCTCAGCTGTCGGGGTCTTACTGGTTCCTATTACCCACTCTACTACCTCAAGTATTGAGTACTTTGGTGCGTTATGGTCCACCTGGTTCCTTACCACATTTCCTTCGTTATATATATATATATATATATATATATATATATTTCGTTTCTGAATTTGTTGGCAACATGATCCTCCCAAAGTATAACAATATATATATATATATATATATATAGGAAAAAATTAAAGAAGGCCTATATTCTTTATCAAAGAAAAAAAGGAAAAAATACACACAGAAGATACCAACATATGACGATTTGTAATCCCTATGGAAGTATTAGGTGGATTCCTTCATTAATTTAAAACGAAATAGCTCCTACATTAATATTCCTATTCTATATGTATACGATAAGAAGCATATATATATATATATATATATATATACTTCTTATCGTATACATATAGAATAGGAATTCTAATGTTGGAGCCATTTCGTTTTAAATTAATGAAGGAATCCAACGAATACTTCCATAGGGATTACAAATCGTCATATGTTGGTATCTTCTGTGTGTATTTTTTCCTTTTCTTATTTGATAAAATAATATAGGCCTTCTTTACTTTTTTTCTTTATATATACAAATTGTTTTCTGTTGTGGATTGCAATCAACTTAGAGATGAACTAGATTGTGAATATTCGGAATGCTGTATTTAATTATTGTTGGATGTGTAATGTTAGTCTTTTTAGAATGTTTGGTTTTGAATGTATTCTGAGAAAAAAGAGTTTGTGTGGTTGTAGCTGTAATGTGCATAAAATAAATTGGCAAAGACATGGGCATATGACGAGTTTTCCTATTTAAAATCGTATCCCTATCCGATCTACCACAAATCAAGCAAACGACACAATATAAATGCAGTTTCAAACTTCATTTTCGTGACAAAGAAATGCATGAAAATAAATGGATTCTACTCAAATCATAGTAATGCATAACGAGTGACATTCCCTATGAAGGAAGCATAAAACCGCTATACGTAGTAATATATATTTACATATACGTACGCATAAACAACCAGCTATATATATATATATATATATATATATATATATATATATATATATATATATATACATAAACACGCACACACACACATACATATATATATATATATATTATTAAATATGCAACACGTACATTCATATATACATCGCTATTTCAGAGCTCCAACACATATTTCTAATTGTTGCTGGCCCGGCAAACCACTCGTTATGTTTAATGAGTTTAAGCAGCTCATAAACATACCTGGTATTCTATAGGAATCCAGCTTCTACACTTCACAGCATAAACTGAGTCGATATATAACCTTGATAACCGCTAAAGACGAGAAACGATCGTCGGTTATATCCCTTTATTTTTGCTGAAGTTAAGTATGTGACTATAGTCACTGCCTTACATTCATAGCGAAAGGCATTCAAACTGTTTTTAAATAAACATACAGTATATTATTAAATATACAATACGCACAATCATATATACATCGCTATTACAGAGGTCCAATACACACACACACACACACACATATATATATATATATATGTATATATATATATATATATATAGTTATACGTTGGGAGGGTCATGTTGCCAATAAGAAACACACGCACCAGTTACTTCCACTTCAATGTATTATAATAAATTTATAAATTTAGGAATTTATGAATATCCGGTTGGTTGTTGGTTCCACAACCAGATGATTGTTCATATATTGTCAAAGTTCTTTCGTCACACATTCTGTGACAACTTCAGTGAATGGGGATAATTTTCTTTGTTTTTGTTCCTCTCCTTTGTTCTGTCCTACGCCATCTTGGACAAACACACATACACACACACATAACACCTTCTACTTTAGAAAATAAAAACCCGAACTAAATAAACCTTAACATACGTTTGCGCTGACAATACAACAGAACAAATACGAATAAGTAAGGAAAATATGTTCATTCAAAAATATTCCTACTAACAGAATCATTTTCCTACACACACACAAAATATATATTCTCTTCATCTTAACATGCTAACCATACTCCCACACACACATAACACCCATTCACACACACATAACAGCCCCTCCCCACCAACACGCACAACTCCCTCCCCCATTTCTACCAATATAATCATCTTCCTATACACACACATACACACACACACAAACACACTAATAAACTTACTTTCTTTATTTCAATAGAAAATGTGAACTCTGACACCCCAGCGAACTAGCCATATTCACTGAACCAGAACAATTCTCCCATCCCATTTCTCTTGACCATTCTTTTGCTTGTCATAAAATTCTGTAAACGGCTACAAAATAAATAATTGTTTCTACTTTTGGCACAAGGCCAGCAATCACCAATACATTACTGGTACTTTATTTTATTGACCCCGTAAGGATGAAAGCAGATTACATTTTTTAGAAAAAGTCTTTTTAAGTAAGAAGTCATTCAAACACTCATATACGGAACCCCCCCCCCCCGTGTTTGAAGAACTTTGTAACGCGAACTGGCGCGAAATTTATTATACTTATTGACCATCCAATCAAATTACTTCTCTAAAAACCTGGCCTTTCGAGCCACTTTTTTTTCATATAAAACAAGTAGCATTCAAAGACCAACCAGATGTGAGAAAAACCACAGACCCTCCATCTCAACTCTTGAAAAGCAGAAGAACTGCGAAATAGGTAAAGGTACCAAATAAATATATATACATTTTTTAAAATAAGACTCCAGTTACATTTTCCATTTCATCTTTTTTCCTTTATACTTTCACTCATGTAGGACACCGGTTATTTTTCATTTTGTAAAAAAACCTCACTTTCTAATATATATATATATATATATATATGTGTGTGTAAATGAAGTAATTCCGTCGGAAAAGTCCAGGAAAAAAGAGTGCTCTATGAAGGTAACAGAGCTTAATAGTTATGTAATAAACAACACAAGGCAATTATTGCATTTACCAGTGGTTTCTTAAAAGCAACAGATTTTGCTTTCAATCCTCAGAATGAAAAAATCCTGGTCTGTTTATTGAATTTGGATTTTAAAAACAAAAATGTAATCTACATGAAAGTGAGGCTGGAGAAGGAAGAAGGAAAGGAAAAATAAAATAAAACTACACATGCAAAAACACACACAAAAACACGCACACACACACATATATATATATATATATATATATATATACATATATATATATACATATACATACAATCATACATACACACACACATATATACACACATATATATGTGTATATAAATACATACAAACACATACATATACACATATATACATACGCACATAAATATCAACACATCCATACATACACATACATATATACAACCACACACACATATATACACACATACATACACACATATACATACATATATATATATGTGTGTACAAGCATACACATACACAAACATAGCCATACACACATACATATACATACATACATACATGCACACAATCATACATATATACACACGTGCATACATACACATACATAAAAGCACTCCTCTACATATTCACACACGCAAATAAATATAAGAAGAAAATATATATATATATATAAAAAAAATATACCCACTCCTTCCAACACAACTTATACCAAAATCCTCATAGATAAAATCGAACAAGTCGTTAAAAGAATGAGATGGAAGGCAATGGTTTACGATTGACTATTCAGTGCTGATACTAAAGATTGTTTTGACATCAAATCCCGTAAATATCCACCTAGAATTAAAGACATGGCCAACTTCGAATTAGACCTTGTTAATCCAATTAGTGATATCAAATTTCGTAAGTACAATAATAACTTTCAAACTAAACTATCTAACGATATTTCTAATTTTAGAAATTCTACAAACACTTTTGTTCTTTCTGATAAAACTAAAAATCTCTTTGAAGTTAATAGTAATTTGTATAACCAACTTTTAGCTAATAGTATTACCAATAAATATCAATTAACTAATAATAATACCTACAATACTATCAATAAAGAAGCTAAAGAATCAGCTAGTTCTTTACAAATAGATAACCGGATTGAAAGCCTAGCTAAGCGTAAAGATTATATTACCCTTAAAGACCATAAATTGGACTTTACTAATCGACTTAGTTGTAGACTGATTAACCCGGCTAAATCCGAGGTTGGTCTTGCAAGTAAGAGCATCTTAAGAAATTAAGAAATATAATTCTCCAAATTAGAACTAACACTGACCTATCACAGTGGCTAAATACTTCCTCTGTTATTTCTTGGTTTAATAATATACAAGGTAAAAATAAGTGTAGATTTACCCAAATTGATATTGTCGATTTTTATCCATCTATTACTGTTTCCTTATTAACTAATGCCTTAGATTTAGCAAGACCCCTCATTAATATTTCTAAATTAGAAGAAGACATTATCTTTCATGCTAGAAAAACTTTACTCTTTACTAATGATAATATTTGGTTTAAAAAGTCAAACCCTGAAAACTCTTTTGATGTTGCAATGGGTTCATATGACAGTGCGGATGTGTGTGACTTAGTAGGATTATTCCTTCTCCACACCCTCAAAGAGAAATTTCCGTCCCATAATATCGGTTTATACCGTGATGACGGATTAGCAGCTTCTCATACCACCAACGGCCATAACCTTGATACATTCCGTAAAGATTTAATCAATACTTTTGCTAATCTTAACCTTAAAATCACTATAGATACGAACCTTACTAATGCTAACTTTCTTGAAATTAATCTTGATCTACTGACCGCCTCTTTTAAACCCTATCATAAACCTAATGAAAATCTTAGGTATATACACAAATGTCTTGCCATCCCCGTATAGTTTTTAATAATCTCATTCGTAACATTAGCCGTTGGATTTCTACCTTATCTTCGTCTATAGACATTTTTAATAAGGGCGCCCCTTATTATAATAAAGCCCTTAAGAACAGTGGTTTCACAGAACAAAATATTATTTACCCCCCCCCCCCTAAAACTAACCACAATAACAGGAAAAGGAAGATTATTTGGTTCACACACCCCTTCTTTCTAACTGTCAAAACTAATGTAGGAAGGAAATTCCTTGAACTCTTGACAAACATTTTCCTCCTAATCATGGATATTATAAGATATTTAATAGGAACGTAGTTATGATCAGCTACTCTTGTTGCCCATCTATGAAGTCCAAAATCACCAGTTCAAACCATGCGAGAATAAATCCAGGATGCAGTTGCAGGAAGCCGGATGAATGCCCATTGCAGGGTAAATGTAACACCAAATCTATTGTTTATGAGGCTAAGATAACACCGGTAATCAACAATCAGCCAGCCAGGAGTGAGCGATATGTCGGTATGACCCAGGACAGTTTTAAAACCAGATTTTACTCACATGTCGCTTCTTTTAAGCACTCCGATAAACGAACATCAACGCCCCTCGCAAGTAAGGTGTGGGAACTCAAGGATAGCAACATCCCGTACTCTATTGATTGGTCTATATTAGACCATTCGAGGGAGTATCAAAGGGGCACAAAGAATTGTTCTTTGCGTACCACAGAAAAGTATAGGATTTTGCTAAACTTGAGAGCCACTTCCGCTTGCCTTAACTCACAGACTGAGATCTTCAGATGCTGTCCTCATCTGAAATCGCATCTGATCTGTAACTGGATTGACACTCCTATGATAAATCAACCGCCTTGATTTCCTTCTCTGCTCTTTACTTCTGCTACGGTTTTTATTTTGCTGAATCTACGTTCTGTACTCTTGTATATATATTTTTTTCTCCCTTACCTCCCCTTATATTTCAACTTTTCCTATGCCCCCCCCCCCCATATATTATTTTTGCCTTGCCCCTCACATACCTATGTGTATGTATATTTGTGTGTATATATATATATGTGTATATATATATATATGTGTGTATATATATATATATATATATATATATATATATATATATATATATATATATATATATATATATGTGTGTGTGTGTATATGTATGTATATGTAGATAGACCAGGATTTTTCATTCTGAAGATTGAAGGAATACTTTTTTGCTTTTAAGAAACCACTGGTGAATGGAATAATTGCTTTATGTTGCTTATTACTTTATTACCTTACTACTATATATATGTAAGGTTCATATGAATTATCTAAGGCTGAGTTTTACACACACACACATGTATATGTGTATATATGTGTATGTATATATATATATATATATATGTGTGTGTCTGTGTTTGTATTTGGTTGTGCGTGTTCATGATATGTACGTATTTTATGTGTATAATTGTATAGCTATGTATGTATATGTGTGTGTGTATGTATACATATATGTGTGTGTGTGTATTTTTATATTTATGTGTATATATATATATATGTATGTGTGTATAATTACATATACATATGTATGTGTATATGTGTGTGTATAATTGTATACGTGTGCGTGTGCGTGTTTGTGCATGTATTTGTGTATGTGTATGTATGTGTTTATGTATTTGTATATGTATATTTATGTGCGAGAGTGTGTGTATGTATTTACTATTTTGTACGTATGTATACGTGCATTTGTGTGTATTACTTACCACGCGTGTCTGTCCAGTCACCTGCAGTTTGTATCGCTGTCAAACTTTTTTTTTTATATATATATATATATATTTTTTCTTATATTTATTTGCGTGTGTGAATATGTAGAGGAGTGCTTTTATGTATGTGTATGTATGTACGTGTGTATATATGTATGATTGTGTGTATGTATGTATGTATGTATGTATATGTATGTGTGTATGGCTATGTTTGTGTATGTGTATGCTTGTACACACATATATATATATATATGTATATGTATATATATATATATATATATATATATATGTATGTATATGTGTGTATGTATATGTATTTATATTTATGTTGCTATGTGTATGTATGTGTGTATATATGTGTGTGTGGTTGTATATATGTATGTGTATGTATGGATGTGTTGATATGTATGTGCGTATGTATATATGTGTATATGTATGTGTTTGTGTGTATTTATATACACATATATATGTGTGTATATATTGTGTGTGTGTATGTATGAGTGTATGTATATGTATATATATATGTACATATATTATATATATATATATATATATATATATATAAGTTTGTGTGTGTATGGTTTTGTGTGTGACTGTGCCTGTTTTTGTATGTGTGTTTGCATGTGTAGTTTTATTTTATTTTTATTTTCCTTCTTCCTTCTCCAGCCTCACTTTCATATAGATTGCATCTTTGTTTTTAAAATCCAAATTCAATAAACAAACCAGGATTTTTTTCATTCTGAGGATTACATAACTATATATATATATATATTTATATATATATATATATATATATATATATATATATATATATATATATATATATATACCTAGTAGTATTCAACGGAATGCAGGACAAGAAAATTTACTTTCGCATTTTACTTCGAAAGAACTCGATGCAAGGAAGCTATTAAAACATCAAAATGCCGTTTATGATAGTTACGGGTAAAATTTACTTTAAAGGATACATTTCTGCCGCTAGAATTGTGTTTTCCAGCAGACGTGATAGGAGGAAAGAAGAAAAGGAAGAAAATAGACGTGAGAAGATAACATCAACATCTAAATACACTCACCATCCTTTAGACCGCTTGTGATTTCGACTATTTAACTAAATTTTAATTCCGCGAAATCACTATACATATTTCGATGGGCGTGTCCTATCATTCGATTTTGATGTAAGACTAGATTTCATGAAGTTTTTTTTGCAGAATTATATAATAGGATTACGTTGAACCCAAACAGTAAATAGAAGATAGAAGATACAAACAATTCTAAAATAGAAAATAGAAAATAGAGGACCGACTCGATTAAATTCGGGGACCCCCTCATAATTTGTTGTTATATCGATGAAAGATGAGGCACGAATGTTTGCGTTCAACGTAATCCTAATATATAATTCTGCGAATAACCCAAATGAAATAATCAAATTTTACATTATAATTCGATGAAACGGGTGACAATTCGTCATCGGCACGGCACAGCGTTAGTCGGGCCATTTTTTTACAAATGAATTGAATATTATATTTAATATTCGATAGTACAGAGTCCTGACTATTTTCATATTACCCACTCTACTACCCTTAATATCGAGTACTCTGGAACGTTACGGTCCACCTGGTATCTTGCCACACCTTATATATATATATATGAAAATTTGAATTGGTGCTCTGAAATAGCGATATATATATGAATGTATATATAGTGTATTTTGCAATACACTGTATGCTTAATTAAAAGCATTTCAAAGACCTTACGCTATTGTTTTAGAGTAGTGACAGTTTCACTTACTTTAAATGTTCAGCAAACAGGGGAGATAAAGATGACATAGCTCTGTTTTGTACTTATTGGTACTTATCAAAGCTAAGTACTCCACCTGTTTGCTGAAAATCATGAATGTTTGATTCTTATAGAATTCTAGTAATAATCAGGAACTGATTATACAGAGCGGTTGCCGGTTAAGCAGAAATTGAAGATTAGAATTGGTGCTCTAAAATAGCCATATATATATGAATGTATATAGCGTATATTTTGCAATACACTGTATGCTTAATTAAAAGCATTTCGAAGATCTTACGCTATTGTTTTAGAATAGTGACAGTCTCACTTACTTTAAATTTTCAGCAAACAGGGGAGATAAAGCTTGAGTACTTAAAGGTGGAGCACTTAGCTTTGATAAGTACCAAAAAGTACGAAACAGAGCTCTGTCAACTTCATCTCCCCTGTTTGCTGAAAATTTAAAGTAAGTGAGACTGTCACTACTCTAAAACAATAGCGTAAGGTCTTCGAAATGCTTTTAATTAAGCATACAGTGTATTGCAAAATACACTATATATACATTCATATATATATATATATATATATATATATATATATATATATATATATATATATATATATATATATATATATATATATATATATATGTGTGTGTGTGTGTGTGTGTGTGTGTGTGTGTGTGTGTGTGTGTGTGTGTGTGTGTGTGTGTGTGTGTGTGTGTGTTTATATTTATATTTCACGGCTGGTTTATCAAACATCTATATTAAGAATATTATATTCGCAAGCTATTTGTCCCCGTAACCTCTAGTGCCACAGTGAGGAATAGAAACGAGAAACCTTTCGCTTTGTAAAGCAAATGTGCTTAAATATTGGGGTTTCAGTACCTTACATATAGACAAGTTGTAAGTAATTATAAATCTCTCTTGCCAATGATGATATAGTATTGGAAATATATAGATTCTTTGTGAATTATATCATAATCTGTAACATTATAGGAAATCGTTGCGTAAGAAATAAATTGTTTCAATCATTTAGAGGTTAGGAATTCCATAATTCGTAGTTGTGTGTAATATTTATCCAATTCTTCTCCGAAGAAATGCAGATTAATTGATCGTGGTAGGACAAATATTGTCTCAGATGATTCCCTTTTTTCCATTCACCATAATTTTCATTCTAGATTTTACTTAATTTTTAACATTAGAGTGTATGATTATTTACTAGTTTCATAATATATAAGTGATCGTTCTGATCAATCCAGCATCCTAAGAAATAAAGCACAGAACATAGCATTGTCTAAATAGTTACATTCACTTTGTTGTTTCAAACAACATCAGAGTGTGTTAGGATCTAGAATTGCACGGAAAGTCTCAGTTGATTAAATATATATTCTATGATATATATTTACTGTGGGGTATACAGTAAGACGATTCTATTTTTTGTTTACGGTTACTCAAACCCACACACATGAACAGATACCCATATATGTTTTATATGTATATATTCACATTGCTGACAAGTGTTTCTTTGATCTGGTAGGTCTAGAGTTCGCTAATCGCTTGATGTTGCGTCAATCGATCTCCAATACTTTGTTTATAAACCAGTCGTTTCATCAGAGCGTGCCAAAATGAGGAAGATACTCCTGGCATGGCTTTTATCGAGTAGTGGTATAAAACCAGAACAATAATATCAATAATAAAATAACTAGATTAACATCAATATAAGTAAGAAATAGAGTATAATGATAAATCTAGCATATTAGACGAACTGATATAATACATATGTATGAAATTGACATGTGAAAACTGCTATAGGGTACATTAGATGTAGTATTAAGGTGGTGAAGAGATAACTGATAAAATGTACTTGGAGTCAGGATTTAGGAGTAATTATGAGGTATATACGTGTGCTGTATTGCACACTAGCAATAAATCGGAGATTGATTTATAGTTTGACGCATAAGTATTTTCGTTGTATTAACTTAGTGAGAATGATAGAGTGGGTGCATAGAGATATATGGTTCTTATGTGGTATTAAATGAACTTGTAGTTTCATTATTTAAAGGTTTAGGTGACCTATTCTAAAGTTGGGATTGTTAGTTCGAATCATGGGGTTTAGTTTTCACAACATCAATAACAAATAGTGTATAAATAAGACAATAATAACAACAATAATAGAGACAATAGAAGTATTAAAGTAATAAAATATGCATGGTAGATAGAGAGAACATGATGAATAAAATTAGAGATACATTGAAATGATCATAATAATAATAAGAAGCAAATAAGATTTCAAGGAGTGTAGAGTTAATAAGATAATGTACTTAGAATTAAGTTCATCAGTTAGAGATCATGAGTGCTAATATGAGATACGTAGATATAATTGTTTGGTCCGAAGGTATAAACAACAGCAAATATGAGATTGATTTATATTTATATATATGTATATATATATATATATATATATATATATATATATATATATATATATATATATATATATATATATATATATATATATATATATATATATATATATATATATATATATATATATATATATATGTATATATATATATATGTATATATATATATATATATATATATATATCACTAAAGGACTTAAACATTAGCTTCTCCACGCACTGGGAGATTGTCGACAGGGCTGCACCGTACAACTTCAAGAGGAAATGCGATCTTTGCCTCATGGAGCTCTACCACATCATAACTGCACCCCATGAGCTCATCAACAGCAGAGCTGAAACAGCGATAAGTTTAACACATCGCTTAAAAATATCCTTCTTTAGATGGGTTAAGAATGAAGAGTGAAATAGCACACTGGATCTCCCTGCAACAAGTCTTAACACCCCGGCGGTCAGGCGCAGCAAAATAACACCCAGAAAACAATCCCTGCATACCAGAAATTATCCGGGAAAGACTGCCCTAACACCGGCCAAAGTTACCTCCCTTGACCTGCTGCAAAATCAAAACAAGATATTTTTGCGAGCAATGAATCTTGATGTGGATTTAACCCCCAAAACTCTTTCCGAACTATATAAGGAACACTTGTGATTGTTTATGCCCTTGAGAAGCCCAACTGGGCGAAACGTACGTAGGTGATATTTTAAATAAACATGTTTTAACGGTCTATTCTCCGATTTTTCACTTTCCCACGTATATATATATATATATATATATGTGTGTGTATATATATATATATATATATGTATATATATATATATAAATATATATATACACACATATATATATATATATATATATATGTATGTATATATATATATATATATATATATATATGTATATATGTACATACACACACACATACACACATACACACGTACACATATGTATATATATATATATACATATATATATATATATAAGGAAGGAATTGTGGTAAGGAACCAAATGGACCGTAACGCACCAGAGTACTCAATACTTAGGGTAGTAGAGTAGGTAATAGGAAAAGGTTTGACCCAGACGGCAGATCTCAAGCTGTTTCGACGGATACTTCTGGACGCTATTTCAGTGCAGAAATAGCCGTCGAAACAGCTTGAGCTCAGCCGTCGTTGTCATACCTTTCCCTATATATATATATATATATATCACGATAAATTAACGGAGCCATATACTCTCGCTATTCTCTGTCAATAATGTGCTCAAAGTAGAAGAAATCCTGAGCTCTTTAAAATACAATATGTTCAAAAGGTAACCCTCTAGAGAGAGATACAGTGCGCTATCAATAAAACAGGGAAAAACCTCCGGTGTATGGAATCTATAACCTATGAAAGGCAGAGTAGACACACGATAATTAAAAAAGTGTAAATACATACATCTATAACTATATAACACACGTACAAATCCAAAGAGATCTGTTTCGCCAGTAAGTTGAGGACAAAAATGAAATAACCCAGGATTCATCAGCGTGTGTAAGGATATACATTTCAGACAACACTAAGAGAATTTAAAGCGGCCGTCCAGCTACACGTGGGAGAGAGAAGTCACAGCGTGTTTAAGGGCAGTGAACCAGTGGCCTCTGAGGGACGAGCTGCTAGAAAGGGAAACCCCAAACCACTCAGATAAGTGTGCTCAACAAAACAGAAAGAGAGGAACGACTGTTATAAGGAGCGAAATATCACGAGAGACTCACGCTATTCCCTGTCAATAATATGTGAAATGAGAAAAAATCCTGAGCTCTTTCTAGCTGTTTCTAACATCTCGTCCCTCAGAGGCCACTGGTTCACTGCCCTTAAACACGCTGTGACTTCTCTCTTCCACGTGTAGCTGGACGGCCGCTTTAAATTCACTTAATGTTGTCTGAAATGTATAGCCTTACACACGCTGATAAACCCTAGGTTATTCCATTTCTGTCAATAACTTACTGGCGATATAGATCTCTTTGGATTTGTACATGTCTTATAAAGTTATAGATGTATGTATTTACACTTTAGTTAATATTTTTAATGATCGTGTGTCTACTCTGCCTTTCATAGGTTCTCGATTCCATACACCGGTGGTTTTTCCCTGTTTTATTGATAGCGCACTGTATCTCTCTCTAGTGTGTTACCTTTTCAACATATTATATATATATATATATATATATATATATATATATATATAAAAGGTAGAAATTAGTTATATATATATAATTACTATCTTTTCTCGAATTGCACTGATTTCCCTGAGGAATAGCATATAAAAGTATGAGAAATATCAATAATCCAATATATATTTTAATCGTGTACATATATTTCAGATACACAATGGATTATCTCTGTCTTCCAACATACGCCAATTTTGTCCCCATACTCACTGAAATTACTTATTTCCGTTTTTTTTAAATCCTTTTAATTTTAATTTCTTTCCTTTTATAAGAAATGATATATATTTTCCATAAAGTCCATTCTAGTTTTATATATTTTCATTCGTTATATTTTATTGTTGTCATCTTACAGCAACATTATAAAAAATGTTAACATTTTTTTCTTGTAATCGAAACGAAATATCCATAAATATTTTATATTGGGTCTATTTATTTTTGTAGATTATCCCTGTCTCCCTATAAAACGATCTATACATTAAATGATGATTTATATCGTTAGCATTCGGGCATATTTATTTAGAGATATCAAAAAGATCGCACTAGCATATATACATACTATATTAGTCTATCATTTAACCAGTAATTATGCATGGCATATGTTAGACAAAAATGATATTGTAAAACAAACAACAAATATTTTTTTTTTCCTTTTAGGGAGAACGTGAAAATGTATCCTACAGGTTCGAAACAACAAGTAACAATATTGGTAAGATAAAAAGGATTTAATATAAAAATTGCTATGAATAGAACACAAAGTAGTACTGTGAGATATATAAAAGATAATTGTTTCTACTTTTGGCACAAGGCCAGCAATTGCCCAGTGTATTACTGGTACTTTATTTTATCGACCCCGTAAGGATGAAAGGCAAAGTTAACCTAGGCTGGATTTGAACTCAGAATGGGAATGGCCGTAACTCTATGCGTCAAAGCATGGCGTCCGACCCTCTACCGATACTGCCAATTCACCGCCATCGAGATATATAAAAGATAATAAAACCTAGCATTGCGAATGCATTCATATTATAGAACAGGAAATGTTCAAAGTTAGAGGGAATTATAGTTCAGAACGATATCATTTATATATAAAATACTTTTAGAAGGTGAATGTTAAGTGTAGTGTAGGAAACCATTATCCTCCTGATCATTTGTACACACATACACATATATCCACACACACACACGCCCCCCCCCCCCACATATATATATATAAATATATATATATATACGTATATATATGGCTATCTCGATTGTTATATTTGGGGAGTGTCATCTTGTTATAATATTGCTAGAAATATATAAATTCATTGCCGTATATATGTAAATACACATATGCATATATACAATACAGTATATATATATATATATATAACGAGCTGAGGATCCGCTAAGGTGAAACAATTGTTCCCGGTATGGTGGTGAACTAACTGTTGTTAACCACTTATATATATATATATATATATATATATATATATATATATATATATATGTATATATATATAATACAGTATATATTAGACGCTAAATGAACTAGTGAGATTAGAGTGGAACATGAGATTGTCTCTTATGTAAGGATACGTACCTGTGATAACATGATTATATTTACGGCAAAAACAAGGACTTTACGATTTACGCAACGTTAAAAACATTACAAACTGTATATAATCACTGAATTGGTTATACTTTACGAAGCATAGTTTAGAAAATACTAGATTATTGTAAACTCAAATTACCAAGTCTCATGCATCTTTTAAGAACATCTTTTCCCATCCTTATTGATTTCCTATAAATTGGAATAGGGCAAAGTCACATATATCATACCGGGAATTAGAAAAATGCAGCAAGATACAGAATAATGAATTCTTTTTCTACACTTAAAATATATTGTATTTGCTGGTATAAATGTCTGAAATTCGTTTCGTCTTCATATAAACTGTTCGGCTTAATGAGGATGATGACGATGGCGATGATGATGGCAATCGTGATGATGATGATGATGTTGATTATGAAGATGATGATGACGATGATGGCGATGATGATGCCGACGACGGCGACGGCGACGATGATGATGATGGTGATGATGATGATGATGATGATGATGATGTTGGTGATGAAGTAGAGGATGATGATAGTAATAAAGTTAATGGGATTGATGGTGGCGCTGCTGATTAAGAAGATGATGACAAAGACGATAGTCATGAATTTTATTATTAATGGTGAACGTGAGTTCAAATGGCGCCGAGGCTAACGCTGCCTCTCATCCATACGGGGTTGATAAAATAAAGTACCAGTCACGCACTGAGGTCGATTTAATCGACTTACACCTCCCTCAAAATTACTGGCATTGTGCCTATATAAGAAACCATTAATAATGGTGAATGTCAACACAGAACACGAACAAACCTTATCTTGCTAAACTTAGAATCGATAGGGAGGAACCTGAGGAAAATTTTATACATCATTCCCACGAGGAATTTAACATGTCTGCTCATAAAATGGATATGGATAATAGGGGTTGTATTAACCATTTATACTAATTTGAATTAGCTGTTAAATGGTTTGGAGCATAATATAGAAAAGGCCCCTGTATTTTTGATAGTTGTCATTGTTTGGTATATCAAAGTGGAAATTGATTGAATAGGTTCCTAATCAAAATATTCGAGCTTCAACAACTCCACCTTTCATTTTCAGAAATAGGTAACCCTGAATTATCTTGCCCAATTCACCTTTGCAATATTAAGAAGAAATGATGTGCTGCTGTGTAAAGAATTTAGCGCCATTTGCGTGCTATGTTGAGGATGTCAATCAATTAAGTAGCGTATTCTTCCTTCATTAGCTAGGGTGGTCATTCGGTATATATTTATGGTTTAATCGGTTCGAGGTTCAATTTACGCATAACAGGTCATCGATTATCATGCATTCAGTATTTATTCAATCAATTATATTAGTTAATTCTAATCTCTTATTAGAGATATCGATAAATTATTGGTTGTTCATTTATCAAAATTCTAGTGAATTAAGAAATATTGAAACTGTCAGGATTTAAATGACTAACGCGAAAGTTAGGCTACCCGTCTGTGATCTCAACTCCCACTTTCATTGTAATATAATAATAGATGTAAAAGAACAGGAGATTCATGGTTTTAATCCTTTAGTCTCCAAAATGACACATTCGAATGCTATTCTGAGTATATCCTCAATATATATATATATAGTTATGTAATAAACAACATGAGATAGTTATTTCATTTACCAGTGGTTTCTTGAAGGCAGATGTTATGTCTGTCTTTTGACGAATGAAGACAGGCATAATATTTGCCTTCAAGAAACCACTGGTAAATGAAATAATTATCTTATGTTGTCTATTATATAACTAATACGCTCTGTAGCCCACATAGAGCATTTCTGACGGAAATACTTCATTCATATATATATATATATATATATATATATATATATATATATATATATATATTTATATACATATATATATATATATATGTGAACGTATGTATATTTATATATATATATATATATATTTATATATATAATTATATATATATATATATATATATATATATATATATATATATATATATGTATATATAAGTATATATATATATATATATATATATATATATATATATATATATATATATATATATATACATATATATATATATATATACGTATGTATATATATACATATACGTATGTATGTATATACATATATACGTATGTATATATATATATATGTTTATATATACATACGTATATATATATGCATATATATGTATATACATATATATATATACATACGTATATATATATGTATATATGTATATATATATATATATACGTATATAATACGTATATATATATATATATATATATATATATATATATATATATATATATATATATATATATATATGTAAATATATATATATATACTGTATATATATATATATATACTGTATATATATAGGAAAAAGTATGACCCCCGACTGCAGAGCTCAACCCGTTTCGACAGCTATTTCTGGACTAAATTAGAATGTTTGTATATATATATATATATATATATACATATATATATATATATATATATATATATATATATATACAAACATTCTAATATAGTCAAGAATAGCCGTCGAAATGGCTTGAGCTCTGCCGTCGGTGTCATTATTTTTCCTATTTCCCACTCTATTTCACTAAGTATTCAGTACTCTGGTGCGTTATGGTCTATCTGGTTCCTTACCACAATTCCTTTGTTATATATATATATATATATATATATATATATATATATATATATATATATATATATATATATATATATATATATATATATATATATATATATACATATATATATATATATATATATATATATATATATATATATATATATATATATATATATATATATATATATATATATATATATATATATATATATATATATATGCGTGTAACAGTTTCGTGTGGCGCCATTTTGTGATTTGAACTCGATAATTTTAAATTCTCCGAGTGAGAAAAGCCTTCTGACGATGATCTCTTTCTCAATAAAAATCCGCCTGGATTATCTATTTATTTTGGAATCGGAAACCGCGGTAAAGGCACATATAGTAAGTGCAGTGAATTTTTTGAAATTTATTTTAAAACTTATTCTCCATTTGTTTGACCTTGATTTTATATAATCTGGGTTGTTAATTTATTAACTTGCCATTGAATCACACTGGCATACGGTTGGAAAATACTTGTAACCATATGCGTATTATTTACCTTTAGGAATATATACTTTTATTATTATTCCCTCCTACGGTTGAGAAACCTTTGGTCGTTTGAACGGCTGGTATTTTTAGTAGCCGTACATTGACCTGTCAGCTAGCCTTTGTCTTTGCACACGGTACCAGACAGAATTGTTTTTCTCTCATTCACTCTCATTCGGGAACAGTATTGTGTGGCGTCAGTTTGTGATTTGAACTCGAGAATGTTATATTCTCCGAGTGAGAAAGCCTTCTTACAATGATCTCTTTCTCAATAGAAATCCATTTGGATTATCTATTTATTTTGGGATGGGAAACTGCGGTAAAGGCACATAGAGTAAGTACAGTGTTTCTTTACAGTGTACAACACTTACTTCATCTTCCACCTCCACACATTCAGACAGACAACAGGATTGCGCATGGGATCCAGCCTATCGGGCCTGCTGGCCATCACCTATATGAACCAGCTAGAATGCCGAGCCCTCAACACCTGCCATTCCGATCCCTTTTTCACCCGATATATAGATGACATACTCATCCTTACATCATCCCGTGAGGAAGCGGATAAAATATACACGATATTCTCCAGCATGGACGCCAGTATAAAGTTCAGCATGGAACACCCCGATTACTGCGGATCTCTATACATACTGGACTTAAAACTCAGGGTAACAGAGGAAGGCAACATCCACAACTGCTTCTATAAAAAAGCCGCCAGGAGGGACCTGTTCATACATTTCAGATCGGCCGTCCCAGCCAGCGCTAAGTTCGGATACATAAGGAACGAACGAACACGTACCCGGTACAACCACACCGACGCATGAGACCGACACACACACACCACACCTTTCTCGGAAGTACTTAAACTGAACGGATACCCGACGTCCACCGCGAACCGTGCTAGAACATAACAGTTTGGATAGAAGCTAAGGAAAGAAACCTCGGTAATCTTAGAATTCAGGAAGCACTGATTATAGACACAACACAACCACCAATCAATAATAGTCTAGAACACAACACACAATTTTTAACATGATTGAGCACCTAGCCCCGCACTTACACCCCCCTCACACATGCACACGCACACGCACACACACACAAACACACACATACGCTTACACATCCACTTATTCTCTCTCTCACACACACGCACACACAAAGACCAGTTTTAACATGATAGAGTATCTAGACCCCACATTTACATATAGACATATCCTCTCACACTCACACACGCACACACACACACGCATATTTACGCCTTCACATATTCTCCAACACACTTAAACATACATGTACAAAATCCCTTTTAAAGGGAGACAGCTCTTTATCCATCTAACCTTCACTCTTTGACATTAGAGATAGAATGGAATCTCTATACCATTTCCTGTCAGTATGACTTGGCAAGCTAATTAGAACACTGGGTTAGCCCCTTTACTTCCCTCCGAAGAAGAGATATTATCTTGAAAATTAAGGATATTTAAATAAATTTAAGGTAAAAGACTAATTGTCAACAATATCTTTTGCATTTACATTTATATCTATATCCATACCTGCATTGTCTTGGCCTTTCAACTCCAAACGTTTATATATATATATATATATATATATATATATATATATATATATATATATATATATATATATATATATATATATATATATGTATGTATATGTGTATGAAATTATTTCTCACGAGTCAGTTCTGTCGTTGCTACGGACCCCGGCTGAATTACAGGTCGCTGTCTTCATTTTGCAAAGACCTTTAAACTGTATCTTTTTACTCTGAGGTCCTATACTTTGACGACTGCCTGGCTGCTGCAGTGCTGAAAGCATTCGCCGGCTTAGCTGAGGCCCTGACTTCGAATATGCTGTACTTCCATTTGTATATATATATATATGGCAAGTAAGAATGTTTTGCAACAGTGATCAGGTTTGAAATTAAAAAATAGAATAGCTTTCACCGTATTTTTGACTAAAGGAATGTTAGCCTGATAACGGGGTTTAGAACCCTCAGATAAATGGAAAAAGATGAGTATTGACGTACATGTACGTCAATAATCATCTTTTCCCATTTATCTGAGGTTTCTAAACCCCATTATCAGGCTAAAATTTGTTTAGCCAAAAATACGGTGAAAGCTATTATATATATATATACACATAGTATGCTTATATAATATATACATTTACATATAATTATCAAGCTTAAAGAACATGGAATTTTGAGGAGCTGCTTTCACCAAAGCACCCACCTGTTCAACGCGTACACAGACAAATGGACCCCAAGGGACACTGAAACCCCGCCTAAAAATAGCACATATTACACAACTTTATTCAGGACTACAACACACAAACAAGCTAATTGAGGCTGATATGAAGAACTTCCCCTATTTATATATGTATGTATGTATTTGTGTATCTTTACTTGCTTTTTTATTCATATATATATATATATATATATATATATATATATATATATATAATATAAGATCAAAGGATGGTTAAAGGAGTTCCATATATTTTATTATGCGCATTTCAAAACCAAACATCATCAAGCAATAATATTTGTGTTTTCATCAGATAAAACAGGAGAACATGATATGAAGGCTAAAAAAAAAAAAAAACACTTGTTGATAGTGCAGTTTTAAATCAACATATGAAAAGTGGTTTTAGATTGATGTGTGATATTGGGAAAAATATTTTATTTAGAGAGGGGGGGGGGGGAGGATGAAAAGGGAAGGAGATGAGAGGGAGAGATGGGTGATAGAGAGAAAGAGATAGTTTTTATAACTGAGAAGAGATATATTTTTTACATAGAGGGGTTGAAAACCGTTGGAAGATACTGTATAAATTGAAAATTTTGAAAATTAACGAAGGGAGGATATGTGCGAGGAAAAAATATTTTATTTAGGGAGGGTGGGGTGGAAAGGATGAAAAAAAGGGGGGAGGAGATGAGAGTGAAGGTGGAGAGGGAGAGATGGGTGATAGAGAGAAAGAGATAGTTTTTATAACTGAGAAAAAGATATATTGTTTTAACATAGAGAGGTTGGGAACCGTTGGAAGATAATGTATAAATTAAAGGAATTTGAAAATTAACGAAGGGAAATTATGTATGAAGATAGAGAGACAAAAATAATAATTGTGGGTGAATATTCTAACGTCAAAAGAAGAAATGTATGTATTGTGGCAATTTCAAAATTAGCGAAGAGAAAAATTGTTAAGGTAGAAGGATTTGAGAAGTGTAGAAGGATTTGTGAAAAATAATGTGAAGTTAAAGTTTGTATATTGAATTGATATGTATTAATAATGAGTTCGTTGATGGGGAGAAAAAAAAAAAATAATAATAATAAATTAAGGATGAAATTGAGATTAAAAAGATTTATGATAGAGAGAAAAAATAATAATGATTGCGGATGAATATTCAAAATGTCAAAAACAAATGTTATTATTTTACGAGAAGATAGAATGAGGGTAATGAGTAAACAAGTATTATAGAGTGTATAATGCCCTTTAAAGTAAGGTAGATGGGTATATTTTAAAGAGGTGTATGTATATGTGCCTTTGAGAAAAGATTCTAAATTGATAAAGAATTGAATATTAACTGTATACTTTGTGAAAAGTCCTATGGAATTTATGCAGGCAGATAGAAAACAAATCGGAGCGTCTATTTATTATAGATTCTAGGTTAGAGATAATGGTAAATTTTTCATTTAGGCAGAGATTACAGATTTTAGATAGAGAGCTGTTCAAGTATGAGGATGCAGAAGAAATCTTTTTCCAAAAGATGTTATATTTAATGTTTTTGTCTTTTAAGGACCATATGAGTTCTGAGAGAGCAGTGTTAGTTCTTTTAAGTTTGTATTTGAAAGATGAATGATGATTATAGAGACGAGCTTTAAAAGAGGTGGAAGTGGAGCCAAAATAGGTGAAGGAATTGGTGCTAGTTATAATTTTACATTCATAAATTAAGTTTTTATCGAGGCAATGGTTGTTGAGAGGACATTTATTTTTAATGCGGCAGTTGCAATTAGAGAGATTATTAATGAGTGATCTAGTGTTATCTATAGAAGGAATTGGATTGGAGAAGTTGTTTGCGATAGGAATAATAGGAATAATAGTTTCTGGATTTAGAGTTGGATTATGAACATTTAGCGAAGTTGTGTTTGACGTTGTATTTGGGTTTACAGAAGTTAGCCTAGGGTTTACAATGACGTCGGGAGTACTATTACTGTTATTATGAAATTCAATATTGGAAGGAAGAGATTTAGTATTTAATATTTTGTTGTTGTGTTTAGAGATGATGTTGGAAATATTGGAGGATGTAGAATACGAAAATTTGATGGTGTGTTTGTTAAATATTTTACTATAGATATGTGAGGGAGGGAAGCATTTATTTAAGGCACTAAAAAATAATTTAGGAATATTGTTATTAATAGAGATGGAGAAAGGAGCATTATACCAGATTATGTTTTTGTATCTAGGTCTTTTATTAAAATTATTGGAATGGTCAAGATTAATTATCCTACTGTAAGTTTTCCTAGAATTTGTTTCTTTATTATATTTGATTTTATCTGGATAGCCGGCTTTAGAAAGTGCGTTATTATAGTAATTGGCGTTAGCATCAAAGATGTTTTTATTAGAAGATATGTTAGATATTCTATTTCCAATATTATTAACTATAGCATTCTTGATATTGGTAGGATGGTTAGATTTAAAGTTAACATAATTAAGATTCTCATTGTTTTTATGGTAAGGGTTTTTATGGCCAGTGTCAAGATTAAGAGATACATCCAAGAAATTAGCTAGTTTGATACTATTATCAAATTCCATTTTTAGGTTATGTTGGTTAAAGAGATTACGTATATTGTTCTTAATAATATTAAGTTTAACTATATTGCAATTTAGGATAGTAAAGAGTCCATCGTCACGATAAATTCCACCGCGAAGTTGAGGAATTTTCCGACTCAAAGAGTTCAAAATGAAGATACCAATTAAATCAGTCAATTGGGATGAATCGGATGCTCCCATTGTGATGTCGAAGTTGTTAGAGGTATCGGCTCTGGTCCAATATTCGTTGTTGAACTCTAGGATGGTTTTACGTGCGGTGAGGATGATGTGAAGTTCATCTGTGGTGATGTCAGAATATTTAAGTGCGAAAGATAGAGCATTATTGAGAAGTGAAGGCGAAATGGGGGAATAGTAGCTGGCAATATCGAATTGAATAAATTTTAGTTTGTTTTTATTATCCAATTTGTTGAACCAGCCAATCACTTCAGAAGTACCAAACCATAAATTTAGGTTTATAGAAGAGCAATTAGAACTAACCTGTGGGATAATCCTATCCAAGGTGGCTTTACTAACAACCCCCAGATCAGATTTAGAGGGGGCGATTAATCTAACAGGTATTTCAGTGCGAAAATTGTTTTTGTGATCCTTGAGATTTATCCTCGGAGTTCTTGGGAGGAATGGTTCGGTCTTTTTTTCAATGCCAAGTTTTGACATAATCTCATAGGCTTCAAGGTTTATGCATTCTAAATTTTCATGGTTGGTTTTACGATACTTTTTCCTAAGTTCCTTTAGGATAAGGTTGTTATAATTATCCTTGGAAATACCATATAGGTTATTGGTTTTGTCAGAGTGGACTAAAACATTTTTTGAGGAATTTAGGTTAGAGATTGTGTTCTTGAGATTTACAAGGTGCTCTTGTCCTTTGTAAGGGTATCTCTTGAATTTAAGATTTTTTATTATTTTAGTTAATTCTTCCTCGAATTGTGCTAGATTTTTGTTGGAAGGAGGATTTCGTCTAGAATTAAAAAGATGATCGAGGAAGTTGTGTTCTTTGGTATGAAAGTTCCCTTTTAGGCGCTGGTCATAGAAATAGGCTGTCCATCTAAGTCTTCTTACGAAGGAGTCAGTTTTTTCAATAAGAAGTTTGGTGAATTCGGATTTACCAGGTATAGAAATGTCTTTAGTTGAATTTGTTATGTTGTAATAATCCATGTTGTAGAAGAAGAGGTGAAGGACCATCAAAAGGTATCCAATATGAGAGTAAGCGCTCAACCGTTAAGGAGCAAGTTAATGTAGGAGGTGAATTTTATTGTAGTACAATAAAGCAATGCAGATATCGGATAAGAAGCACTCTACAGTTTATATATATATATATAAACAAGGTTTAGCAAATAATGAAAAAGTTTCAAAATAAATTTTAAAAAATTGACTTTACCTACTATAGTTACCTTTACCGATCGGTTTCGAATCCCAAAAATAAACGGAGACCATACGGCCTTCGTTGCAAAGAAAGATTCTCGTCAGAAGGTTCTTTTCATTCGAAGAATATAAAATTCCTGAATTTAAATTACGAACTAGCGCTATCAAAACTGTTCCTGGGATGAGAGTAATTTAAATTCAGGAATGTTATATTCTTCGTATGAAAAGAACCTTCTGACGAGAATCTTTCTTTGCAACGAAGGCCGTATGGTCTCCGTTTATTTTGGGGATTCGAAACCGATCGGTAAAGGTAACTATAGTAGGTAAAGTCAATTTTTTAAAATTTATTTTGAAACTTTTTCATTGTTTGCTAAACCTTGTTTATATTTGTTCTGGCTCGTTAATTTATTAACCTGCCATTGAACCACACTGGCATTTGGTTGGACAATACATGCGTACCTTAGCGCCTTGTGCGTGAAGGAACACATATCCTATTATTACACACTCCTCTAAGTTGAGAACAAATTTGGTCGTTCCGACTGCTGCTAGTGATAGCTGCGGCTGGTTTGACCTACCTCCTTCTGCCTCTATCTTTACTTCGGCCCTTGATAAACCTGTTTCTACATCATCCACTCTCATCCCAGGAACAGTTTTGATAGCGCTAGTTCGTAATTTAAATTCAGGAATTTTATATTCTTCGAATGAAAAGAACCTTCTGACGAGATTCTTTCTTTGCAACGAAGGCCGTATAGTCTCCGTTTATTTTTGGGATTCGAAACCGATCGGTAAAGGTAACTATAGCAGGTAAAGTCAATTTTTTAAAATTTATTTTGAAACTTTTTCATTATTTGCTAAACCTTGTTTATATTTGTTCTGGCTCGTTAATTTATTAACCTGCCATTGAACCACACTGGCATTTGGTTGGACAATACATGCGTACCTTAGCGCCTTGTGCGTGAAGGAACACATATCCTATTATATATATATATATATGTATATATGAGGGTATGTCAGTGTAAGAATTTGTGCAATTAGGGGTCTTCGTGTATGTGTGTGTACATATATATTCCTATGTATGCTCACTTAACTATATGGAATAGTGTTTTTACCTATGAATAAACCTGTAAACTTATGAGTGTATGCAGATGTGTTTGTGTATGAACGATTATGTGTGCAATTGTAAATACATGCTCACAGACGCGTGCATATTCGAGCGCATATCCACGCATGCACATGTGCACGCGATTATGTGTGCAATTATTAGGGTGTGCAGGCATGTGTTTATGTGGGCGAATACTTGTGTATATGTGTACAGTGGCGCTGGTGTATACACGCGTTCGTTTCTGTGGGTGAGAACATGCGTGTCTGTGTCTCCGCATATGAAAACACAGTGCTCATATGTTTGTATATATACGCCCACCTGCACCTATATATATAAAATATTAACTATATATATATATATATATATACACATTCCTAATTGTTTATCTGTATATGCTATGTGTGTATATATATTTATGAGTGTGCATCGATATGTACGCTGTTCCTATATATGTTCCCTCTGACCACTTCCGCACTACCACACCAGGATTTGACACCACCGATCATCGTTCCAGCTATCCATTCTACGACAAGTGAAATCTCTAATCCTGTCTTACACTCCATTGAATTATCTTAGGAACATACACACGAACAAACACTTACATTGTTTTCGAACCACGCCCCCTACATCCACACCACATATAAACACAAACACACACGTGCGTATCCCCATATACACACACTCAGGCCCCGGACTCCACACGCCACCTCCCCCACCCTTCTCCATCCACACACACGCACACACCAGTTTCCCTATTACCTGAACATAGAACCTCGTTCTTCCCCCAACTCTCACATTCACACACAACACACCACACACAACACACACACACACGTACACATACACCTATACACAAACACCACCTTCAGCCCCATCCACATCCCCCCATCCCTCTCCCCTCTCCAGCACCCATCCACCCACCAACACCTCTACACGCCTCACACCCTTTCACCCCTTGTTTATTTTTGTTTTTATTTTTATTTATATTTGTATTTTTAAAACATTTCCTTTACTCTCTAAAAATATTGTCCCACCCCCCTTTTTAAATGTCTTTCCACCTCTGTCCCACACACCTTCGGAACTCGCTTCCTACCTACTGTTCTCCTGATGAAGGGCTTATGCGCGAAACGCCGTCCCCCACCCTCACTCTCAAGCGTGAAGCTAAAAACCATACAATTTGTACTGCCTCTCTGTTTTTTGTTCTCTGTACATTTATTCAACTATATATATATATATATATATATATATATATATATATATATATATATAATATATAAGAACAAAAGATGGTTAAAAGAGTTCCATGTATTTTATTATGCGCATTTCAAAAACAAATATCATCATGCAATAATATTTGTGTTTTCATCAGATAAAACAGGAAGACATGATATGAAGGTTAAAAAACACTTGTGAACAGTGCAGTTTTAAATCAATATTTTGTTCTTATATATTATGTATACTCCAGTCCTACAAACTGTAGAGTGCTTCTTATCCGATATCTGCATTGCTTTATTGTACTACAATAAAACTCACCTCCTACATATATATATATATATATATATATATATATATATATATAGAGAGAGAGAGAGAGAGAGAGAGAGAGAGAGAGACAGGGGGGGGGGAGAGAGAAATTATATAGAAATTACATGAATCAAAGTTCTGTTTAAACCATTTATTCGCTTACAATTGTTTCTTCCAAATGGAGGTTTCGAGTCTTCGGAGCAATTTTTCAATGATTTTTTACATACTTGACCTCCTTTCCAACACAAGAGACATATAGAAACATATGTATATTTTGATGCACATTGGGTTGACATCCATTATAATAATATAATGGATGTCAACCCACTGTGCATCAATATATACATATGTTTCTATATGTCTCTTGTGTTGGGAAGGAGGTCAAGTATGTAAACAATCATTGAAAAATTGCTCCGAAGCCCCCAAACCTCGGTTTGGAAGAAACTATTGTAAGCGATTAAATGGTTTAAACAGAACTTTGATTCATGTAATTTCTATATAACTGCTCTGTAGAACAACTGATGTTGTTACATTGAGCTATTTATCTTACTGGTAATAATGTATTAATAAATTACTGTCTTTCACTATTTAGGGTTTAAAACATATGTAACTATAAAAGGTTTTAGTATATACATAACCATAAATAGTATCCTTAATACTATATATATATATATATATATATATATATATATATATATATATATATATATATATATATATATATGTGTGTGTGTGTGTGTGTGTAATACTTTATAAAGAAAGAAGAAACATTAGATATAATGAATAAGATATACTATACCTAAATTTCTCATGATACTCGACTACGTAGTTTCGTGGCTTATTATGCAAGAACAGTACATCACAGAGATGCAGTATTTTGTGAGGCTTGCCGACTTATCAAGAGGATACCTCATTTAGAGTTACAAAACACGCCTGTAGGACGCGAGATAGAATCCCGAAAGGCGGAGGGGGAGTCCATCACGTGATACAGCGGTCAAGAAACAGAGCTAAGCCTCTTACAACCTAGAGAAAAATACCACAAAAGGCGGAGAGGGTATTCATGTCAAGGCCGTAGAAGAGATGACTAGGAGGGCGAGAAGTTTGAGTAATGTAAGCTGTGATGCAGTCACTACACTTCAGTGGTTACTCTACCGTAGGGAGTTATAAACAATATAAAGAAATACACAGACACATGCGAATACATACAGAGCTAAGACTCTTACAACCAAGAGAAAAATACCACAAAAGATATATATGTATTTATAAAATAAAACATAATAAAATATATGGAACTCCTTTAACCATCTTTTGATCTTATATTATGTATTTATATATATATATGTACTTGAGCACACAAACTGTGAATGAGTCTCTGTGCTGATGCATACACACATGCATACATGCCTAGATAACGACCCACATGTACATATATACACACACACACACATATATATATATAGGAATATATATATATGTATATATATATATATATATATATTTAAATTTCGTTTCTGGATTTGTTTATCAAGATTCTTTATCTGGAAACGTGTGTTGAAACCGATATTATTATACTTTGGGAGGGTCATGTTGCCAATAAGAAACACACGCACCAGTTGCTTCCACTCATATTTATTATAAATTAAATTATAAATTTAAAAATTATTAAATTTCCGGTTGGTTGGTTCGACCATCGGACGGTTGTTCATATATTGTCAACGTTCTTTTGTCACGCATTATGTGACCTCTGCAGTGACTGGTGGTACTTTACTTTGTTTTGTGCCTCTCCAGTGTTCTGTCCTACGTCATGTAGGACAGAACAAAGAGAAGCACAAACAAAGAAAAGTATCCCCAGTCACTGAAGAGGTCACAGCATGCGTGACGAACGCACTTTGACAATATATGAACAACCGTCCGATTGTCGAACCAACCAACCAACCGGAAATTTATAAATTTTTAAATTTATAATTTAATTTATAATAAATTTGAGTGAAAGCAGCTGGTGCGTGTGTTTCTTATTGGCAACACAACCCTCCCAAAGTATAACAATATATATACATATATATATACACCCACACACATATATATATATATATATATATATATATATATATATATATATATATATATATATATATGTGTGTCTTTGTGTGTGGGAGTGGGTGTGTATATATATGTGCATGTGAGTCGGTATCTAAGCATGTATGCATGTGTGTATGCATCAACACACATGCTATGTATGAGTCTGTGTGCTGATGCACATATATACATGTGAATGCGATAGTTTTATGTATAACTTTTCATTATTACTCTTACGGTGGATTAGCAGTATCAGTAGAGGGTCGGACGCCATGCTTTGACGCTTAGAGTTACGGCCCTTGCCATTCTCAGTTCAAATCCTGCTGAGGTTAACTTTGCCTTTCTGCCGTACGGGGTCAATAAAATAAAGTACCAGTAATGCACCGGGTACCAAAAAGTAGAAACAATTATTACTCCTATTACGCTGTGTATGAACGAATTCATTTATCAACTTATTCATTTAACTATTTACTTACTTGGTAGCCGCTGTCCACATATTGTAATTGTGATTGTCTCTTCTATACACTATTTATTATTATTGTATTTATTATCACGCTCTATATAAATGATTTCATACACATAATTATTTATTTATTTATAATTTCCTTGGTCGCCGTACTCATCATGTGTGTATTCTCACTAGGCGTTCATTTAATACTGGGTCATAGTAGT
>OZ024741.1:347775956-347815956 GCA_964016885.1 Eledone cirrhosa
GAAAAGTATAAGGACATATTTAAAAAGAGTAAAAATGATTTTAAAATCCAAAGTAAATGGTGCAATGAAATTCTGGTTTGGACAGTTGCAGTGCGTAAATATAGTTTACCTATTCTCAGCATAGCATAAATAACAATGTTGTTGGATAGAATGAAGTGTCAGTTAAGTATATTGTACGGAGCGTTATACCCTAAAGCAAATATATACTTCAAGAGAAAATTGGTGGTAGAGGTCATATTTTTTATCAGGAATGAAAGAACATTTGAAGAACATTTGGGTAATCAGTAACTAAGTGTAGTTGCAATATGCATCCAAAAGATATGCGTATAAAGTCAGATGGAATGTTTAGTATAGCGGAGTTTAGCTAATGATTATATGTTTTGTGCGTCCTTTTTTCCCTGGCTTTAAACTTCTTGTCTTTGTTTGTTTTGTGGTGCGTTTTTTTCTGTTTCTTGTATGTTCATGCATTTACGTGTGTGTGTGTATATATATATATATATATATATATATATATATATATATATATATATATATATATATATATATATATATATACACACACAATGATATTAAATAGATAGAAACTATATTTATAAAACATATTTATTCTATTATATATATTTCAAGGATACCAACATTTTGGTACGATAATTATCAGATAAATTACGAAGTGTTTTTTTATAAATTTTGACTTTACCAAGGATAATATACCTTAACGGTTCAAGTTATCCAGAGAGAGAGAGAGAGAGAGAGAGAGAGAGAGAGAGAGAGAAAGAGAGAGAGAGAGAGAGAGAGAGAAGAGAGAGGGGGAGAGAGAGAGAGAAAGGCTTCTAAAGGACTAGAACTCTTTCATTCGTAGGAGGCGTCCCTAGGCAGTATGCCAGTTGAGCACTCTATGCTCCTTCGGAGCAGAGCATAATGATAATTGTTTCTACTTTTGGCACAAGGCCAGCAATTATCCAGTGCATTACTGGTACTTTATTTTATGGACCCCGTAAGGATGAAAGGCAAAGTTGACCTCGGCGGGATTTGAACTCAGATCGTAAAGGCCCGTAACTCCATGCTGCAAAGCATGGCGTCCAACCCTCTACCGTTACTGCCAATCCAGCGGAGAATGAAGAATCAGTGATTCATCGGAACACAATTTATTACGTATTACAATTGTTTCTACGGCGAACACCACGAGGTGCGATCTGTTTGTGGATCGAACCTGACTCTGGATTCGCAAGTTCCTCAGATATGTCTAGACACGTCTAGAGGATTTGCTTCGAAATCACTAGACGTATCTGAGGAACTTGCGAATCCAGAGTCAGGTTCGATCCACAAACAGATCGCACCTCGATGTGTTCGCCGGAGAAACAATTGTAATACGTAATAAATTGTGTTCCGATACATCACTGATTCTTCGTTCGCCATATTTATATACATATATATATATATATATATATATATATATATATATATATATATATATATATATATATAAAGGTTTACATATACATAAAGTCATAGATATATATGTTGGAACCGGTCACGTTCTGGCTCAATGAAGAATTAATAAATTAAATAATCAGAGCAATATATCATAAATCATGTCCTTAGAATTATTAGATAAAATATATACCATTTGCTCTCCCAATTAGCATAATTTATAAACCTTTATATTTAATAATCTCCCGTTAGGTTGAGATATAATTGGGCGATATTTGGCGGCGCTTTCTAGCAACAAGCCTACCCGCCGTAAGCAACTAATCACATTCTTTCTAACTTGACCACTGCCACGTCACGATTATTAGCCATTTTAAAATCTATTTTTGGCGCGATCACTTTGGAAAACTAAATGTCTAATTTTGAGTTTGTCTACTAATGAATCCGATACTCTGGACATATCCTGTTAATTGGATGTCTAAAAATACGGATGAAACCATGGTTGAGATATAATTACGGTATGTACACATTTCTTCTAAGTTTGAATTTACACCTAATTGTGTATGGTTGATGGTATATTTAGTCAGTTTCTATATGCTGTTGAAATGTTGGATAAATACTCTATCGGGGCCACCGCGAAGAGGCCGCTTTCGGTTATTTGTCGGAAATGTCTTCATAGGAGCCTTTATTAATATAGCTTGGTCTAATTGATTTTTTATATCATTAATTATGCTAATTGGGAGAGGAAATGGTATATATTTTATCTAATAATTCTAAGGACATGATTTATGATATATATATATATATATATATATATATATATATATATATATATATATATATATATATATATATATATATATATATATATATATATTACAGGGAGTGTAACGCGAAGTTACTGTAGGTTCACCCAGGTGAACACTCGATGTTTAGGTCCTCGTCAGTATCGAGAGGTAGAGGTGTACAGAGTTTTAATATAATAATACAATGATGAATGGTTACTCCTTCATTACAATTATTGGTTGGTGACTCGCGTTTCGCTACTAATTAGCTCAAGATTCGATCTGTATCGATCTCGCCCGTCTCTGGAATCAAATTCTCGTCGGACCTCTGTGGTAGGAATGACATTCTGGACCAGATCGATACAGATTTAACCTTGAACTGATCAGTAGCGAAACGCGTGTCACCAAACAACAAATGTAATATATATATATATATATATATATATATATATTACATGCGATGGTATAAGTGTGTATGTGTGCACATATATGTATCTGCATGTGCATTTGTGGATGTATTTTTATAAATATGAATAGATATATGTAGCTGAATGTGTTATGATTAATATATACTCATAACCTTATTCTATAAAATCCTTGATAAACTGTATTCATACTGATTTTAGGCGAATAGTTCCTAATGATTAGATGTCATCCTATTGTTTGATTCATTATTACTAAATTAAACCTCCATAATTTTAATATTCTTTTTTTACTATACTATATTCTTAATATTAAAGTTGCGCAAACTTTAATTAATTAGTATTATTCAATTCATAAGATTTATTACTATTACATTTTAATTTGTGCGTTTAGTCTTCCATACGTTTTTTTATCGCTATACTGGCTATATTGACGTTGTTTACGTTTTCGAATTTGGAGATATTCGGACATACGTTTGGTACATAATTATCTTCTTTGTATTATTTGATGATTCTGAATAATCCAGTATAGAATAATAAAATGATACTTCTTTCGGTATTTGAAAGATTCGTTCGTAAATCTATTAAATAATGTAATTAAATCCTATTTATTTATTCATTTTTTATCTACTTTGTGATGTTATAAAGCTATTATGATTGGAAATTTACAAATTAGATTAAACTCTAAACCGTATTTTGCCAATCCTACCCTGGACAATGAAATCGTATTTGATATTCGAATATCTATTTCTCTCATATGATTGTGTCATCAACTCATCTAATCGGCCTTGTTAATCCATTGTTATTGAAATAACCCGTGCGTAAATAGGATACGTCTCTCGACGTATTTTACTGTCAAGTTGAGTTATAATCTTGTTGAGCTGTGCACATCGGAGTATCAATACAATAATAAATAAGTCAGTGTGGTTGAAATTTATATTATTTTAGTAATTACAGTAATAATGTTTTATATAATTCAGTGGTATATCATAAACTAGTTACGACCTCATGAGACAGCTATTGTATAATCTTTTGTGCAACGTGTAATATGTGGCGGAGGATCGCAATTAATGGACTTAAACGTGTATGAGTGCCATTAAATCAATGAAATGTGAAAAAAACAACACCCGAGCGGCCCGTTCTTTGACCCTTCGACATCATACTATACTATGCGCCCACCCTAAAATTACATATAGGGTAAAGTATACATTTGAATAAAAATGGAATGATAAAGGAACAGGGTAAAAATCAACCAATAATATTGAATGAATACATGTTGAACAAAATATTACACATTTGCTGTCTCAGTAGGACATAAAACTATATGGTAGATACAACTGAAATATACGTAACAATAATAAGGTAATCAATAAAATGATGTAAGTTTGAATCACTTGCCATTATTCATATTGTATTAAAAAAAAATTTCAAGATCACTAAATATAATGGCTTCTTATATTCAAGAACTTAAATTTGTTAAAGTATTTACACATACATCCTAAGTATGCTAACATCATTCTCCAATGCAATGAATTAAGCATCTTTATCATGTAAACTATTCACGTAATATGTATGTATCGTAAGGAATACAGCTGCAGTGTAAATGAAATTATGTGAGACTCCAAAATTAGGTCAAACCAGCTATTCCCCTATATGTTTTAAAATATATTCAAGAATGCTTCACGTGTGTTGTAACACGGTAATATTTTAAATGTGTGAAAGAGAACGTTGATTGGCATTTTTATGTGTAGAGTTTATGATAGCATAGATGTATTATAACAATAAACATAAATGGAAACTTAGAAAAACGTGTGAAAGTATTTTAATATGAAATAATTTTCCTCTCTAAGAAACATGGATTTTAAAATATTTGTGTCATTTTACACGTTCAATATGTGCGAAAATCGATAAATTAACAAAACATAATTTTAATCTTAGAATGTTAGTATTTTCAGTACTCTCCGTCACTTTTTCTTTTTCCTTTGCACCTATTTTAACAGCACATGACTTCTTTTTTATCGCCTTGAATTATGGCTATAGAGTTTATGTGAAATATGTATTAATTACAACTGCAACATTCATTTCGTGTGAAATTTATCTTCCAAACATATTGTGTAAAATAATATGATAAAACACAAAGAAAACTAATATTGAAATATTTTTTTCTTCGGCTGGGTCTTTCATGCAGTTTCGTTTTTCATTTGAGGAAAATTTTCTTCAACTTCATTACATCAGGGAGGAACATGGGAAATATGTGTATCTTAGTATATCACATTAGTGCTACCACGACAATTATATTAATGTACTTGAGTAGAAAGGGGAAATAGAGGACAGTTATACAATGCGGAATAATGTATAAAAAAAGAAAAACAATTACACCGAACTATATTCGAGAAAGTATTTGGTGAGGATATACATGTTAGCTATATATTTGATGAGGAAGATTACAATTCCCACGTGAAATTCCCTATATTTCGGAATAAAATCATGCGAGTATCAATGCTTATAACTCTAACTGAAGAATAAAAATAGAAAAATGAAAGAGTAATGTGAATGAAATGTGACACATACGAATCGAAAATCTAATAATTTGTGTGGTAAAACTACTAGCAATATAAAACAAAACAGAACTTTCCATTTCCCTGTTATAAAAGGAAAAAAAGTGATAGTTCTTGTTTTAGAAACAAATAAAATTACGTGTACGTTAATTGTGCATATTCAATAAATGATATCCCTCCACCTAACTTATACGCCGAAACAATAACAATACCGGAATGAAATTATTTCAAATCAGGTTCTACAGTGTCCTTTTATCGATATGGGAAATTCATATGATTAGATAATGTTGCATATGTGAATGTACATATCTGTTGGTATAGAGGAAATGCTAGTAGTTTAACCATCTATATGTTTAGTATTTCGTTATTGTTTTCAATTACTGCAACAATGGCGTCGATTAATACAAATATTAACATAATTTCGAACAGGTATTATACATGAAGCCGGGCTTGTTGAATGAAATTTATGCTTTCTATTCTCAAAAGGCTAACGTGCAAACAGACGTGTTAAAAACAAAATTATTACAAATAATTATTAGCGATAATTTAATCTGTAATATAAAAGTTAAAGAGAATTGGTAAACTGAAAGAGAGCAACTGTGAATAAGATTATGTAGGAATTAAAATACAAGTGTTAATTTGTCAACAGGCACAAGACTTAATGAGGCAATATGGAAAATACTCGGGGTAATTCACGTTATATGCAGACTAGAGAGATTCCTGGAAAGTGCAAGAACAGCTCTGGATATGTTCGGGTCTTATTTAATCGTCTTAGTGAAGTATATTATTCAACGTAATTGCAACACTTGATAATTGATATATATATATATATATACTATACTGAACTTACAAATTTATACTAACTAAATTTGTGTATAGTCTTTTATGACTTTACTAATAATTGATACTCATACTCACACCTTACACTGCCTCATTAAATTGAGTTGACAAACCCTAATTAAGTTAACTCCTTGTAACAATAAACAAACATTTTTTTTTTACTAGCGTTCATTAGTTTGACAGATAACTCTACTTTGCACCGGTAATTACGTGCCTCAGAGCACAAAGACTTTTCCTCCATTTTTCTAAATGGAGTAATGCATTCTGATGTTAAAATACGTCTCTACCCATACAGGGTACTTTATTAAATACTTTGCTTTTAATATTGCCTCAGAAGAGCCCCATTGAGCGACATATAGCTAAGAGCTTTTTTATAAATGTAATTTAACGGCTTGCCTCTCTTGCATTAATATTGTCACTTATAACCGCTCTGCTTATCTTCCTACACTAAATATTAACTCCACTAATATGTAACCCTGAGTACACAAGTATTGAGCACCTATATCATCCTCTTTTGGAAAATAACACTCTGTATCGCATCTCTTTATACCTCCTCTTTCTATCCTCATTTACGATACTGTAACTTTTTATTATATATATATATATATATATTGGAATAAATGCTCTGAAATAGCGATATATATGTGAATATAGACATAGAATATTCGAAAATATTCTGTATGTTTATAATAAACATTTTGAAGACCTAATCGCTATAGAATAGAATACGTCACGTATTACAATTAGATTCTCGATAAAAGCAAGGGAAGTAATCTACGCGTTTCATTCTTGTTAGAAATCATCAGGACTACATATCCAGTGCTTTTATCGAGAATGACACAGCTAGAGACTTATAGAATACTTAGCTGTGTACAGGATCTGGTTTGAAAGAGCGGTTGCCGGTCCGGCAGAAATTAGAAATTGGAATAAATGCTCTGAAATAGCGATATATATGTGAATATAGACATAGAATATTCGAAAATATTCTGTATGTTTATAATAAACATTTTGAAGACCTAATCGCTATAGAATAGAATACGTCACGTATTACAATTAGATTCTCGATAAAAGCAAGGGAAGTAATCTACGCGTTTCATTATTGTTAGAAATCATCAGGACTACATATCCAGTGCTTTTATCGAGAATGACACAGCTAGAGACTTATAGAATACTTAGCTGTGTACAGGAACTGGTTTGAAAGAGCGGTTGCCGGTCCGGCAGAAATTAGAAATTGGAATAAATGCTCTGAAATAGCGATATATATGTGAATATAGACATAGAATATTCGAAAATATTCTGTATGTTTATAATAAACATTTTGAAGACCTAATCGCTATAGAATAGAATACGTCACGTATTACAATTTGATTCTCGATAAAAGCAAGGGAAGTAATCTACGCGTTTCATTCTTGTTAGAAATCATCAGGACTACATATCCAGTGCTTTTATCGAGAATGACACAGCTAGAGACTTATAGAATACTTAGCTGTGTACAGGAACTGGTTTGAAAGAGCGGTTGCCGGTCCGGCAGAAATTAGAAATTGGAATAAATGCTCTGAAATAGCGATATATATGTGAATATAGACATAGAATATTCGAAAATATTCTGTATGTTTATAATAAACATTTTGAAGACCTAATCGCTATAGAATAGAATACGTCACGTATTACAATTAGATTCTCGATAAAAGCAAGGGAAGTAATCTACGCGTTTCATTCTTGTTAGAAATCATCAGGACTACATATCCAGTGCTTTTATCGAGAATGACACAGCTAGAGACTTATAGAATACTTAGCTGTGTACAGGAACTGGTTTGAAAGAGCGGTTGCCGGTCCGGCAGAAATTAGAAATTGGAATAAATGCTCTGAAATAGCGATATATATGTGAATATAGACATAGAATATTCGAAAATATTCTGTATGTTTATAATAAACATTTTGAAGACCTAATCGCTATAGAATAGAATACGTCACGTATTACAATGATTTCTAACAAGAATGAAACGCGTAGATTACTTCCCTTGCTTTTATCGAGAATCTAATTGTAATACGTGACGTATTCTATTCTATAGCGATTAGGTCTTCAAAATGTTTATTATAAACATACAGAATATTTTCGAATATTCTATGTCTATATTCACATATATATCGCTATTTCAGAGCATTTATTCCAATTTCTAATTTCTGCCGGACCGGCAACCGCTCTTTCAAACCAGTTCCTGTACACAGCTAAGTATTCTATAAGTCTCTAGCTGTGTCATTCTCGATAAAAGCACTGGATATGTAGTCCTGATGATTTCTAACAAGAATGAAACGCGTAGATTACTTCCCTTGCTTTTATCGAGAATCTAATTGTAATACGTGACGTATTCTATTCTATAGCGATTAGGTCTTCAAAATGTTTATTATAAACATACAGAATATTTTCGAATATTCTATGTCTATATTCACATATATATCGCTATTTCAGAGCATTTATTCCAATTTCTAATTTCTGCCGGACCGGCAACCGCTCTTTCAAACCAGTTCCTGTACACAGCTAAGTATTCTATAAGTCTCTAGCTGTGTCATTCTCGATAAAAGCACTGGATATGTAGTCCTGATGATTTCTAACAAGAATGAAACGCGTAGATTACTTCCCTTGCTTTTATCGAGAATCTAATTGTAATACGTGACGTATTCTATTCTATAGCGATTAGGTCTTCAAAATGTTTATTATAAACATACAGAATATTTTCGAATATTCTATGTCTATATTCACATATATATCGCTATTTCAGAGCATTTATTCCAATTTCTAATTTCTGCCGGACCGGCAACCGCTCTTTCAAACCAGTTCCTGTACACAGCTAAGTATTCTATAAGTCTCTAGCTGTGTCATTCTCGATAAAAGCACTGGATATGTAGTCCTGATGATTTCTAACAAGAATAAAACGCGTAGATTACTTCCCTTGCTTTTATCGAGAATCTAATTGTAATACGTGACGTATTCTATTCTATAGCGATTAGGTCTTCAAAATGTTTATTATAAACATACAGAATATTTTCGAATATTCTATGTCTATATTCACATATATATCGCTATTTCAGAGCATTTATTCCAATTTCTAATTTCTGCCGGACCGGCAACCGCTCTTTCAAACCAGTTCCTGTACACAGCTAAGTATTCTATAAGTCTCTAGCTGTGTCATTCTCGATAAAAGCACTGGATATGTAGTCCTGATGATTTCTAACAAGAATGAAACGCGTAGATTACTTCCCTTGCTTTTATCGAGAATCTAATTGTAATACGTGACGTATTCTATTCTATAGCGATTAGGTCTTCAAAATGTTTATTATAAACATACAGAATATTTTCGAATATTCTATGTCTATATTCACATATATATCGCTATTTCAGAGCATTTATTCCAATTTCTAATTTCTGCCGGACCGGCAACCGCTCTTTCAAACCAGTTCCTGTACACAGCTAAGTATTCTATAAGTCTCTAGCTGTGTCATTCTCGATAAAAGCACTGGATATGTAGTCCTGATGATTTCTAACAAGAATGAAACGCGTAGATTACTTCCCTTGCTTTTATCGAGAATCTAATTGTAATACGTGACGTATTCTATTCTATAGCGATTAGGTCTTCAAAATGTTTATTATAAACATACAGAATATTTTCGAATATTCTATGTCTATATTCATATATATATATATATATATATGTTTTAACTTGGTAACCATTTTTCATATGAGTACAACCAGTATGTTAGCCTTCACTAATATATTTTATGCTTATACAGAAGACGTTCTTGTGTAATAATCCTCCGCTCATTCTTTAATTTCGTCACATTGTTCAGGTTTCCTCCACTCAAAATCTATGTCACGTACTTTCCTCGGATGTGACTAGCTCGGGTAAGAATCGGTTTTGCTGAGGAAATATATTAATACTAAAATGGTGTTGGATTCATTAACGTGTTTGATAAAGGTGAGCATAGCTCAACATTCCCTGACGCTACCCATCTTTCAAATTTCGAAAAAGGCTTTGTTTGTGAACTATGACCGAACGTTAATGCCAATAAGATGGAGGCGACATTATTCAGTTAAACAATTTGTATTGACCCACTTCATTAAACATACTTAATATACATTTCTTTTTAACATTTATTTAAGTATATATATTTATATACGTATTGGACATCAAAAATTGCTGATAGAAAACATTAGCAGCTAAAATGGTTAATGACAATGTTAGCTGCTTAATCTAAGATATATATTCTACTCTCGGATAAACCCGTTCTGTAACTGATTATAAAATGTAAAATGCCAACGAAGAGAGATAACTACTGACGTCTGTTGTATACTCTAACGCACAAATATTGAAATTACTAGACAATGCGTTCGGTCAAATTGCTAGAGATAGGATAGCTGCAACATTATTCTAAGTCTAACTACTCAATAAAAAAGGATGAACATATTGCTTAATATAATATATCATTTAAAGGAAAGTGAGGCTGTTTAGGCACAGGCACTTTTTGTTGTAAGATATTTGACTAACAATAATGGTTAAATTCATCGCGTGTACATTTAGTTCATTACAAAGACATTATTGAAGGTCGAGGAGTGATACACACATGAAGCAAAATGTTTTCTTTTGTGGACAGAACATTTTTGTTTCCCTATACATTCCATCCACGTGATGTCAACAAATAATAAGTGCTGTGTATGAACTACAATATATCAGTCTGTGTGTAATTATTTATGTAATTCATAATGTGTCAGAACATTTCGTTATAATATAAAAATCTCCTTCTTTTTTGCAGAAGACGCGTTGTTTTAACTTTTGATACTCTAAGTATAAATATGAATTTTAATTATACATCAGAACAATTTAAAATGTGTGAGTCATTTGCCTTAATAATATAGATATTAATCTAATGTAAATTAAATTCATAATACGTCCTGAAAACAGAAAATATTTTCCACCATCTAGATAGATAACAGACGTGATGTTTAAGCAAATCTGTATATCATCGAAACAATTTTTTTTGCGTCCTGCCTCATTCATTAATATTAATATAATGAGATCGTTTTCTTGACACTATCCGTGATATAGAAATCAGTAATATTTGTTGAAACGTAAGATATTAATATTTATTGGTGATACGTAGATATTTGATAACATACTGTAAGAATTTGTTCATATAATCAGCAGGCTATTACGTTATCTATTCAATATTTTACAGTAAACTGATAAGTTTGCTTGTAGTTAAGCTTTCTTTTAGTGATGAATTATGTTAGTTATCTTGTCGGAGAATTCTAACCAAACTGCAGATTCCTCTGTTACTCAGAGTGTAGATGTATAAAAGGATTTTTTTCACACACGAAGTTTTAGGAATGTTATTATATTTACAAATGTATCGACATTTATTTACAAAAACATATTTAGAAAAAATATATAATTTTTTTTTTGCTTGGATTCAACAGACTTATACGCCAAACATTTATTAAAACCTGCTAAAAATATAATGCATTACTAATAATACTGAATATCGTATTTGTGCGTATGTGTGTATATGTGTTTCGTACTTGACGATGTTCTGTCCAAATGTAATGAGGAAACACAGCAGTTAGAAACCTTCATCAACGAATGTTAAATTAATATCAAGTGTAATACTGAGATAACAATAAAAGGTGTTTTTCTCTCACGCGTACTTTCTATTTGTATATAGATCAAAATGTTCTTTAAGATACAATTGATTAATTACCTGATATTTAATCAATATTTTATGAACATGAACAGGAATTAATGAATGTATTCTAATTAACTAATTTTCTAGACGAACGTTATCAGATTTCTTTGAATAGATGTATCATTAGCACATTGTAACATCATTGATATGCATAGATCGACGAAGACACAAGGCCAGGAGAGCAGATGCACGCACGCAAAACTACCATATAAATCTTTGTACATACATACACGCACACAGAATAATAAAAACACACACACATATATACAGTTATATATATATATATATATATATATATATATATATATATATATATAGACACATATATATATATATATATATATATATACATATATACATATATATACAGACACACACACACGCACGTAGTTGCCTCCGTTTATATACGTGTGTTTTGTGTATATATATATATATATATATATATATATCATATGGACTCGAGAGTAATTATATAAATCTTTTTCATAATCTAAAATATTTATTAACTATACTCCAAAAAATTATTTAATATGCAGCAAGTATTATTAAGCTAAACTATTTTATTCAATTATTTCTCCGACATTTACATAGTCTAGAAAGTTTTAATTCAACTAAAATTGTAACATATTGGTGTTTACATATTCTCTTTTGGGTTAGAAAAACATGTTATTGCATAATTAAAATTTAGTTTCAGCATAGCTGTATACATATATGTATTTGAATTTCGTACATCTAAAGACATACGGTATTTTTAATATATAATCATTCTGAAAGCCCAGCTATGAATATTAAAATGCTGATGGCCAGTGGCATCTAGTGAATTCCGGCAAAAGGAACGAAGAAGTACTGGAAATGTGCATTTTGAGCTTTTGTCTCTCACCAGTACAGTCCTTCTCTGCTCTCTGGCGGAACTTCAAAACAGCCGAAAGTATATAGTATTTTCACCAGTGTAGGTGAGCTGACTAGCCTTATTTCTATATGAAGCTGTAAAACATGCCTCAACTTAAAGGTAGTACTAAAATATAGCTTCGGCATAACTGATTATATATATATATTAGAAAGTGTTTTTTTTTCAAAATGAAAAACAACGAGGTGTCCTACACGAGTGAAAATATAAAGAAAACAGATGAAATCGAAAATGAAACTGCAGTCTTTTTTTTTAAGTATATTTATTTGGTTCCTTTACCGGTTTCGCAGTTCTTGTGCTTTTCAAAAGTAGAATTAAGATGGAGGGTTTGTGGTTTTTCTCGCATCTGGTTGGTGTTCAAATGTTACTTCTGTTTTATATGGAAAAAAGTGGCTCGAAATGCTAGGTTTTTGGAAAAGTAATTTGGTTTGTTGATGATTGTATATGATTTAATATTGGACGTACCTTGAATTTGTTTCTGTTTTAGTAATTCATAAATGACTATTGCTTTAGCCCTTTCTATTCCATTATTTATTAGTAATGGTCGGTACTGTCTTTCAAGTAGAATTTTCTTTAATTCTTGAAGTCTTTTATTTCGCGTTTCATAATTGGAGGGAAGTGTGCAAATTCTTCTTGCTAGGTTAAAAGGGATGTTCGTCTTCGTGTGCTTTGGATGGTTGGAGATGAATAGCAGGAATTGTTTGGAATCTGTTGGTTTGTAGTGTATGTCAGTTTCAATATTTGTGTCTTTTTTTATGATTAAGATGTCCAGAAATGGGAGTTGATCTTGGCTGTATTCCATAGTGAATTGGATGTGGTTATTGATGCCGTTAATTAAATTGTTGAAATAATTTAGTTGGTCGAGTGTGTGAGACCAAAGTATAAGAGAATCCTCCAAGTAGCGTTTCCAATTCTCTGATAAATATTTGTGGAAGTTCAATCCGTATTTTGATTTGGAATGTTCATGTATTTGGACTTCCAAGTAAGTATGCCATGACTAAATTGTCATATATATATATATATATATATATATATATATATATATATATATATATATAGGTGAATTGTCGAAACCCCGACGGCAGAGCTCAAGCAGATTCGACAGCTATTTCTGGTCCACTGGTCTATTATGGTCCACCTGGTTCCTTACTACACTTCGTTCGTTTTATATATATATATATATATATATATATATATATATATATATATATACTGTTATTATTATTATTATATATATATATATATATATATATATCTATACTGTTATTATTATTATTATATATATATATATATATATATATCTATATATATATTAGAAAGTGAGGTTTTTTTTACAAAATGAAAAATAACCGAGGTGTCCTACACGAGTGGAAGTATAAAGAAAAAGGGATGAAATCGAAAATGCAACTGAAGTCTTATTTTTTTTTAAATATATATATTTATTTGGTTACTTTACCGGTTTCGCAGTTCTTCTGCTTTTCAAAAGGTGAGTTGAGATGGAGGGTCTGTGGTTTTTCTCACAGATGTGAGAAAAACCACAGACCCTCCATCTCAACTCACCTTTTGAAAAGCAGAAGAACTGCGAAACTGGTAAAGGAACCAAATAAATATATATATTTTAAAAAAAATAAGACTTCAGTTGCATTTTCGATTTCATCCCTTTTTCTTTATATATATATATATATATATATATATATATATATATATATATATATATATATATATATATATATATACGATATTAAATAAATGGAAACTATATTTATAAAACCATATTTATTTCATTATACATATTTCAGGGATACCAAATTAAAATATGGCATGCCTTCGTCAGATAAAATACAATATATAAACAGTTTTATAAATAATTTTGACGTACCCTATTATAAGCGACCATTATTTTTGGAAGCTGTCTAGATAGTGAAATGTTTATAATTATGTTATTAGTTATAGTGTTAAGCACAGTTTACTATTTCCATTTATTTAATATCGTTTCCATTTATTTAATATCGAGTGCTTTATATCAGTTATGAAATATTTACTTGTTGTATCCCAACAATTTTAAATAAAACTTATGCATATATATATATATATATATATATATATATATATATATATATATATATGAATGTCGTATATCTACAGATAATTGTTTTATTGTTATTTTAGATTTGCACATAAAAATATATTTAATTAAGTATTCTTGTATTAGAAAAATATTTCTCAAAGTCAGAATTAGGTTTTTCTCAAATATTTTTCAATGCTATATTTTAAATGTTTATATTGCAAGACTTATTGCATTTAAGAAATTGTTTTCTGGGGATATCTGGCTTAGTGATTAATGATTTCTTATTTAGGCAGAAGGCCAACAATTTTAGCGTAGGAAAGTCAATTAAATCTACCCCGGTGCAATACCGGTACTTTATTTCATCGAACCCGTAAACAGGAATTTCAAAGGAACCACGGCGGGATTTGAACTCAGATCGTAAATGGCATTGATTCCGTCGCTCTACCCATACTGCCAATCCACCGCTCAATTGTAATTAATGTATCCGGATCACAATTATGAATCCATAACTACCATATATGGTAGAAATTATGGTTTGTTTATATTATACTATTTCTCGTTGCTTGTGCTTCCACGACGGAAAACATGTAGCATAATTGACAGTGGTTAGGTGATAGTCTCAGACCCAGATCAGCGAGAAATGCTGTACCTTTAGTCATATAACAAACCATGGGTATGCGGTACACTCCAGCATTGCCCTGATACGTAAACGCATAGAGAAAAGCATAGAGAAACGATGACTTACACAATTTTCTGGATTGGAAGTAAATTACATATAATAAATATATCTCCATTTTGTCATGAATATATTATAGTTGTTTTGCATACCATCAATTGTGGCAAGCTACATTTTAAACCCTTTTAAACATTTAAAAACACATTTTAAAAATCTTTGGATAAATGCCTTCACAGAGTCTTATGAGCTGTTAGCCCAACTTTACAATGGTTAAGGAGCCAAAAAAGATACAACATGGCTAGTTAACCGCATTACATTCTTACATCGAATGAATTATAAGACAAATAATCCAAATAATTACAGACCGATACCTTTCTTGACCACAATGTATAAAATCTTAACATCAATCCTAAATGAATATACATATGATCACCTGATAACAAATTATATATTTCCCATTGAGTAGAAAGGATGTAAACGAGGCTCATATGACTGTAAGAATCAGCTTTTAATTAATAAAATGATACTGGAAGATTGTCATACTAGACACATAAATCTATCAATTACTTGCATCGATTACCCAAAAAGCATTCGATAGTTTGACACACAGTTGGATTGAAAAGTGTTGAGAGATTTTCAAAATATCTTCCCTTGTCTGGATTTTCCTGCCATTCAGTATGAAAACATGGAAAGAACACTCATTTTGAACAGTTAAAAACTGGAAGCTGGAGAAGTTAATATCAATTTCAGGGTGACTCTTTAGCAGGCTTTTATTCTGCATCTCACTTATACCAATAAGTAAAATGCTCAATGAAACAAAACATGGATATAAAATCGATGACAAAACACTTAATCGCTTGTTCTACATGGATGACTTGAAACTATTTGCAAAAAGTGATGAGCAATTGCAAGGGCTACTATCCACTGTGAAACTGTTCAGTGATGCTATTAAAATGGAGTTTGGACTAGATAAATGCACCAAAGCCACGTTCACCGGAGGAAAGCTACTGAGAATTTCAGACATTAATCTTAATCAGGGCAATGTGATAAGAGGACTTGATCACGAAGAAACTAATAAATATTTAGGCGTTTGTGAAAGAGATGGAATCAAGCACTCGACTATGAGGGAAAGGATAAGTAAGGAATATTACCGCAGAGTACGAGCAATCTTAAGAACGGAGTTGAATGCAAGGAATAGGATCGATGCCATAAACACGCTTGCCATACCAGTAGTAACTACATTTTCAATGTCATCAACTGGTCAAACCCAGAGATCCGTAGGCTTGATACAAAAATGAGAAAATTCTTAACCATGCACATAATGCATCACCCTAAGCCTATACAGATATAATATATCTCCATAGGAAAGAAGGAGGACGTGGATTAATCCAGTTAGGTATTGCTTTGAAAACTGCAACAGTTGGATTATCTACATATCTAAGGAAATCACATGATTGATGATCAATCTCGTTTTGAAACATAAAAGCATCAGAAGATCATACTCCATTACAAAAGATGCACAAAAATAGAATAATGAACTACAAATTTCAGAAGTGCCCTTTACTGCTGAAATAAAATCAAGGAAAAGCAAAGGAGGTAAAAGTAACTGCAAAGAAAGACGTGCTACAGAAAGTGTCTAAGAAATGGTAAGAAAAGCCTCTGATGGAAACTACCCAGAAAGAGCTAACAATCCTGATGTTGACAAAACTTGAACCCATCAGTGGTTGGCGTCATCTGGACTGAAATCGGATTATATCAGAACAAGATCAGTGTCTACCAACAAAATAGTATCAAGCCAACATCATAAAACCTGGATGCAACCCATTATGCCGTAGTATGTAAAAAACAACCATATACCAGTATTCATAAAATTTCAATGTGCAGTCTTATAGCCCCAACCGAATACCTAAACAGGCACGATAGAGCTGTACAATACATACATTGGGTAATGTGTAAGCATTTTGACCTGCCCCATCAAAAGAAATGGTGGGAGCATCAACCACCTCCCGTACTTGTAAAAGGTCACATCTAAATTTTGTAGAACTTTAACATCCAAATACCGAATAATAGATGCAAATAGACCTCATATAATACTGAAGGACTATAAAAAGAGGGTATGCCTGCTAATTGATATGTCCGTCCCTATAGACATGAATGTATCTATAAAAATATTTGAACAATTGAGCAAGTATAAAGACCTGGAGATAGAGATTGGAAAAATGTGGAAGTTTAAAACTAAAACAATACCAGTGGTTGTAGGTGCTCTGGGAATGATACCTAAGGGGTCTAATGATTACTTATCCAAAATCCCAGGAAATCCATGTATAGAAGAAATACAAAAGATAGTACTAATGGGAACTGCCCATATCCCAAGGAAGATTCCGACGATATAAATACATCACAAGTATAAACAGCTGAAGATGCATGTATGTATGTGTTCTTTCTTGAACATGGCGGACCTTGTTGTCTCTTGAGGTCACTTGTTGTGATTGGTGATAACTCGTATGAATATAAAGCAAGATAAATGAAAAAATAATAATAAGTATAATAATAATAGTAATAATAATATTAATAATAAGAAGAAGAATCTGTGTATATCGTTTCCTTTTACACATCTTCTCCTAATGTTTCATTGCAACAGTTGTCTCAACATGCACTCTACAGTAAGCGTGAATTTAATATTTCTCTTGTTTTAGTTTTCAAACAATGCTCTAATAATCATTATGGACATTTTCATTAACTTTGTGAGAAAATAAGAAACGAACTTTCTTTACAGGGAGTGCTTAAATGGTGTTTCATGTATATTAGCTGTGTAGCCCATTTATTATTTGTAACAAAATTGTTCCTAATTTAAGCACAAATAAACTAATTTGGCGAATCGGAAAGCCTAGAGGTTATAGTGAAGTAAAAAAAAAAATATGAAGATTTTTCACATATTATTTTATCAAATAAATTAGTCTCCTGTTTGAAATTTAGTAGCTATTTTTCATGTAAAGCAAAATACATGTTATATTCCTTAAGAATATAAAGTAATTTAAAAAGAAAGAAAATAATAGCTAGAAAGTTTGATGAATAAAATTACATAACTTCTCAGTTTGAAGAGGTTTTATATTGTTTTATTGAAGCATAGCTATGATGATAGTGGATGGAATAGAAAAAGCGGTTCAGAATTTTGAATTTATGAATATACTGTCAGATTTCATTTTGCTAACCCGATTTTTTTTTCTTGAATTTTAAAGAACCATTAACCAATACCTTAAATATTATTTTATCGAAATATCTTCAACTTTCTTAGCAAGAACCCTATTTTTTAGAACTGAATATTGAACTTTATGACATAACTTTTTGGTTCACACAAACACCTATTTATAACGCACCAGAACTCCTAAACTGGTTAACACATTCCGAATATTTGGCAACAATCAATTTTGCATTCATTTACCTCATGACCCGGAGAGAAAAACAACGTTAAATATCAAGCCTAATAGAATAAAAAGGTAATATTAATTTAGTTAGTATTACGATATATTTGTCATCATCGTCACATAAAACAATATTATGAATTAGTAATGATCTGCGTTCACTAAACATCGTCTAGAAGTTTATATATTAGGCAGACGACAAATCCTCTAAGGAAAATGTAGTGTTCATCTAAATGTGTATTCAATTTTGTATCATTCAGAATTTCTGATAACATATGTTATAAAATAAATGACTATTTACCATATTTTCGGAAGTCAACAGTTGTTACATCAAAGCTAATATTTATAGAATTTAAATATCATAAAAGTGCATACAATTGTTTTAATTGATAAGTATGTATTTATTGATATGTATGTATTTATTCTGACGGTCGCTAAATGTTGGAAACGATACAAAGTAGAGAACTTGATTTTTTCTTCTAGTCAATGTTTACCCATTTCACAAAAACAGCTTAATTATTTATATATTATGAATACTTATAGGTGGAATAATAGCAACATCGAGTACACAAGTTCAATATTTATATTTGATAATTTCTATGTCAGGCAGAGTTGCTTTTAAAAGGCATTTACATCAATATATTTGTGTCATCAACTTAACCCATCATTCATACTATGTCTTTGAGCTTTGCAAAGAGCTAAATCCACGATATTACCTTTAAACAATTAATATTGTGAGTCATATAGATATATATGTACATGAAAGACGCGCTATAGTGTTATATGTATCCTAAACGTCGGTATGCTTGGAAGAGTTTTCATAACAATCACGTTATATTAACATTTTTGTATTTAATTAGGTAGATTGAAAATATTAACTATTTCATTTTATTTTTTTAAATGTGTTTTACACTAATTTAAGCATTGTCAAATCTGCATTAACTTGCATATTCGTGAAACTTACTCTTTGCTATGTGATACTTATGAACATTAAGAATACCTTAGTATTTAAAGTGAGTAAGCATCTAACAGCAAATGTAATATCACAGATATAGTAATTTTAGATTTATCCTAACGCGTTGGATATTTGATGAAATATAAGGTTCACATACGTTTAAAAGTAAAGAAAAAAAAACGCCAGGTTATTCGCCAATATTTCAAGTTTCATAATGACACCTTATGCACTATGCACGGAAATAAAAATGTTGAAAAAACTCCTATTGACATTACGATTCTATACAAACACTTAACAGGGAAAAAAACGAGATTTTCACGAGGAAAATAATAAGAGATTACGAAAAGCGTATTTTACACACCTATTCATCAAATTCCTCACATATAAAGTTCAAATTAGAAACCAAAGCAAACGGTAAAATTTGAATGACAAATATAAAGAAATCAAATACGCTTATTGGGGAGCAGAGTGTAGGAATATTGTAACATGTAATCCAATCAACGCCTAACTTATTTGTACTTGTAAAGAATTGAATTGATCTGCAATTTAGGCGAAATAATGATAGTACCAAATCCAAAATTACGTTTCCTTGCGAATAAGAATACTGCAAGTCATGTTTATTCTAAAACATACAGCGTAGATCAAACACCAATAGAACTTACTACAAATCCTGAGAAACTGCTATATCAAACATTTACGAATACACGAGGATTAAATCTGTTTTCCGTATCCATAATACTTACACTATAATTTGTTATTTATAATTTCAAAGCAATTTATTATCCTTTATTTTCCTGGATACTTCTTTAGTGGTATGTCATCTCACGATTTATTTCTGACGTTATGTGTGGATATCGGGTCTCGGGTGTCAGGAAAGCAAATGCCAGAATGGATTTTAAGCAGTATTTAATATAAATATAAAGTTGAGTTATCAGAAAAATCCCCAAATGATAACAAGATATGGCAGCGATAGTGAGGAATACACTTAGGGCAGTGAGATACTTTATGTTTTGCGTGACAAATTCCAGTGGATCAGTAGTTTAGACGATGCAAAGTAGATTATTAAATGCTGTATATCAGAGACATCTGTTTCATTGGACAGGGGAACATAATGTAAAGATTCAAGTAATGTCGATAAATGTATCAACATATATATTTCTCGTGGCACTGCAGTGTGTTTTAAGACTTGCATATTACGAAACATTACATTTCACAACATTTCGACTAACATGGTGCAAGATTGCTTTTTATATGTCAGTGCTAATACAATCTTAATTCATACGTTTTAGAAATATATTTGTATAAGAAAGTATAATGCTAACCATATGGAAGGCAATGCATTAAGCTAATGCTTCACTATGTGAAGATGTATACGTGCATTTTTGTTGCATTTTAATATTTGCAAATAGTCCCCAAAGGAAAAAATCCAGAATCAATTTCAAGTAATATTATATCAGAAACAGTAGTCTTACGTGTTAAGTGTTAGACGTTATTATATATACATTTTATAATTCATATAAATGTATATTCAACTGATTAAGACTGCATAGTGATTCTTGTAACTCTGGATTCCCGCCTGTAACTAACAGGCGAAACTCTAGAGTAACAAACTCACTATTTCGCCTTAAACAGCATAATAAAACTGTACTTCGATTACTCTTGATTACTCTTTTCTCTTAGCCATCAATCCCACAATGATATGTATATATATATATTTATATATATATATATATTTCGTTAACTCAGTTTGTTTAGCAAGATTCTTTATTTGAAACCGATATTGTTATACTTTGGGAGGGTCATGTTGCCAATAAGAAACACACGCACCAGTTGTGTCACTCCAATTTGTTATGAATTAAATTTATAAATTTAAGAATTTATAATTTTCCGGTTGGTTGGTTGGTTCCACAACCGGACGGTTATTCATAATGGCGTAGGACAGAACAAAGGAGAGGGCACAAAACAAAAAGAAGAATCCTCAGTCACTGAAGAGGTCACAGAATATGTGACGAAAGAACTTTGACAATATATGAACCAATCAACCGGAAATTTATAAATTTTTAAATTTATAAATTTAATTTATAATAAATTGGAGTGAAAGCATGAGGTGCGTGTGTTTCTTATTAGCAACATGACCCTCCCAAAGTATAACAATATATATATATATATAACAATATATATATATGTATATATATATATGTATATATATATATATAACAATATATATATATATATATAACAATATATATATAACAATATAACAATATATATATATTTCGTTTCTAAATTTTTTTAGCAAGATTCTTTATCTGAAAACATGTGTTGAAACCGATATTGTTATACTGGGGGGGGGGGGTCATGTTGCCAATGAGAAACACACGCACCACTTACTTTCACTTCAATTTATTATAAACTAAATTATAAATTTAAAAAAAATTATAAATTTCCAGTTGGTTCCACAACCGGACGGTTGTTCATATATTGTCAAAGTTCTTTCGTCACACATTCTCTGACCTCATCCGTGACTGGGGATTATTTTTTTTGTTTTGTGCCTCTTTTTTATTCGGTCCTCCGCCATCTTGTTTTTGTGTGTGTTGTATGCTTAGTTTGCGCATGTGTTACATCCGGATGTATGTGTGTGTTTTTATTTGTTTATTTATTTATTTATTTACATGTTACTAGTTAGTTGTTTGTTCTATGTGTGTGTGTTTTCATCCTTCGACTTACGACAAGTCAATGCCATCACTTTAGCTTTCAACAAACGCACGCAATTTCCGTCGCAGGTCGATGAACAAACAGAAACACAATTTAGTATAGCTAGATCCAAACTTTAAAATATTGTAGAACCGTAGAGAAATAAACAAAATAGAATGGAGGCCTAGCAACTGAGAGAACATCCGTAAATGGCTTGCGTAAGCACATGGAGCGCTCACGTAATGGAGAGATTGCACACTTTTCAACAGACAAGTCTGGCAGAATGTCGGTTGACAGTATGTCAAACTACAACCAGGCAATGCAACCCCACATCACTAACACAAGAGAAGCAACACGACAAGAGCATGAGGATAGGGAGAAACCCTCAACGTTCATATGATGATGTGGACAAAGATAATACATCCCAATAAACGGACTGCCAACAACTTCCAAGCCTGCAACAATGACGTGCCAGCACTGTATGGGCTTCGAAAAGACCATAAGATGAACAATAACCCAGTCACAGGACCACCAACACGGCCAGTCTGTGGAGCTAACATTGCTAGCAACTACATACTTTCCTACTTCCTCTCCCTGATCGAACGCCCCATCTTTGAAATGTCCCCGGATATATGTCACAGCACGGTGGACCTCCTCAGCAGAATCATCGAAAATAACCTGTCTAGGGACCTAACAGACTGTATAGTAGGTAGTATGGGTGCTGTGTCCCTATACCCATCCATTGACGTGGATTTTCCTGTGGAGAAATGCGTAGAAATGATCAGTCAGAGCAATGTAGAATTGCGTGGGATTGATACCAGTGAGCTGGTACTCCTACTTAAACTCACATATAATAATGATTATCTAGATACCTATGACCTTAGCAACTCTTCCCCACAAGGCCAGCAAGAGGCAGACCACCTACCATTACTTCAATGGCCAAGAAAACGCACACAGAAAGATGGAACGGGTGGACCAGAGCCATACGGACCCCCGAAAACCATGATGAACTAAAGAAAATGATTGCAGATGCGCTGAGGGCCAGTATAAAACTAACCCTTAAGGAACATATGTTCAAATTTAATAGAAAAACATATGCCCAAGAGGAGGGAGCAGCCATTGTCGTTGGCATTGCAGGTGACATAGCTAACCTATTTATGGTATGGTGGGACAAAATACTTAAAGAACAATTAGAAGACACCAATCTCTTAACCCTGATAATGTACACTCGCGACGTTGATGATATAAACATCGTAGTAAAAACACCCGCAATAGAGAACAGTCAGGAATTAGAGACAAACACCATGGAAAGCATCCAGCACATAGCTAACTCCATCCACCAGAATAATAAAGTTCCTATAGACTTCCCAAACAAACACCCCAACCATTGATTACCTGTACTAGAAACCATTAATAACAAAAGAAATCCTCCATTCCCATTATGTCAAATCCATTACTTCCAAATACTTGATCCACCGAAACTCAGCTGTTTCAGATCAAAATCAACATACTGATTGCGGATTTAGTAAGGGTGATGAGAAACGTGTCCCGCATGTGCAACCCCAAAGAACTAGAGCGACACATACAACACTTCATCCACCGTCTGCAGTTCTCTGGTTACAGAGAGATAAAATCAGAGTATATAGAGGAGCCAGAACCAAATGGGAAAAAATGGTAAATAATGATACAAATGGGACTTGCTACTTGTATAGGAGCAACTTTAGGAATAGAATAGAAAGAACTTGGAATAAGGTTAATAAAATAAACTCATGGTATGATAGCAATAAATACCAGAGTGTAATGTTCATCAATACAGCCCCTAGAGGTGAACTAGCTTCAAATTTAGAAGGGCCCTAGATAAACTTAAACTAAATATTAAGATAGTAGAAATACCGGGTACCTCCATAAAAACACTTATTAACAGTACATACCCTTTCCAAAGACGTCCCTGTATAGATAAGAAATGCATAATCTGTAAACTAAGCCCCCATATTAACTGTAAAACTTGAAATGTAGTATATAGCATAAGATGTACTGAAGGACAATGTAAAGATAAGAATATATTGTACATAGGGGAGAGAGCTCGTAGTATAGGAGAACGGATAAATGAACACTGGCAAGAGCTTCAAGATAGAAAAGAATCATCTGTACTCCACCAACATGCTAAAATAGAACATAAGGGCAAATTAGAGAACATAGAAATAAAAATAGAATCTACACACAGAAAAGACACAATGTTTAGACAATCACAGAGGCAATAAACATAAATGAACTCCAACCAAAATTAGATAGAAAACATGAATGGAATAGCAACATCATAACTTACAATTAAGTACAAAATGAAAACACACACACATAAAACAAACAATTAACTAGTAACATGTAAGTAAACAAATAAATAAACAAATAAAAACACACACAGACACCCTGATGTAACACATGCGCAAACTAAGCACACAACACACACAAAAACAAGATGGCGTAGAACAGAACAAAGGAGAGGCACAAAACAAAGAAAATAATCCCCAGTTACTGATGAGGTCAGATAATGTGTGACGAAATAACTTTGACAATATATGAACAAACGTCCGGTGGTGTAACCAACCAACCAACCGGAAATTTATAAATTTTTTAAAATTTATAATTTAATTCATAATAAATTGAAGTGAAAGCATCGTGTTGCGTGTGTTTCTTATTGGAAACATGACCCTCCCAAAGTATAAAATATATATATATATATATATGCAAAGTTTTATTTAAATTGTTGGGTTACAACGAGTAAATATTTATAACTGTTATAAAAGCACTCAACAAGTATTTGGCGTATATTTACGATATTAAATAAATGGAAACTATATTTATAAAACCATATTTATTTCATTATACATATTTCAGGGATATCATATTAAAAATATGGCATGCCTTCATCAGACAAAATACAATATAAACAGTCTTATAAATAGATAGATTTGACATACCTTACAACTTCAACTTCCATTTAAAAAGTTGATTTGGTAGTGAAAAATGTTAGGGACAGTTATAAAAAGAAAGAAAGCGAAGAAAAAGAAGAAATGCATGCAACGAAAAACAGAGAGAGAGAGAGATATAGAGAGATAGATAGAGAGAAGAAATTCATGTAAAGAAAAAACAGAGAGAGATAGATAGAGAGAGAAAAAACACAGAGGGAGATAGATAGAGAGAGAGAGAGAAGAGAGAGAGAGAAAAATAAAGAGAGATAGATATAGATAGAGATAGAGAGAAAGAAAATAGGTAGTTGGGCACCAGTTGAATGACGTATCAATGATATATTTAGTTATTTATTTATTCATTTATTTAGTTCTAGTATTAAGGCAGAGAGAGATATATGTGGTTAGGAGAGAAAACAGCCGTTACATAGAGAGAAAAGAAAAATATCCAGAAATAAACGAGGCAGATTTAAAACATTAGTGAACTCTGTTCAAAAACGTATCTCTAGAATCTCATCTAATAAAAAGATTTTTGACGAAAAAGCCCAGTATTACAATGAAGCGTTAGCTAGAGCAGGATATAGTGATAAAATTACGTACATAGATAATAATAGACAAACTAACCAAAATAACAACAATTTTAATTACGGCAACAACTTTAACAACTATAATAGAAAGCATTACAATTATTCCAAAAGCCAAAAAAGAAATAGAACTAGGAATATAATATGGTTTGCCCCCCCCCCCCCTTTCTCAATAAACATTAAAACCCACATCGCTAAACTATTTTTTAATGCTCTTGATAATCGCTTCCCTAGAACACATAAGTATCACTCAATTTTCAATAGACATACTATAAAATTAACCTACTCATCCACCAAAGATTTAGCACAAAATATTAATAGAATAAATAATAGGAATTTAAAACCTAGCCAAAATACCGATAATAGCATAAATAATATCCAAGTAAACAAATGTAACTGTAGAGATAGATCTAAATGTCCGTTAAATAACAATTGCTTAGTTACAAATATAATATACAACTGTAATGTTAAAACGGACTTAAATTCTTTTAACTATGTTGGTTCCACCTCGACAGAATTTAAACTTCGCTATAATAACCACAAGAATTCTTTCACAGATCCAAGCAAAAAATCTTCAACATCACTATCAGGCTTACTCTGGCAACTTAAGCATGATAACGTTGGATATTCGACGGCTTGGAATATAGTCTCAAGAGGGATTCCTTTTAATTCATCTTCTGAGACATGTGACCTCTGCGCGGAGGAGATATTCTTTATACTAAAATCTAAAAATTCCCTTAATTTACGGACAAATTTATTCAGTTGCTGCAGACATAGATTGAACTCAACTTTTAAATATAAATATAAATTTAAAATGTAGTATATTTACTTATGATTTGTAATTATTTATGAAACTCGCCGATAAATCTTTCGATTTCTTTTTTTTTAAACATTCTTCATGAATAATTAAACTACCCTAAAAGCTGATGCTCCAAATATATCGAATAAGTTTTACACTAGATACACTTCTATAATAAATATAAGACCATCCGTAGATCAAATGGGTATCCTAAACTTTTGGAATGATTTCTGCTAGACAGGATTTGGTAAATAATTTTGGTTTTGTTTGCTTTTGATTCTGATGCTTATAATGAACTTGGCAATATATTGTCAATTATTTTTGAAGGGTTGATTTCTGTGGTTGATTTGCGGGGCATACTGTTTTATTTTTAATATTTTTTAATTTTTTAATATTTTTATTGATATATTGATATCTGTTGTCTATTTATGCTTGAACTATAGTCATGTAGAGTAAAGACAAGAATAGTATTATTAAAATTAATGTAGATTCTATATATATTTGTGTGTATGTACACATATATGTATACTAGAATTTTTATAGCACAATGAGAATGTTTTCATGTGAAATAGGAATTTGCAGAGTTGATCACGTAAATTCACATGGATGTCTATAGTATCGAATCTGGCATAACCTTCTATTTTCTTTTTCTTTTTTCATGAAAGTGCATATATACTTATGTATTTCAATTTTTTGTTTGAAGTTTTTTATCTCATTTTTTATCTCAGTTTTTTTATCTCAGTTTTTTTAACTCATTTTTTTAACTCAGTTCTGATTATAAACCTAGGAATTTTAAACTAGACATATGATCATTATTTTTCACACATTATTGATACGTGTCTCATTCATGAATACTGATATTTACATTATAATACCTAATTCATACGAATTGATATTTTTAGATTGATGAAACATAATGTTTTAAATCTGCCTCGTTTATCTCTGGATATTTTTCTTTTCTCTCTATGTAACGGCTGTTTTCTCTCCTAACCACATATATCTCTCTCTACCTTAATACTAGAACTAAATAAATAAATAAATAAATAAATAAATATATCATTGACACATCATTCAACAGGTGCCCAACTACCTATTTTCTGTCTCTCTATCTCTATCTATATCTATCTCTCTCTATTGTTCTCTCTCTCTCTCTTCTCTCTCTCTCTCTCTATCTATCTCTTTCTGTGTTTTTCTCTCTCTATCTATCTCTCTCTGTTTTTTCTTTACATGAATTTCTTCTCTCTATCTATCTCTCTATATCTATCTCTCTCTGTTTTTCGTTGCATGCATTTCTTCTTTTTCTTCGCTTTCTTTCTTTCTTTTTATAACTGTCCCTAACATTTTTCACTACCAAATCAACTTTTTAAATGGAAGTTGAAGTTGTAAGGTCTGTCAAATCTATCTATTTATAAGACTGTTTATATTGTATTTTGTCTGATGAAGGCATGCCATATTTTTAATATGATATCCCTGAAATATGTATAATGAAATAAATATGGTTTTATAAATATAGTTTCCATTTATTTAATATCGTATATATATATATATATATATATATATATATATATATATATATATATATATATATATATATATATATATATATAAATGTAAGTCCAAAGAATCATTAGATAAAATATATACAGTATTTCTTCTCCCAATCAGTATAAATTAACGACACAAAAAATCATTTAAACGAGGCTATAAGTTTAAAATGTACTTATGAAGAAATAATAGATAAATGATATAGATACTTTTCCGCGATGTACAACTGCATGACATCTACCTACTATTTCTCCTAGCCTGTAGAAATTGACTAGACACATAGTTAACTACACAGAATTAGGTACAACATTAAAGTTAGTTCTTCTGACTTCAATTTTGTATATATATATATATAACGAAGAAAGTGTGGTAAGGAACCAGATGCACCATTACGCACCATATTACTCGATACTTAGGGTAGTAGAGTGGGTAAAATATCCAGGACCCCGAACGGTGAGCTCCGGCTGTTTCGATAGCTAGATCTGAACTAAACTATGTAGTGTTAGGACGGTAGGGACCTAGCTGAACTTATGAAGGTGTACAGTCCATATATGGACATGCAATCAAAATACAGCAGTAGTATCATATCAAACAAGCCTAAATATGTTGTTTTTCTTTTCTACACTATTATATTCAGTTTCCATTCTTCCATAGGTTAGCCCAAATATTTTCACCCCTGTTACTTATACATACTACCGGCCGAACACGTAGCCATACTTTTTTTTTATTGGGGTGTATCATTATGGAAGATAATATTGATAAATTACCAGTAATGCACTGGAATAATTGCTGGTCTTGTGCCAAAAGTAGAAACAAATATTGATAAATTACTACATTGAGGTGCCGTTTCAGTGCATTAGAGTAACTAATAAGTACAGTTTATTAATTAGATATTTAATCAGTATTAAATTATATTTGCTTCGCTCTTTGGCCAACTGTTAGACCTGGCATACTCATTTTCACTCTACAATATTCCTTGTTTCTCATGTTTTTACCCCCTTTAGAGATAGCTGTAAATAATTCACTCTTAACGCATGACTGGCCTGGCACGCACAGATCAAATGTCATCTTACTCCCTCCTCTTTGTTCCACGTGACAGAAAAGAAAAACAAGTTCTAGGATTGTTTGATCTGATACTACTGTTATGTTTTGATTGCATGCCCCAATATGGATTGTACACCTTGACAAGTTCAGCTAGCTCCCTACCATCATAACACTACTGGTTTAGTTCGGATCTATCTGTCGAAAAGGCCGGAGCTCAGCCGTCGGGTCCTGACTCTTTTCCTATATATATATATATATATATATATATGTATATATATAAATATAAGTATGTATACGTACATACATATATGTATACAGACGTAAAGTAGTATGTATATATACATACATGCACACATATATATATATGTACGTATGCATTCACCGAACATTTATTATAATGCTCGCGTGTTTGCAAACACACATCCCGAATTAAGCCGTACAGTGTCTAGCAACCATCGTTGCTCATTTTTTCAACACTGACAAAGGAACGCTGTACTAGTTTCAAGCTTATTAGCTATCGTCAGCAACGTATAATTCCTGCCATATGGTAGAACGTCTGAAAGTATATACTTTCTCTATGCATATTAACGGCTGAGCAGCCTAATGTGCATATCGAAGAAGGTATACGTTGCTGACGATAGCTAATAAGCTTGAAACTAGTACAGCGTTCCTTTGTCAGTGTTGAAAAAATGAGCAACGATGGTTGCTAGACACTGTACGTCTTAATTCTGGATGTTTGCTTCCAAACACACCTAACATTATAATAAATGTTTGGTGAATCCATACGTACATATATATATATGTGTGCATGTATGTGTATATATATACATACTACTGTACGTCTGTATACATATATGTATGTACGTATACATACTTATATTTAAGTAACAGCCGTACTAAGAGTGAGAAATGAAATTTCGTTTCATTTTTTCCGTTTATTGTTTTCGGTACCCCGGCCGATTAACTCAATCGATATGCAAATTAGGCTGCTCAGCCGTTAATATGCATAGGGAAAGTATATACGTTCAGACGTTCAACCATCTGGCAGGAAGGTATACGTTGCTGACGATAGCTAATATGCTTGAAACTAGAACAGCGTTCCTTTGTCAGTGTTGAAAAAATGAGCAACGATGGTTGCTAGACACTGTATGGCTTAATTCGAGATGTTTGTTTGCAAACACACCGTGCATTATAATAACTGTTGGGTGAATCCATACGTACATATATATATATGTGTGCATGTATGTATATATATATATACATACTACTGTACGTCTGTATACATATATGTATGTACGTATACATACTTATATTTAAGTAACAGCCGTACTAAGAGTGGGAAATGAAATTTCGTTTCATTTTTTCCGTTTATGTATATATATATATATATATGTGTGTGTGTGTGTGTGTGTGTGTATGATTATATATATATATATATATATATATATATATATGTGTGTGTGTGTGTGTGTGTGTATGAGTATATATATATATATATATATATGTGTGTGTGTGTATGATTATATATATATATATATATATTACTCAATACCGAGTAAGGGTGGCCCATAGCAATAGGCAATTTTCCGAAAGTTAGAATATTGATGCTCCCTCACCGAAAAATATGTGTTTGCTCTATACCAGCGCAGTGTCCCCAGCTTTGCAAGTTACCTTACCTCTTATATTTATTGCCACCTATCTTTTTAATACCAAGAATAAATCTGAACAAGCTTTTAATTTAAGAGAATATATATATATATATGTATATATATATACACTCCTTACTATCCTTGCTTTCATATTTAATAACAGTATTTACATTGGTATTTTCAATTGCCAATACTAGACACCGACCGCAAATCCAAGAAGGTGTGACGTGATATAAAATGTCTGGCTCAAGGACATAACACATCGCCCGGTCTGGGAAACGAACTCACAACCTCAGGATTGCGAATCCAATTTTCTACATACTCAGCCATCGTGCAGGATGAATTATTGAACAAAATTAACGTTTCACACCATTGAATGCTTTGTGTCTGCCTCACACAATTAAATTACCTTTCTAACAATTATAAGTATCTACTCTACGGTGGCTAAAACTTCAATTTATATATGTATATGTGCGTGTGTGTGTTTGTGGGTGTTTGTGTTGTGTGTGTATATGTGTTTCTCTCTCTGTGTGTGTGTGTGTACGTGTATATGAGTGTATGTGTGCATGTGTATGATTGCATGCCAAGACAATGCTGATCACTAAAATAATATAAGGTAGACTTGAATGTATACCGAACAGGTTTAGTGTCGCACATATCAGACATAAAAAGCAAATTCTGAAGAGAAATTTCAAATAAACTATTTTAACCCTCATGAGATGATAACGATGAGGGACTTCTCCACACATATACACATACACACATACACGCACACAAATACACATACATACATACACAGACATACATACACGCACACAAACACACACACACACACATACACACACAAACACACACACACACAGACACACCAATTAATACTTTTTATAGTATCTAAACAGTAAACATTGAGACGACTTCATAACTTATATATAATGTATTTACATTGTAAAATATAATTCACCACCTGTTCCATACATAACCAAATCTAAATGTATTTCTATTGAATTAAATGTGAGCAACTTCCACTAGGCAAACAGATATATATATAGTATATTAGTTTTTGTAATTTTTGTCACGAGTAATAACCACGTTAAGACTGTATATCAAAATAACAAAATCCCTGAAAAATACATGCACACACACATACTACGTATATATGTATGTGTATGCATGGGATTGTATACTTTCGTGTGCGTGCGTGTGTATGTTTGGGTATGAGTGTGTGTGCCTGTGTATTCTGCCATATAATAAATTATATATGTTATCATGTTCACAATAATTAATATAACATCGTGTTTGATTTGAATCAACGCTGCCATTCACCAAGGAATATATCAGTATATAAATTAGAAGTATATTTTTACGCACGTTTTTAAGCAGAATCTCACTGTGAAATATGTCAGAGATACCATTGTTTATTGAAGGGCCTCTAACATGGGATATCTTGGCTAGGGCCCAACCGTTCAGTGGACGAAGAAACTATTGTCATCTCTGTCTTACCGAAGCCTATTACATAACTCTATCACAACCTCTACCGATTAATGATAGAACGGAGGTAACTATTAGCTGTCAACATCAAAGGGCTAATTCCTTCGCCAACAGAATATTTGACCCAACATAGTCATCTATTCCCACTTTTTCTTATAGCTAACACGTTAAATAGTTATGGCTAACTTAGATTATTATAAGTTACCTCCCTTACATTATCTCTCACTTAAACTCTTTAGCAGTTCTTAACTATAAGCCACCTACAATTTCTAATTTCTCGAGGAGTTACTTCCCTGAAACCAACCTCTAATTAGTAAGATAAATATGTCCTTTGGCGGCCATAGTGTTACCCATAGGCAGATCTCACATAATGCAGCCTCGGCAGAAGAATATTGCTCGCCTATGGCAGACAATAGAATACCCAGGACACCATAGTGGAATACCAATATATGGAACATTACATTCATGTAGCCATCTTTCTTTACCTTAATTTATATTCCTTTTGAAGTTCCGATGAACCGCTCCAAATTTGCCTAAGTAAATTATCTTCAACTGAACCAGATCAATAATGATCTATAATCATTTGATCCAGAAACATTATATGGAGAAGCGAAACAATTTTAAACGGACATTATTAGTATTATTATTATTATTATTTATATTCCTTACATTAAAATAAAATTATGCTGACAATCTTTAAATAATGTCTTCCTTCTGAAAAGTGTGGTCTTGTTTTGCTTAACTAATGAATATTTCCAGCTATGTGCACCTAACATCTGCATCAATCCAGCCACCTAGCTACCTTCCACTGCATATTGCACATTGAGCACATGCCTTTACGCTTTGGCTTCTAACTAATTCACCATTCTCTCTTCTCCTCTCCTATCTCCATCTCTCTCTTTAAAATTGGTTACTCTTGAACTGTGTATAAATATATAGATATATATACAAAAAGTATCATATATATAATAATATATTTAACAGAGTCTATATATATATATATATATATATATATATATATATATATATATATATATATATATATATATATATACATATAGTACCTATAGACTGTGTTAAATATATTATTATATATAAGACAATATATATATATATATATATATAAATCTCTCTATATATATATATATATCTCTATATATATATATATATATATGTGTGTGTGTGTGTGTGTGTGTATACGTGTGTGGTGCAAATGTAGGATACCTAGCTATATATATATATATATATATATATATATATATATATATATATATATATATATATATATATATATATATATATATATATGTAAATATGATAATAATGGAGCTGCGGCGTTGCAAATGGGTTACATAAGAAAAAGTAAGTCCTTCATCAGTGACCCTCCAACCGTCCTAGGCATTTCATCGCTTTAAGGGCCATATACCTCAGGTTGGTGCGAACAACGGCTAAAAAAAGTCGTTGGGACAGGTAAATAAAGAGAACGTTGGGGTGAACAAACAAAATGGTTTAAGCAACAGAAAGTGAGAAGAAAGAGACAAGTCCCAGATTTCTATGAATATAAACTCGGTGAAATCGTGAAAGAGAGAATAAAGACCATCAAAACTGGTTGAAATGTGAGCAAGGAAGGAATTTCGCACAGGTCTAACGGGGGGAAGAAGAAGGGGTCTGGTCTGCGAATTCGGTAAACATAAGTTCTGTGAAGTCGCAGACGAGAGAGAGAGAGAGAAAAAAAATTCATACCGGCTTGGCCAAGAGAGCGCGAGAAAAGAAATCGGACAGGTCAAACGGGAAGAAAGAGGAGGAGGAGGAGAGGTAGTGACAGAGAATGAGTGAGTGAAAGTTGAGGAAGATGCTAACAGTGAGAGACTACTAGAAAGGGTAAAGATACAAAGAACGAAACAGACGGGTGGCAGCAGAGGAAAAAATATATGTGTAAATATGATAATAATGGAGCTGCGGCGTTGCAAATGGGTTACATAAGAAAAAGTAAGTCCTTCATCAGTGACCCTCCAACCGTCCTAGGCATTTCATCGCTTTAAGGGCCACTTACGTGTCCCAACGACTTTTTTTAGCCATTGTTCGCACCAACCTGAGGTATATGGCCCTTAAAGCGATGACATGCCTAGGACGGTTGGAGGTTCACTGATGAAGGACTTACTTATATATATATATATATATATATATATATATATATATAGACTCTGTTAAATATATTATTATATATATGAAACTTTTTGTATCCTAACGATTTGAAATTGTCGAAATTCGCCATACATAGTGACAATCCGCAGACCGATAAATTATTTAGAAGAAAATGCTTTTTTAGTAGTATTATATTGTCGTATTATATCTGCTTCATATGTAATTAGTACACATGCATTTAAAAAATTATTATGACTATTAATCTAATTAATGATTAGAATTCCTCGAAATACGTTAAATATTGTGTATATACTATTTGCAATACGCACATCACGTCCGCAATAAAAATCAAAAATGCATAAAACTTTACACATGTTTAAATAGATAGATACAGTGATTGAGAGATAGTTGATACAAACACTCATACATAATCTTATAGCAGACAGAAACATATATTTGAATGTGTGCATCTATACATATATATTTGCACATGCACATGCATAAATGTGTATTTATAAATATGCATTGTCAATAAATCCACACATATACATACATGCAGACATAAATACATAGAGATATGCATGCATACATGCATATATATATACATAGAAACCTTTAGTTATGAAAATGACTGCAATCTTTCTTTGCTTCTTATCAATGCAATCAAGTAATATTTTCCAGTATACATGCGTGTACGGGTGCATATTGTTTCCTACTTGCATATTCTAACTTTCATTACACGAAATTTCAAACAATGTGTAGTCGTGCGCAGTGCAGCATATAATTCATAATCCATTTGCCGCCAATACGATAACCAGTAGCATGATCATAATGTAGAATTTATGTCTGGATTGACATGTTCCTTTTCACTCTAACGGAAGTGCACAATGTACACAATTATCATAATTTCCGGTGAAACCACGTTCGTTGTCGAGAGGATTCGTAACATAAACAGAAATCTTCATATATTTTCACATATACTCTAATAAAGATATATATGCACGGACAAGATTAAAATACAAAAACAAACACCTGCGTATGAATTTATATATATATATATATATATATATATATATATAATGATAGAGAGAGAGAAAAAGAGACATAGAAACAGACACAAACACACACGAACAATTATTAAATCTCTATCTTAACCTGTCTTTATCTGTGCGTGCATATCTCCATATATTAATGTTTAATCATTAAACCGTAAATGCACATTTATAGGTGGACAACCTAATGTCGCTGAGAAACCGTAAATTCATATTAATACATAAAACCTACATACACATGTGCATATATGTGTGTGCGCGTCTTTGTTTTTGTCATATATTCATATATATATATATATATATATATATATATATATATATATAATTTAATATATCAACTAACATAAGCGCACAGATGCACGCCCATGCTAGCAAATACACAGGTTATGTCATAGTACCTAGGTGGTTCAATGCAGGAGAATGCAGAACAATAATATAAAGGACGTAAAATAAGAAAATATTTTTTTTTTTAAATTTTAAAAAAATTTTTTACTTACTTAAATTTTCACTGCAAAAAAATTTTTTTAGAATTTAAAAAAAAAATATTTTCTTATTTTACGTCCTTTATATTATTGTTCTGCATTCTCCTGCATTGAACCACCTAGGTACTATGACATAACCTGTGTATTTGCTAGCATGGGCGTGCATCTGTGCGCTTATGTTAGTTGATATATTAAATTATCTATATTTATCTCCAAATCACTGATTTGTCGAGCAAACTTGCCAAAACCACTTCTAAAAAAATTTTTTTTGGGGTGTTAGTAGGCGTCAGTCATCTTACCATCCCATTCCTTCTAACTAGCCTCTGTGTCACGTGATTGATTCTTTAGAATCGGCCATTTGACTTGAAGCAGTGAGAATTTCGGTACATAGAATCCAGTCCTCGCAAGCTGTTCGATCTACCGAATTATTATTATTTTTATATGAGCCGCCAGTGTCCGCGCATTGCCTGGAGACTTAACTGAGAATAGACTCCCTGATGACGCAATGAATTCTCGACAGTTGGATTACGTAACTGTCTTTATCCCATTGCAGAAACTAATTGGTTGGAGTGAAAATTTAAGTAAGTAAAAGATTTTTAAAAAATTTTTTTTTAAAAATATTTTCTTATTTTACGTCCTTTATATATATATATATATATATTTATATGAACATAATTGTTTCTACTATTGGCACAAGGCCAGCAATTACCCAGTACTGGTACCTTATTTTATCGACCCCGTAAGGATGAAAGGCAAATTTAACCTCGGTGGAATTTCAACTCAGAAGGGCAAGGGCCGTAACTCTGTGCGCCAAAGCATGGCGTCCGACTCTCTACCGATACTGCCAATTCAACGCCCTTATATATATGAACATAATGAGAGATAGATAGACAGAGAGAACGAAAGAACGAGACAGAGAAAGAGAGAGAGAGAGAGAGAGAGAGATAGATAGATAGATAGATAGAGAGAGAGAGAGAGAGAGAGAGAGAGAGAGAGAGAGAGGAGAGAGAGAGAGAGAGAGAGAGAGGAGAGAGAGAGAGAGAGAGAGAGAGAGAGAGAGAGAGAGATGTACGCAGACACGCACATGGAGATATACACATAAAGATAGATAAATAGATAGATATATATATATACATAGATTAGGATATATTAAATTGTGCAACAATTATAATAGAGCTTTGTATGGACGTAATTTCAGTCTGTAATAATATGCTTCATATAATAATTAAAATATGATCGCTTATAGTCTGGCGACTATTGCAAAATGAGGTCCAATATGTTAGATAATGAGATTAAATATTATCTACTTTACGAAATGAAGCTATGTCTTTCTAAGAATTTTCAATATGTACTTTATTCCAACGCAAGAAGTGTTTCCCGCCAGATGTGCACTGTGCAAGATGTCAGATGTAGCTTACATTTACCTAGTATAGATTAAAAAAAAAATTCATTTGAAAATAGTTTATGAAGCTACATGACAAGAATATGAACTCTTTTGAGTAAAGATGGACATGTTTAAATATTTGTATAACACAATGCTGCTGTTGTACGTGTATCAATTGACATTGATTAAAATAAGAACCTTAAAGTTGTGAGCTTTCTAAAACAGTTTCAGCTACAGTTTTATCGGTTTGCACATTCTACTCTTGGATGAGCAACTTCGAATACATTTCTTCCTCATGATTCTTTTTACGCTCGGAACTTGGGCCGATGTTGCTAAGATAATTCTATTAGTCAAATTTTTTTAACCAAACACGGCTGCCTGTATTGTCGGGTTGAGCTTATCTGAATGGAACTGTTTTTTGTTTTCAAAGACCAGGTTTTCCGTTACCAAATACCATTTTTTAAATATGTTATCAATAATAATAAATCATGCAGCTTTACCATCTGGTCATACCAATTAGTTGCATGTTTAAGTTTCAGAATTGTGTGTTTAATAAAACGCTTTGAAGCATGTATGTTTATATACTTCTAAAACCGCACTTATAACGAATTCGTAGTGCTCGCATATGCAGATTAGATGTTTAAAGGTGTAAGACCTACAATGGGAAAGTATATTATTCCATAAAAAATATGTTAGATACTCTAAAGGACTCAGGCCCAAGAAGAAAATATTTTCATTTCATGTGAAGTTGGTAAGTTATTTTTTAACGCGTCCACTCTCCTCACATCACAATAAAACAAAGTATATAACACTTACCAATCGACACTAGAAAACAATACAAATCACGCATCACACTGGAAACATTAACAATCAACAGATAAACACAATTCACTTAGAACCTACTGAACCTGGCAAACTAGAATCATTAAAATAACAAGTAAAATAACAAAACGCACCCCAGGACAAGTGAAAACGTCTGTAGTATATAAAGAAGTATCACATATGATCAATACTGCACATATTTTCTGGTATTGGAAATACAACTACGTGTGTAATTGAAGCTGACTTGTACTTTTTAGAGCATAGGTACATTACGCATACATATACCTGAGACCGAATCATTGCTAAAGACAATATTGACAACATGTCAAATAAAATGTATCTTCAAACTGAAATGTGTGTCATAAATGTGAAACAAATGTTTTTAATCGAAAACAATTATTATTAGAAAAATCATAAAAAGAACAATGGGGACCTCGATTTGTTAAATGTCAGGCAAGAAAAATATCCAATAACATAAAATGATGCTAACACAATTCAAAGAACATTTATGACAGGTTTGGGTGATGAGAATATATTTTAACATGTATCGTGCGTTTAATATGGCAGTGGAAATGCATAAATAATCTACTAGCTAAATCATTGGCAGAAAACAGGTATTTATAAACTTCCATGATTGATGTGGAATTATTTTAAAGATTACCTGAATACATAATTAAACCTAGACTCAGGAAGATAACGTTCTTTCTAAATAAATAATATTATCACACCAAATTAAAAATAAATATTTGATGTTGTTTCTTTTTTCGTCAATTGTAGAGGGTTTGGATTGAACTTTATTCAGATAATGACATAAAAGAATAATTTCTTAAACGGAATAAAATGTATTAAATATGTTATATTTTCTCTCTAAACAATAAATAATTAATTTTACTACCTAACAGAGAAGAAAAAAACTTTGTTCGACCATTTTTGTAAACGAAAAAAAAAAAATCTTAGTTACCTTTTCCTCCTTTAAAGACAGTTGCATAGGCGATAGTGAATGTAAAAATTGTACATATTGAAATTATTTTACAGCACCTCCCATCTTGGTTTTATACTTACCAAGCAAACCCGCAACGGTTTCAATGAATTTCCCAGGAGAAATATAATTAAATATATATGAAGAGATTAAGTGATTATCAAAATATATATACTTGCATACTTTTTCTAGTTCATTTAATTTTAATTGCAATCAAAATATACACACGTTTAAGAATATGTGCCATACGCTATACAGTTTGATATTAAGTTAACGAAATGTCTGTCGATACATGAGAGTAAAGCGAAGAACAATATCAGTTTAGTTTGTTTACCGCATTCACTCTAAATGTTATATTACAAATTCATACAAAGTGCAGTGGGAAATAAAATTATCTCCAGCACATCAGAAACAGAATACTAAACATCACTAGAGTTGAACTTACACTTGATTCTTTATATAGAAAAATAGAAAAACTGTCTAACAACATCAGAGAAAAACAAAAGACGATAAGTCTATTGAAAGTCAACACCAGAAGCGAAATCATATAATAATTTCTATATATAT
>OZ024741.1:347818456-347835956 GCA_964016885.1 Eledone cirrhosa
AGACACATGGTTTTGTCCGAAGGGAGGTAACCCCCGCTTAGGCGGTGTATTCTAATTTGAGATAAAGGAATTAATCCCCTTATTCAAACCGAATAAAGCACTCGACTAGAAGTTATCAAACAAACTTAAACAATTAATTAATAAATAGAATCATCAAATAAAATTAATCAGTTAATCGTTAATTCAAGGAGTAAATATTAATTTTAGTACGAAGCTCTAGTATACGGCCAAGCTACCGTGTATGCTTATTCGGTTTGTAGCTTTAGCACTCATATGAGGTAAGACCCCAGAGTATAACCTTATGTTCAGACAGCTTAGCAAATTAGATATAGCAGTCGGTAGTCCGAAAGCATATATATATATATATATGGTGGCTGCCAACTCGTTTTCGAGTACGGCCACTACTTTATATCCATGTAGGAGAACCCCTACCGATGCGCTGAACGAGTGTGACTTTTTAGTCCAGCCAGCGACTTGAAAACTGGCACAATCACTACACTTGTGACAATTATTGACACATAGTGTTGGGCCCATGGTACCACGTGATGACAAGTGCAGAGAGATCTCCAGATATAAAGCAATGCCTGTGCTCTGAAGCTTTTATAGTGAGCAAAGGCAATGCACAAAGCCAGTCCCACTCTCTTAACCAAGATGATATTTACCAAAAAGAAGAACAAGTCAACATCATTGGATACCATCAGGGTTGCAGGTGTTATATCAGAGTTTTCCTTCTCCTAGAATTCTGCCTTGACAAAGGCTAAGGGGTCATCTCTCCCGGATATATATATATATATATATAAATGTAGGTAGATCGTTGAAAGACTGGTTTTGGTAACAAATCAAGCATAACTCCTAGGGGTCAACTTGAGCCAATCCCCTGTGAGACGCGCGTAGCATGTCGATACGCAATAAATACTTTTCTTATCTAAACGTAACTTGCTCGTTTCTTCTATTATATATATATATATTAATTTATTTATTTATTCATATGTGTGTCTTGATGTGTATTGCAAGTGAAAGCGAAATACATTTAACTGGTGAATAAAAAGAATTATAATAGAAAGAAAAAAGAATGGCGTAAAAGAGCAACTCGATATAAGAAAAGGCTTCTCTAAGCATTTAAATAAATGTTCGTTGTACTGCAATTGGCTTTATCTTATCTACTCGTTCATTATGATTTATTTAATGTCGAAAATTATGATCATCTTAAAATATTTCATTCGATTTACCGAACAAGGAATGAGAAAAAATGGAAGAGAAATATATGATTATATTAAATTGAAAGACAAAACCAACAGCATGTATAATAAAAAAAAAAAATGATAATGGTGATTATGATATTTGTGATAATGCAGATAATCATAATGACAAAAGGAAATATAATTCATTTGAAACAATTTGATACATGACATGAATTTAAAATCAAAATCATGACATATATGTATACTTCTATATATATATCTGAGAATGTGTTTATGCACATGTATGTGTATGTTTCTCTACCAAAATACAATATGAATTAGTTGCCTTCTGCAGACACATAAGCATATATATATATATATATATATATATATATATATATATAGAGAGAGAGAGAGAGAGAGAGAAAGAGAGAGAGAGAGATAGATAGATAGATATACATATATATACATATATATCGAATAAGAAAGCAGAGTAATTTCAGATGTTAAAGTCCTTTAATAATAATGCTGTGATACATATTTCAATGACAACAGTGACCACACGGTTCGGTGCGCCCGGTGCCGTAACATGATCAGACAGCTTGTTACATGATAAGGTTATATTTCCGAGGCAATCCATGAATGGACATGGGAACGAACACAGCGTGTGCACTTGACTTCTTCGCCGATTCCGTTATATATATATATATATATATATATATATATATATATATATATATATATATATATATATATATATATATATATATTTATTAAAATAACAGATTAAAGTTTAAAGCAAAGAATCGCTGCTTTCACCCTTAACAGGATCATCTGAAACTAACAAAGTCAATCTGTAAACGCAGAAGTGGATATTTCAAAAAACGTTGCAACCGGAGGAAGGCAGGAAGACGATACTTTGGCTCGTGGAAACGTTCGCTGGCAAAGAACGGGAAAAAACGAATATAATACGTCATTAATAGGAGCGGTGAAAAACAATTACACGCAAAGACAGAACCACGTTTATGGTATAAAAGAAGTCGTAGACTAATGTTGTCTTAGTTGGTTCAGAGAGACGTTCTCTTCAATGAACCGAAAAAACGAAGATAATACGTCATTTGTAGAGCGTGGAGAAGAATTGCACGCAAAGACAAAACCACGTAAATGGTATAACTGAAGTCGTAGACTAAAATTCTAACTTGGAAACCAAATGATTCTCCGATTCAGAGTTAAGAATAAAGTAAATAAAATAAAATACAGAGATAATTGAAATTGAATAAATACATATACGCTTCCAAATACGTACATACACAAGCATACGCGAAAGCACTCGCCATAGATATACTAAACCACGCACATATACATATGTGTGTGTGTATGTGCGTGTATACAAATAAATAAGTAATTAAATAAACCTATATAAATAAATAAATACGTATATAACAAGCGCACACACATACCTACGTGTAAATACACAAATGTTCGGAGACGTACGTCAGCCAAAACATGAAGTACACATATACACACACCCAACATAAGTACGAACCCGCATAATCACACAGACGCAAAACTCCCGTATACACATAACCGAAATCATATGTACCAGAATATATAAAAATATGCGCCATAACATATACAATCAAATATACGTACGAGAAAGTATACGTACCTTCACAAAACATACAGGTAATATATACTTACCTATGCAAATAAGTAATGGTATAAACATAACATATACTTAGCTACAACATCAAGACGTAAAATATCCACGTATAGATCGTACTATCCGGTAGGGTATTATGTGGGGCTGTAATACAGTAAAGTTTAGTGCAATTTATGTTTACAAGCCGAAATTGCCTCAGATTTTTCGTTTAAGATGTGGTCTGTGGCGTAGAGTATTTCCAGGGCCTCAGCGGCGTAGAGGTCACATGATCTTTTATTTCCGTTATACGATCTAGCCCTAGCTAGGATCTCCTGATGTAACTTATAATGGATGTGGTTCTCTTTTAGACTCCAGATATAAGCTGAAAGTGACGTCATATTCCTTCTTAGAGGGTAACGAAAAGAATGGGTATGCATGTAAAGACGCTGCTTGAATCTATTGGCGGTTAACCCTATGTAGGCCCTATGGGATGTGGGTGTTTCAACCTTACATTAGTAGACAATGTTACTAGAGAGGTATTTCCCGGATAGGGGGCAATCAACCCGATTCCTACAATTACAGTTAGTACTAACTACAGGGTTGCACGTGTTCCTACGGCTAGGTAGTTTGGCTAAATCTGAAGCTGTGATGTTATGTGCAAGGTTAGGAGTCGTAGAGTAAGACATGTTAATAGTATTTCTATTAAAAATGTATTATCTTTATGTGTAGGGGGAAAATGCTTCGTAATAAGGGATAGAAAGATCTTAGCTAATGGTGTGGCCACCTCCATATTATATGGTGGGTTATACCATATAATGCGACGGGATCTATTTCTTCTAGGTCTATTCTCGTACCCTGTATATGCTACCTTATCGACAATTCCACTCCGAGCAAGACCTTCATTGTAATAAGTGGAATGGTCGTTGAAAATATTCGTTAGTAGATAGACGGGAAAGCCTCAACGAAACGTTTCTTACCAGGTTCTTGGGTATGCTGGCAGGATGGTTGGAATGCTTACTTATGTAATTAAGCGTATTATTCGGCTTTCTATACGGGTAATACAAGCCAAAATAAAACACACACACACACACACACACACACACACACACACACACACATACACATACACACACACACACACACACATATATATACATATATATATATATATATATATATATATATATATATATATATATATATATATATATATATGTATCTATGAAAGACGTAAAATAAGAAAATTATAAAGATTAACTTACTAACATTTCACTCCAACTAGTTAGTTTCTGAAAGGGAATAAACCTGGTTTCGGAATGGAACACATGGAGAAGGCCTTTCGTCATCAGGAAGTCTGTTCTCAGCTAAGTTCCCAGGTGATGCGTGGGCACAGGGAACTTATACAAAAATAATTCAGTGGATGGAAAAAGCAAGCGCGAGGAGTGTGCTGTTAAGAAGACAGTAGCTGAACTATTACTATGAACTATAGTAGCAGTTTAGGCAAATTTTTGCGCAACAAAATTATTTGGAGATAATTATAAAGAATTAGTATATCTACCAACATATATATACAGATGCATACCTATGCTAGCAAATATATAGGTCTTGTCTTAGTAACTTTGTGGTTCAATGCAAGGAGATGCAGAACAATTATATGAAAGACGTAAAACAAGACATTTTATAAAAATTAACATACTTACTAAAATTTCACTCCAACTAATTAGTTTCTGAAAGGGAATAAACATGGTTTCCGAATGGAACACATGGAGAAGGCCTTTCGTCATCAGCAAGTCTGTTCTCAGCTAAGTTCCCAGGCGATGCGTGGACACAGGGAACTTATACAAAAATAATTCAGTGGATGGAAAAAAGCAAGCGTGGACTAAATTCCAAGACATTGAAAAAATCACTGCCTACTTGGTCTGTGGCAAATTCAAAAGAATATCTCACGTGACATCGAGGTTAATCAGTGAGGAGTGGTGTGTTGAAAAGGCAGTAGCCGAACTATTACTATGAACTATAGTTTTATTTTTGAACTTATGCTATTACTTATGAACTTATACTATTTATTTTTGTATAAGTGCCCTGTGTCACGCATCGCCTGGGAACTTAGCTGAGAAAGGACTTCCTGATGACAAAAGGCCTTCTCCATGTGTTCCATTCGGAAACCATGTTTATTCCTTTTCAGAAACTAATTAGTTGGAGTGAAATTTTAGTAAGTAAGTTAATTTTTATAATTTTCTTATTTTATGTCTTTCATATAATTGTTCTGCAACCCCTTGCATAAAACCACAAAGTTACTAAGACAAAACCTATATATTTGCTAGCATAGGTATGCATCTGTATATATATGTTGGTAGATATACTAATTATTTATATATATATATATATATATATATATATATATATATATATAAAGTATTAGTATATCTACCAACATATTGATACAGATGGATACTTACGCTAGCAAAGATATAGGTTTTGTCTTAGTAACCTTGTGGTTCAGTACAAAAAGATGTAAAAAAATTATATGAAAGACGAAAAATAAGAAAATTATAGTAATGAACTTACTTACTTAAATTTCACTCCAACTAATTAGTTTCTGAAAGGGGATATACATTGACTTCAAATGGAGACCATGGAGAATCCTTTCTTCATCAGGGAGACATCCTGGCAATATGCGGACACATGGAACTTATACAAAAATAATTCAGTGGATGGAAAAAAAGCAAGCGCGGACTAAATTCCAAGACATTGAAAATTTCACTGCCTTCCTGGTCAGTGGCAAATTCAAAAGAATTTATCACGTGACATCGAGGTTAATCAGTTAGGAGTGGGATGTTAAAATGACAGTAGCGAAACTAATACTATGAACCATAGTAGTAATTCAGGCAAATTTTTGCTCAACAAAATAATTTGGAGATAATTATGAAGAATTAGTATATCTAGCAACATATTTATACAGATGTATACTTAGGCTAGCCCAGATATAGGTTTTGTCTTAGTAACTTTGTGGTTCAATACAAAAAGATGTAGACAAATTATATAAAAGACGTAAAATAAGAAAATTATAGTAATGAACTTACTTAAATTTCACTCTAACTAATTAGTCTCAGAAAGAGGATATACATAGTCTTCATTGGTCAGTCAATTGTAAACATTGAGGACCAAATGAATTAACGGTATAGATATAAAAGACATAGAAGCGAAAACCAACCAAACAGTGAGTGTGTCTGTTTTTAATTCTGGCAATATTATTACAACAATATGACCCCCCAAGTATAACAATATATATATATATATATATATAATGTAGGAGGTGAGTTTTATTGTAGTACAATAAAGCAATGCAGATATCGGATAAGAAGCACTCTACAGTTTGTAGGACTGGAGTATACATAATATAAGATCAAAAGATGGTTAAAGGAGTTCCATGTATTTTATTATGCGCATTTCAAAAACAAACATCATCATGCAATAATATTTGTGTTTTCATCAGATAAAATAGGAGAACATAATATGAAGGCTAAAAAACACTTGTGGATAGTGCAGTTTTAAATCAACATATCATATATATGATATGTTGATTTAAAACTGCACTATCCACAAGTGTTTTTTAGCCTTCATATTATGTTCTCCTGTTTTATCTGATGAAAACACAAATATTATTGCATGATGATGTTTGTTTTTGAAATGCGCATAATAAAATACATGGAACTCCTTTAACCATCTTTTGATCTTATATTATATATATATATATATATATATATATATATAGGACGTAAAAGAAGAAAATTATAGTAATTATCTTACTTACTTAAATTTCACTCCAACTAATTAGTTTCTGAAAGGGGATATACATAGTTCCCAAATGGAGGCTATGGAGAATCCTTTCTTCATCAGGGAGACATTATCGGCTAAGATTCCTGGGAATACGCGGACACACGGAACTTATACAAAAATAATTTAGTGGATGGAAAAAAGCAAGCGCGGACTAAATTCCAAGACATTGAAAATTTCACAGCCATCCTGGTCAGTGGCAAATTCAAAAGAATCAATCACGTGACATCGAGGTTAATTAGTGAGCAATAGGGTTTTAAAAAGACAGTAGCCAAACTAATAATATGAACCATAGTAATAATTCAGGCAAATTTTTGCTCAACAAAATAATTTGGAAATAATTATAAAGAATTAGTATATCTACCAACATATTTATACAGATGTATACTTAGGCTAGCAAAGATATAGGTTTTGTCTTAGTAACTTTGTGATTCAATACAAAAAGATGTAGACAAATTATATAAAAGACGTAAAATAAGAAAATTATAGTAATGAACTTACTTAAATTTCACTCCAAATAATTAGTTTCTGAAACGGTATATACATAGTCTTCATTGGTCAGTCAATGGTAAACATTTAGGACCAAATGAATTAACTATGTAGATATAAAAGATACAGAAGCGAAAACCAACCAAAAAGTGAGTGTGTCTGTTTTTAATTCTGGCAATATTATTACAACAATATAACCCTCCCCAAGTATAACAATATAACAATATATATATATATGGTGGCTGCCAACTCGTTTTCGAGTACGGCCACTACTTTATATCCATATAGGAGAACCCCTACCAATGCAGTGAACGAGTGTGACCTTTTAGTCCAGCCAGCGACTTGAAAACTCTGGTACAAACACTACACTTGTGACAAATATTGACACATAGTGCTGGGGCCATGGTACCCTGTGACGACAAGTGCAGAGAGATCTCCAGATATAAAGCAATGCCTGTGCCGTGAAGCTTTTATAGTGAGCAAAGGCACTGCACAAAGCCAGTCCCACTCTCTTAACCAAGATGATATTTACCAAAAAGAAGAACAAGTCAACATCATTGGATACCATCAGAGTTGCAGGTGTTATATCAGAGTTTTCCTTCTCCTAGAATTCTGCCTTGACAAAGGCTAATGGGTCATCTCTCCCGGTGATTTTGGATGGCCATTGACTCTTAAGAGCTCCTTTGCCCTTTGACAGGTCTTGTTTTTAGTCCTGCAGGATGTCCAAAGTCACCCTCCTCACCAAGAAACCTTGGTGGGGTTGCCAGTTTAGTCGCCAACGACCCGACCATGGGACAGGTTGTACTGTATATATATAAGACGTATATATATATATAAGACGTATATATATATATAAGACGTAAAAGAAGAAAATTTTAGTAATTAACTTACTTACTTAAATTTCACTCCAACTAATTAGTTTCTGGTAGATATACTAATTTCACTGCCTACCTTGGTAGATATACTAATTCTTTATCATTATCTCCAAATTATTTTATTGAGCAAAAATTTGCCTGAATTACTACTATGGTTCATATTATTAGTTTGGCTACTGTCATTTTAACACCCCACTCCTTATTAACATCGATGTCACGTGATTGATTCTTTTGAATTAGCCACTGATCAGGAAGGCAGTGAAATGTTCAATGTCTTGGAATTTAGTCCGCGCTTGCTTTTTTCCATCCACTGAATTATATTTGTATAAGTTCCCTGTGTCCGCCTATTGCCAGGAATCTTAGCCGAGAATGTCTTCCTTGTGAAGAAAGGATTCTCCATGGTCTCCATTTGAAGACTATGTATATCCCCTTTCAGAAACTAATTAGTTGGAGTGAAATTTAATTAAGTAAGTTAATTACTATAATTTTCTTCTTTTACGTCTTTTATATATATATATATATATATATATATATATATATATATATATATATATATATATATATATATATATATATATATATATATATGTGTGTGTGTGTGTGTGTGTGTGTGTGGGAGGTGAGTTTTATTGTAATACAATGAATTTGATAACAATGTCAAACTAGCTAACTTCTTGTATATATCCCTTAATCTTGACACTGGCCTATATTACCCTTAACATGAAAACAATGAGAATCTAAATTATGTTAATTTTAAATCTAACCACCCCACTAACATTAAAAATGTTATAATTAGTAATATTGGAAAAAGAATATCAAACCTATTATCTAAATAAAAATATCTCTGATGCTACCGCCAATTACTATAATAATGCACTTTCTAAAGCCGGTTATTCTGATAAAATTAAATACAGTAAAGAAACCAATCCTAGAAGATCTTACAGTAAAATAATTAATTATGACCATTCCAATAACTTAAATAAAACACCTAGATACAAAAATATATTCTGGTATAATGCTCCTTTCTATATTTCTATTAATAATAATATTTCTAAATTATTCTTTAATGCCTTAGATAAATACTTTCCTCCCTCACATATCTATAGTAAATATTTAACAAACATACAATAAAAGTTTCCTATTCCACCTCCTCCAACATCTCCAACATTATCTCTAAACACAACAATAAAGTATTAAATACTAAATCACATCCTTCCAACACTGAATGTCATAATAATAGCAGTATTACTCCCGGCGTCATTGTTAACTCTAGGCTAGCTTCTGCAATACTGAAATACGACGTCAAACGTAACTTCGTCGATTGTTCATAATACCAATCTAAATCAGGAAACTATTATTCCTATCGTAAATAACTTCTCCAATCCAATTCCTCCTGTAAATAACACTGGGTCACTTGTTAATAACTGATTTAATCTCTCTAATCGCAATTGTAATTGCCTTGTTAAAACTAAATGTCCTCTCAATAACCAATATCTTGAAAAAAACTTAGTCTATGAATGTAAAGTCATAACTGATACCAATTCCTTTACCTATTTCGGTTCCACTTACACCTCCTTCAAAGTGAGATTTTATAATCACAATTCTTCTTTTAGATACCAACTTAAAATAACTAACACGGCACTCTCAGAACTCATATGTTCCTTGAAAGACAAAAATATTAACTACAACATCTCTTGGAGGAAATATTGTTCTGCCTCTCTCTACTTGAATGCCTCCCTATCCAGAACGTGTAATCTTTGTTTATCTGAAAAATTTACCATTATATCTAATTTAGATTCTATAATAAATAGACGCACTAATTTATGTTCTCTCTGCTTGCATACATTCCACAGAACATTCCATAAAGTATACAGCTAATATCTAACACTTTACTAGTTTAAAATCCTTTTTCTCAAAGGCTTATATATATATATTTCTTTAAAAATATACCCATTTTTCAACCTTATTTTAATATTATTTATTATACATTATATAATACTAGTTACTCATTCTATATCATTCCTCTTTATCACTTTCCTTTCTTCCTCTTTTCTTTCTTCTTTTTTCTTTTTAATTTCTAACCTCTAATCTGTACTTTTTCTTCCTAACTACTTCTCAATTCTGATAATTACTCACCACAACATATCCACTCTTCCATCTTTCTTCATATCATTGGCCATAAAAAATTATTATTACCTTTTAAATACATTATTGTATTACCTTTAATCATCCTTCGTAAACATAAACATTTTTTTGACGTTAGATTTTTCCTCCTTAGTTCCTTATATTTTTCTTCCTTTCATGCTCGTCTGACTTTTACATATTACATATTACAATACATAAAAACAAACTTAAACCCTAATAATCTCCTTTATTATATTATATTATTACATTAGAAATTATTTCGTAAACATATATTTTGATGTTAGATTTTTTTCTTCCTTAAACATTATTGTCTCCTTTGCTTTCTGCGCTCATTTGTAAACAAACTATTTACATATATTACGCACACATATTACATTACATAAAAACAAACTTAAACACTAACTAATTCCTCTAAATTCATAACTCATCCACTCTTCTACTTCTTTTCACAGTATATGCTTAATAACATTAATATTTTTAATTTAATAATACATATTAACAATTTCTTTTCCTCGCACAATTATTAATTTAATATTATTCTTAACCCCTTTTTCTCTTCATCAACTTTTAATTTCAAATTCTTTTAAATTATCTATTATCTTCCAACGGCTTTTTAACTTCTCTCTGTGAGACAATATATATTTTTCTCAGTTGTAAAGGCTGTTTCTCTCTCTCTATCACCCATCTCTCCTCCTCTCTCATCCTTCCTTTTTATACTCCGCCCCACCAATCTCTACTCTCATCTCCCACTCTTTCTCACCCTTTCCAAACCCCCCTCACTTTTTCCCAATATCACACATCAATCTTAAATTATTTTTCATATGTTGATTTAAAACTTTACTATTCACAAATGTTTTTTAACCTTCATATCTTGTATCCCTATTTTATCTGATGAAAACGCAGATATCATCTCATGATGATATTTGTATTTGAAATGCGCATAATAAAATACTTGGTACTCTTTTAACCATCTTTTGATCTTATATTATATTATATATATATATATATATATATATTGTTATACTTGGGGAGGGTCATATTGTAGTAATAATATTGCCAGAAATAACAACAGAACACACACACTGTTTGGTTGGTTTTCGCTTCTGTATCTTTTATATCTACACAGTTAATTCATTCGGTTCTCAATGTTTACCATTGAATGACCAACGGTCAAAAGTACAGATATATAGATATAAACACATATATATAGTCTAGGAAAGTTCTTTCGTTGCACATCTGCAACACCATCAGTGGTACTATTACGTTACTCCTGCGTTCACAGATTGATTTTTTTTAGTTTCAAAAGATCCCGTTAAAGGTGAAAGCAACGATTCTTTACTTAAACTTTAATCTGTTATTTTAATAAATACTTGCTCTAGGGTTCTTATATATTTGATATATATTTATCCTTATTTTGCCCTCTTTGAATTTTAGTCTTCACATTTATTATTATTACTATATATATATATATATATATATATATATATATATATATATATATATATATGCCTGTGTGTGTATATATATATATATATATATATATATATATATATATATATATATATATATATGCATATATATATATGTTTGTGTGTGTGTGTTCCTATATATCTAAAATTACTCTATTAATCTATTGATACATTTAGAGGGTGGAATAACGATTACGGATACGCATTTGACGGACTTCGTTTCAAGCTTTATTTTTTACTTTATATATATCCTCTTTCTTTGTTCAAATGTTTGAAGGTTTTATGCATTTTTCATGAACACACGAATGTAAATATATAAATGAGCTCACCAAATCGAATAAATATGTTACAATAAGATATTTGTGATCTTATTTATTTATCTTACATGTAAACCTTGTTTCCATATATATGTGTATATATCTATATTCTCCATTTTTATGTAAAGTCTTATAGTGTGGACTATAGCATTATTGTAGTGTTCAATATCCTTAATGACTATAACATTTCTCTCCTTAATTATGATGCCATAAAGTATATATATGCATATATATATATATATATATATATATATATATATATATATATATATATATATATATATATATATATATTACAGCGATTGTTGATCTAGTGATCGTCTTAGTTCACAATGGAGGGATGATTTAGTATTCATAATGGAGAAAATGCTGGCATTGATTTTATTCTTTTGCAACATATGTGCAATGTCACATTAGAAAACGAAAAATCGCTAACCATCTTCAGGGACATAATGACGTTGCGCTCATTTGACGTACTTGTATATAAGTATGTATTAGTTAGGTGGGAATCTCAAGAGTTATAAGTATGTCCGATAAGATTTTTTTATTTTATGAAACAGATATATGGCAACTGAGGTTGGAGATAAAATTTCAGGATTATTAAGGGTGAACATGTAATGAGGAATAGCGTAAATTACGAGTGTGTGGATAGTTGTGTATGTAAGCGGTTAGTCAATTATGGATGTGGGAATATTCTCGAGCAGTATATTGTCGGTAGCGAATAATTAATAACAAATTGGAATGCGTGGAATAATGTATTTAATGAATATGGGAATTATGAAAAAAAAAAAAATCACAATTTATATATTTAAGACCAATGTAACTCAAAAGTTACAAATGTTCGTGAGTTAAAAATAAAAATGAAATAAATATTTCGATATATGAAAAAAAAAATTATTTTCAAGAAAAAGAAAAAAATTAAGAGTACAGTTGAAAGAGGTAGTGATAGAGAAATTTGAAGATTTACAGGAAAGTTGAAGTAAGATTAATGTAGGAGATTCTAGATTCAAAAAGGGATTAACATTAGAAACGCTATTATAAATAAGTAAGGTTTGAGTGCCGGAGTTTACTCTAACGTTTCAAGTGGTGTAATGAACTGGATAGTTCAAATGGTGTGTGGTAATTCGTTAGGAAATGCATCCGGCAGACGTGAAATTTCGTTACAGAGCATGTCGTCGATGAGTAAGCTTAATGTGAAATTATGAAAATACATATTGATATAATATTTAGAAAATGTCCATTAATAAATAGAACATATATAAACGTATGGTTGCGGCATCATTTATGTCACAATTTACGGCTCCATGGCCCATGCCCATGACATAGGATGTGATGATGTACACATATATGCTACTTTTGTGTTATGTATGCTCAGCTTGAGGAACTTATCTAGGTTTGATTCATCACGTACCTAAACAGATATATACCTATATGTTGCGCCGAAGTCATATGTGAGTTAATTCATATGCGCACACACGTATTTCATGTCTACCCACACACACACGTCCAACAAGTAAGCTTATCTCCTCTATCGAGCACGTACAGACACGGTCACGCGTAGACTACAGAACACAGACAAAAGCCATGGTCTAACACGAATCGTGTCTTTATTAAATGCATAGCTTTTTAAAGAAAAACAAGATGCTCAAATATATACACATTTACACACACACATTTATTACTACCAACCAGGGATATATATATTCCTTCCTGCAACTCGTCATTAATACTAAGCTCGTTTTAAAATTCAATTTTTCGAAATAGATGATTGAATAAGAAAGAAAGTAATTAGGAGAGATGTGGTGACGAGTAAATGAATGTGACGTTAGGAAATTACATTTGCATAGAACCCCTACCATAATATGTATGACAAAAATAATGAATATAAACATATAATACATATAAATATTTACTGTACAAAATACAGGCGGAAATAGACATGGATTTTTAATAGCTCATTAATCGAATGGATGTTCTGGATTATGTCAATGTATCTATAGGAACGTTTTACGCTGGAACGTTAAGTATCGTTTCATCTAGTTATAGATATATATTATGTTGAGAGCAGGGGAACATAGTATGTCGTAATAAAATACTTGCTGTTAGCAAATACGTGAAACATGTAAAATCTAAAGAATTCCTAAACGTATATTCTGAATTTAAGTTACCAGCAGCTTAAGTGTGCATATAAAGATTTCATAAATACAAAAAACATATCAACTTCAGCTTACTTGGCCCAAAATCAATCCTCATTAGACAAACGGAAACCATTAATTCCCTTTACCTGATTAAGGATATGTATTTTCTAGATACAAGAATTATAAAATATCGTGCAACGCACATGAATGAAAATTTAATGCTCAGCCATTTTATGTGGACTCTTGCATACTACTGCAGATTTCTTTTATTTCTAAATGTTTTGTTTATAAATATAGTTTTATAGTACATACATACATCCATATATATATATATATATATATATATATACATATATATATATATATATATATATGCAGACAGAGACACAGACGGAGACACAGACAGAGACACACACACACATATATGTATATATATATATATGTATATATATATACATACATACATACATGTATATATATATATATATATATATATATATATATATATATATATATATATATATATATATATATATAATAATAATAATAATAACAGTTCTGGTAATGAAAGACTGAATCAAGGGTGATGACGTTACCAACTATAGACTTATCACATGTCTGTCCGTAATGTGGAAACTGTTGACAAGCATTGTGTCTGGGGAAATCTACCATCACCTCCACACAAACAACTTGTTACCGGACGAACAGAAAGGATGCCGAAAGAAGTCACGTGGTACAAAGGACCAGTTACTTATTGATAAGATGGTAAAGAGGAATTTCAAGAGGAGACACACTGGTCTTGCCATGGGTTGGATAGACTACAAAAAGGCATTTGACATGGTGCCTCATTCTTGGATTACCAAAAGCCTGGAGATCTTCAAGGTGGCAGATAACATCAGACAGTTGTTGGGCAAAAGTATGAAATCCTGGGAAACAGAGTTAACATCAACTGGAGAATCATTGGGAAGCGTGAAGATCAATAGAGGTATCTTCCATGGAGATAGTCTGGCCCCTCTGTTGTTGGTCCTTGCCCTGATGCCCCTGACCAGTGTACTGCGAAAAGTGAGAGCAGGATACAGGTTGGGAAAGGGAGGGCTTACCATCAATCACCTCCTCTTCATGGACGATCTTAAGCTCTTCGGGAAGAGTGAGAAGGAGTTGGATGTGCTTGTTGACACTGTCCGTATTTTCACCAATGATATATATATATGCAATTTGGTATTAGTAGGTGTGGAGTCATTGTGATGAAGAGGGGTAAGTTGAGCAGATGTAACGGAATCCAGGTACCAACGGGTGATATGATAAAGGAAATTGACTCTGAAGAAGGATACAAGTATTTGGGCGTTCTGGAGGCTGATGACATCAAGAACAAAAAAATGAAGGAATTGATAAGAACTGAATACATTCGGAGAGTAAGGAGCGTATTAAAGTCACATCTGAACAGTAGGAATGCCATAAGTGCAGTAAATTCCCGAGCTGTGTCTATTATTAGGTACAGTGCGGGAATTCTGAGATGGAATGTTGCTGAACAGAAAGAAATGGATAGGAAGACTAGGAAGCTATTGACTATCTACAACATGTTCCACAAGAGGAGTGATGTCGATAAACTCTACTTAAGTAGATCTGAGGGTGGAAGAGGTCTTATCAGCATAGAGGACTGTGTTCAGATGAAGAAAAACAACTTACACAAATACGTGACTGATAGTAAGGAGCGAATGCTCAGAACTGTACTGAAGGAGGGGACAATAGGCCAGGGATGTCCAAGGAGGAAATAACATCAAGGTGAAAGAGCAGCCTTCAGGAAAAATCCCTTCATAGTACCTTCTTTGAGAAAACTGAATTTAGAGATCCACAGACATGGAACTGGTTGCAAAGAGGAGACCTTAAAAAGGCTACAGAAGGAATGTTAATGGCTGCGCAGGAGCAGGCCCTCAAAACGAAGTGGTTGAAACACCATATTTACAAGGAGGAGGCTAGCCCACTGTGCAGGATCTGTGGAGAGAGAGGAAACTGTGGCTCAAATTGTATCCGAGTGTAAACACCTAGCCCAGACTCACTATAAGGGCTGGAGACATGATGTGATGGGCAGGGTGATCCACTGGCACCTATGCAAAGTAAACAATTTACCACATTCTGAGAAGTGGTAGGAGCATAAGCCAGAAGCGGTGATAGAAAACGATCAGATGAAGGTGCTGTGGGATTTTAGGATACAGACGGACAAGAAACTAGAACACAATAATAGACCTGACCTGGTGGTTATGGACAAAGAAAAAAGATCGTGCCTGATTGTGGATGTGGCCTGCCTATTCGACACGAGAGTGCAAGAGAAGGAGAGGCAGAAAATTAACCGATACCAGGACTTAAATTGGGAGGTAAAAAGGATTTGGAACTGCCATGAAGTCAAAGTGATCCCGATTGTCATAGGCGCCCTAGGGACTATCTCAAAAAGTTTCCAGGGATGGTGAAAGAAAAATTGGCCCCTTCACGCTTTTTGGAACGCTTCAATAGGCATGCTTGCTGGGAACAGCAATAATCCTCCGATACGTCCTGAATATCTGAGGCTGAAGGTAGTGGTTTGATATTAATTTCAACAAACTTTTCAGTTAACTAACATCAATGACTGAGACTCAAAGAACAATAATATTTATAATTATATATACACTATATATAATTATAAACAGGAACGGTCAGTATTTTTTTAATACCACCTTAATACCAATATGAAAAATAGCTCAATGTAAACACATCAGATGTCTTACAGCGCAAGAATATAAATTAAAGAATCATCAAAACTCTGTTCAAAACATTTAATTGCTGACAATCGTTTCTTCCAAATTTTCGTTTGGAATCATCGGAGAATTAGCAAAGTTTAGACATATAATTAACCTCCTATTCCACAGAACAATCGTAAAGACACGTACATATTCCTGTTGTCACTAACGGTGTCATATTTAAAGAGTGTAAGGCGATGAGGTTAGTATCATTGGATGCGACAAATATTATATAAGAATAATACAACAATTATAGAAGAATTAAAGAAGAAAGTTACTCGCAAAATGAGGATTTTAGCGGTACTTAAGCAAACGTATAGAAAGAGTGCGGAGGTATTATGCATGTACAGAGTAACATGGGGAAAACACGATCAATGGTACTAGTATATATGTCACAGTATATATATATATATATATATATATAAATGAAAGTATAGAAAACATTGCAGCGAAAACCAACAGCATTCCATAATATATAAGTGACTATAGCGTCGAAATGGGAAAAATAGTTAACGTAAGATGTGGGAAAAATAATTCAAACACATCTCAAAGAGAATCACGATATAGATTCATCCACAGAATTTAGTGAAATCCAGAGAATAATCAATAGAGCCTTAACTCATGATAAAATAAAGT
>OZ024741.1:347840956-347875956 GCA_964016885.1 Eledone cirrhosa
GGAAGGTATACGGTACTGACGATAGCTAATAAGCTTGAAACGACTACAGCGTTCCTTTGTCAGTGTTGAATAAATGAGCAACGATGGTTGCTAAACACTGTACGGCTTAATTCGTGATGTTTGTTTACAAACAAACCGAGCATTATAATAAATGTTCGGTGATGTGTGTGTGTGTGTATATATAAATAAATATACACACACAGATACACAGACACACACACATATATATATTTATACAATCATATATATATATATGTATTTATATATATATATATATATACACACATATATATATATATATATATATATATATATATATATATATATATATATATATATATATATATATATATATATATATATATATATATATATATATACAAATACAGTGTGTGAGAGCATGTGATTTTGCGAGTGTTTGTTTATATGCCCTTTGATGTGCACATGTATATATTTATATATTTATCATGTTTATGTGAGGATAAGTCAACGCACGGAAACAATGCAAAACGAAAACGATTTTTTAAGGGGAAACTTTGAAAGATTTTTTTCATTTAAATAAAAATGTGACAAAAGGCACAGAACTCCAGGTTCATCGCCTTTGTGAGTTTAGACCCCTACCAACAGTATTGCTGGTACACACTGGGTTACAGCGTGTTGCACAAGACAAAGCGCTGTACAGTGAAGTTAAACAGTGAGAGGCATACAGATAAATCCAATATTGATTACGATGAAATCAACATTATTATGTCTCCTTTAGAAGGGAGGTAGGAAAATACCTTCAAATAGGCAAACATAATATCATACAGATTCAATGCCACTCTATGCTTTCTAACTGAAATTCAAATAATATTATGACAAATAAATGACTAAATATATCATACTTTTGAAATACTTCACTGAAAATTGTAAGGAACTAGTTTCTCACGATGTAAATAGTTCAACAAATTGGAATACAATTTCTAAATATATGCATTTGAGAATTATTTCTTACGAATAAATTGTTAGGTGTTGAATTTATTCAGTAGCAAGTTTAACATATCAAGCATTCGAGCAAATTCATTCATGCTCTGAGCATTTGGAGTGTATATTGTTTTATAAAGCAATTTTTAAATTAGCAATCTTGACATATTCATCAATTGCACAATTAAACGAAACAACTTTACATTGGTTGATTAGAATGTAGCATAGATATAGATATCAAATTGATAGGCCATCTTGTAAGAGTAATACGTGTATAGTTGTAGGTTATGAAAGTGTGATCTTGCTATATTGAATATGCAGCACCTTTCTGCATCCCTATGTTTCCAGGATTTTAATGTAAAAGTGTTTGTATTATTTGAATTAAGGACAAATTGAAAATGAGAGACATGCTCAGAAGCTTTAGTTTACTTGGTTATCATACGCTATACATGTCATTCGTGGGAATTAAATCTTCATCAATACATAGAGGAGCGATTGTCGTATATACCTAGCGCCCACTCCTCACCGTGTTTGATCACAGCCGATTACTTTCAGAGAAAAAGAGAGAGAGGGAAGGAGAAAAAGTATATATAGAGAGAAAAGTGAGAGAGAGACAGAGACTGTGTGTGTGCGTGTGAGAAAAAGAGAGAATAGACTCAGTTACTGAACTGGTATTTAAAATCTAGTAACTTGAAAATGTTGAATGAAATGGGTTTTGAACTCAACACAATGAGTTGATGAAATTTTCTGAGGCATTCTATCCATCGTTCAAAGGTTCCTACCGATTCGACACCTTATCCTATACTATATTCTTTGTGAAACACATGAAACAGAAAATTGATATCCTTAACAACACTATGTTGTAGAATTAGGGTCACTGGGCAATCACATATAGCCAGAGATTTTAGGATCATAATCACTGATTCCAATTCAAATTAGTTGTGTTCTATGCACAATATGGTACAGTATGTTACTGTTAACTTTTTACTTCACACTTATACATTAATTACTGTGTTGTATTCGAATTTAATTTCATGGTGGTAGAAACGTTTTTAACAATTTAAATATATAACACGAATCTGAAAATTAATTTATATTTATACTTCGTGAGGTGAAAACTGTTTCCTCTCATCTGAACAATCTGGTTATCTGGCACAGTTCCAGTAAACATTTCTTGAAAGTGAGACGATATCTTTGACATATCACGAAATAAGTGAAAGGTGAATATAAGTACTTGTTCTGTTTTAATGCAAATCATTTAATTTAATTGCAATGTAATTCATTCAGATTCAACGCACTTGTGAGACGTACAATACTGAATTTAATTTGCACTACCAGTATTTATAATTTCTAGTGTATTTGTTCCATCACTCTCTAAACGAAACAAAAGCCTTTAATTAGTATAATACACACACTCACACATGTGTGCAAGTATACAAAAACACATAACTTTATAAGAAAACACATTTGGGCGGACATTGACAGTGAAATGTTAATTTTGTATTTTTCAACATTCGCACATTATTGACAACCAAGTAAGTGATAAAGCGGCAGCTATCGATGAAAGATTATCATATATCTATGGACCAATGAAACTAACTCTCTATCTAACCGTCTATTCCTCTTTCTGTCGGTTTGTTTGTCTATCTTTTTCTATCTTTAATATGTCTATCTCTTTACCTATTTGCCTTTTTATCAATTCGCCTTTCTGTCAGGTTGTATTGCAAGCTGTATGTTCATCTATCTATCTATCTATCTATCTATCTATCTATCTATCTATCTATCTATCTATCTATCTATCTCTGGGATGGACACACGCGTATAACTTGCTGAGTAAGTTCTGTTTAAATTTCTATAGAAATTCTTGTCTGATAACTTTAATTTTTGTACCATTTTGTAGAGGGACTGCCAGATCAAACTTTGATCTGGTCAGTCTCTCAAAATATTCTACGCCTTTAGGCGAAATAGTTAAACAAAAAAAAAGTTTTTTCTTGTTGAAAAGTCAATATTTTTTTAAATGGCCGAAGCTTCTTCACCAAAATTCGAAGGAGGAAAGGGGAAGATGAACTTACAGCTTCCCCCTGCCACTGTCACAGTAGCAGAGGTCAAGAAGAAAGGTCAGCCAGAGGAAGAATTCTCTCCACCTGTTAACCGACAACTTGACGTTGCCATGGCAACAACTCAAAGAACCAGCAGCAACAGCAACAACAACAATGCGACGGACGAAAACAACACCAATAACAATAACAATAACAACAACAAGACCAATAACGGTGACAACAACAACAATGATAACAACAACACCACCAACGACAACAACAACACAAACAAACAAAATTTCTCCTTCGCCGAGACGACAAGGAAAACCCTTGACTATCTGCCAGTAGATATAACAAAAGCGAAGGAGCTACTGGCGGATGCGAAAAAATATATAGTGTACGGGGAAAATGGTTCATTCACAATCCATTCCCCCCCGGAACTAAAAAGCCAGAGACTCCTAAACACGGTCATGTTTAGGACAATCTCGAACAAAAGTAAAAAACCAGCTCAACCATCACAGAGCGAGATAGAGCTGGTTTTAAAAGACGTCATGAAGGACATCACCTTCATTCAGAAGGATAGACTCTACGGGAGTCTATCCATTCTCATGAAGGACAGGGACACAGCAGTGAAACTGTCCATCAAACCAATCACATCCACCGCATACACCTTCTACCCTACGTACATGGGTAGAAGAACACAAAAAATAAAAATCCACACCATCCTGCCGATTATGGACATATGGTGGGTTTTGACAGGTTTTCTGGACCTGGAGGATGACATGCTGGTGTCCATGGGAAAGGCATCGGGTGACGCGTTCAGTGGAACGAGCCTCGAACTTGTAGTTCAAATGAGGCCCGAAAGGATCGCCCAGATCCCTGAACGCGTCATACTGGATGATCTAACCTTCATCAACATTACCGTTGAGGGTAGACGGCCCTCGTGTTACCTCTGCGGAACCAGAGGTCACCTGAGGGCTGTCTGTCCCCAACTTAATAAGAAAACCCCAATCCTGCCTACACCACCAACAACTGCACAACCAACACAATCACCACAACTACCACTACAAAAACAACCACCACAGCTCAAACCAAAACAAAACAATGTCCAACCCATCCCCTCCACTCAAAAAACAAAAACAATTTCCAAAACACCCGTACCGCAAACACAACCCGAAAATATACCCCTCCCCTCCAACGCGGAAGATGACCCTAGTTCGTCGTCAGACGAGGAGGAGCACTTCCACACAATCAAAAGAAAAAAAAGAAAACACACCTCAGACACACAAATGAAAAAAAACCCTCTTCAAAACATAACACTGACACCAACACAAAAGAGCTCACAACAACAGCAAACAAAAAACACCACACAAAAACAAAAACATGCATACACATACATAAATACAAGAAACAAAAAACTGTTAAACATTGTGTACAACAACAATCTAATAAAAACACAAGGGCCTAACTTCACCCAGGCAGGGGATTTCCCCCACCTCAAAATGATTAAGGCCCCACAGGACACCTATAAAACTTTAAAAAACAATTTTAAAGAGGACGTGGGTCCCCCCTGCGTCGGGCCCATTAACCGCGTCCTCCTAAAAAACTATCCCACCCCCTCCCCAAACACCCACACAACTCCAAGCTCCCCAACCACACATCACACTGATGCCCCCACACTTCCACAAACCACCACCCCACCCAACACCCCATCCCCCACCCTAATGAAATTTGTGCAGCCCGATACCCGGGACGCAGAGAGGTAAGTGCCTTTTCTCTTCACTACCAACATGGCTATGCTAAGAGTAGGCTGTTTAAATGCGCGTGGCCTGGGCTCAACTTGGAAGCAAGCAATGCTTCTAAATGACCTCAGGTCACAACGTATAGATGTGATGGTTATTTGCGAGGCCCGGATCAGCAACGTGCGACAGCTGGCCCCCGCCTTTGATGACTTTGAGATGCACGCATCTCTCTGTCAGCCCGGAGGCGGGGGTGGAGTTGTCGTTCTGCTGCAAAAACATCTGGGTCTCGCAACACAGATGGTACATTTGGACCCGGAGGGTCGACTAGTGGTTCTGGACCTTGGCAGTGGTAAAGGCGGAGCGTTTAGGTTGGTAGCCGCCTACGGCCCTTTCGGGTCAATGCGGCCGGACTTCTTCCATCGTCTGGAGACTTTTCTAGGGACGTCCCGCTCCTTGCTATTAGTGGGGGACTGGAATGGTATCCTAGATGCACGCTGGAACTACGTAGGGGCCTGCCCCGATAGAGAGGGGTGTAATAGCCTCAAAGGGTTAATCGGTCGATTTGACCTGGCCGATAGATATCGACTAGATTTTCCGACTGCGCCAACCTGGACTTGGGCAAATCGTAGCGGATCATCTAGGTCGTACCTAGATAGGTTCTTAGTTAGAATTAAGGATAAGGACTTTTTAAGTTGTCCAAAAATGCACATGGTTGGCTATTCAGACCACAAATTAGTGACCTGCATGGTCAACCTTGACAGAACTCATAGACAGGGCCCCGGTTACTGGAAGCTCAACTTGTCCTTGCCGGCAAGTAGAGCCTACAGGAATCGGATTAGTACGTTAGTTAAGGAACGGTTGACTGGAGCGATCGTCAACAGCAGGTGGTGGGTATCTCTAAAGAGAGAGATTAGAGTAGTCTCGATAGAATTTAGTAAGGTTCTAGCTGCGGATAGGAATAGGAAGGAAAGGGAGCTAATAGATAGAGTAGAAGAGGCAATTAGAAGCGGCGACGTGGCCAGAGTGCTAGCGTCGAGAACGGCTTTGAGCCAGTTTTTCGACGCGAAGCACGAAGGCTGCGTTGTCCGAAGTAAAATACGTGCTCTAGGGAACGAGGGGACCAAAGCTGTTAGCTGGGCCCGCGTGACAGAGGCCAACAGTGGAACTAAATCCACCATCCGGTCTTTGCGAGACCTGGATGGACGAGCGATTCTTGAGCCTAAGCAGATGTGTGAGGCCTTTCAAAGGCACTTTGCCCGACTGTTCGGGAGGGGCGGGGAGCCGGTTGGGAACGTGGACTTCGGTCCATACCTCGACGGCCTGCCGCGCCTCTCGGACAGGGAGGCGAAGTCCTGCGAGGAGCCGATTTCGGCCGCTGAGATAGAGGACGTGCTGAGCCAATGCGGCAAACGCAAATCCCCGGGTCTCGATGGTCTTCCTTACGAATTATATCTAGCTATGCCGGACTTGTTCCCCGATCTCCTCGAGGTGGTCTACTGCAACTGGAAACAGAACGGGAGAATTCCCTGTACTGTGACCAAGGGCGTAGTCACGCTAGTGAGGAAGGACGAGAACAAGGGGGACGAAATAAGTAACTTCAGGCCCATAACACTGCTAAATACAGAGTTACAGATTTTGGCCAAGGTGCTAGCAAAGAGGTTGGCGCTTGTCGTGGGCAACCTGGTGGGAGATGCGCAGACATGCGCTATCCCGTCCAGGTCCATCCATGACAACCTCCACCTCATGCGATACATCATAGAGAGGGTTGGGAACGAACCCGGCTTTGGTGGGGCTCTGATCAACTTGGATCAATCTAAGGCGTTCGATAGGGTCGACCATGGTTACCTGGAGGGCGGTGCTAGCGGCGGCAGGCTTCGGACCCGTTTTCAGGGGCTGGATCACTGCTATGCACAGCAGCCGCATCTGCTCTAGGGTCAAGGTGAACGGCTACCTCTCGGAGCCGTTCAAAATCGCGCGGTCCATCCGACAAGGGTGCCCTCTCTCCTCCCTTCTGTATGTGTTGACTCTAGAGCCACTACTGCGGAAGTTGGAGTTGTTGCAGGGCATCCCTTTGGAACCGGGATTGCGGAAAGCGGTGTCGGCCTACGCCGATGACGTGACAGTAATGGTGTCGACGGCCTCCGAAATCGAGGCGGTCGGCACCTTACTGGAGGAGTACGAAAAGTTCACAGGGGCTAAGCTGAACCGGGACAAGTCGATCGGTTTGCAACACGGCACGTGGAGGGGCAGACCGATGCCCTCCGACGGCGTCGTCGGACGCTGGACGGAGGGCCCGGTGAAGTTGCTCGGGGTCTGGTTCGGACCGGACCTCCAGGTGGAGAAAAACTGGGCGGAGGTTACGAACAGGGTGTTTGCACTGACCCAGAAGTGGGCCAGTTGCAAACTATCCCTGAAAGGTCGGGCGGAGGTGGCGAACACCTACATAGCGTCCGTCATCTACTACCGCCTGACCGTAGTGCCCTGCCCAAGGGAAACCCTCAGCAAGATGGAGCGCGCGCTCTTCCAATTCCTTTGGAAGAGGCGGGCTCCTATGGTGAGGAGATCCATCTGCTGTCAACACTCTTCGAAAGGAGGGCTGGGGATGCCGTGGCTAATGATGCGTAAACACGCATTAAGGCTACGGCACCTCTACGTATTCCTCACCGGACAACCGGTGTGGGCCTCGTTTGTAAGACGAACCTTTCCCAGACTCGTCTCACTCACCGAGCTGCAATCCTGGGTCAAGCAAAGACCGAGAAAACTGGGCGCCTGGCACACTGAGTGTGCCCAGGCGCTCACCGCCCTCTGGCAGGCGGATCCGGTTATCAGTGGAGACTCCACCGCAACATTCTATAGAGGGCTGGTACGCAGCAGGTGCGACGACGCCCTCGGAGAAGCCCTAGACATGGAGGAGGAAGAACTGGCCAGCCTGTTCGGTAGGACATTCAGCCCGGGACCTATGGACAACTTTCAGAAGTCCCTGGCCTGGCAGTGCTACCGAGGGGCTTTACCCGTTCGAGAATGGCTCTACAGACACGGGCGCCCGGGTAGGGACCCCGCCAAAAAGATCTGTCCCAGATGCGTGTGCGACGAGGAAACCGTTGCACACGCATTGGTACACTGCTCGGGCGTAGCCGATCTGTGGGGCTATGTCGAACAACTGCTGTCAAGGGTGGGACCGATCCGGTTGACCACCGAGTCTATTGTAATGATCAAGCCGCCTCCCCCCTTCAAAGATGAAGCAGAGGCGGTGTTTCTGTGCGTAATAGCCATGGCGAAAGAGGTTGTATGGTGGACGCGTCTGAAAGGACTGAGGTCAGGCACCTTTCTCTCTGGCCAACAACTGGTCCGTTTCTTCCGATATCATTTCGGAAGAAGGATCAGGATGGAGAGAGAGGTGCTGCACCCCAGTCGTTTTTATGAAAGGTGGGTGAAAGTGGCGAGAATGGCCCGTGTGAATGGGCCTTCTCTTTACATAAGCCTGTAGGTGGAAAAGAGGAAGGAACGAGGGAGCACCCCCTCTCTGTGCTCCTGAGGAAAAGGGTTGCACACTTTTTTCGGGGGTGTGTGCGACCCCCCAAGGCGCCTCCTCTCTATTGAGGATTTTGTTAAAAATTTTATTTTTTGTTATATCTTATTTTATTTTTATATTTTGTTATTGCCTCCTCCTTATTGAGGACGCCTTTTTGTGTAAACTCCCCCCTTTGTACTTGTCCCACTTTTGATGCCCTAGTGGCAAATAAAAGAAACTTATCTATCTATCTATCTATCTATCTATCTATCTATCTATCTATCTATCTATCTATCTACCAGCAACTGATTCTTTTTTTCAAATACCACTTTGGAAGAAGAATAAGGATGAAGAGGGAGGTGCTGTACCCCAGCAAGTTTTATGAAAGGTGGGTGAAAGTGGCGAGAATGGCCCGAGTGAATGGGCCTTCTCTCTAGATCAGCCTGTAGGCTGAGGAAAAGGAGGAGGAGAGGAAAGGCGTACAAACTCTTCGTACTCCTGGAGATGAAGGTTGCAAATTGTTTCGGGGGTATGTGTTACCCATATGAACTGTCTTCCCCTATTGGGGAAAATCGACTAATTTTTTAAATTGCATTTGTAATAATATTTTACACGTTTTTATTGTATGTAAACTTCCCCCTTTGTATTTGTCCCCTTCTTTTGTGACCCTGTGGCTAATAAAGAAACATATCTATCTATCTCTCTATCTCTCTATCTATCTATCTATCTATCTATCTATCTATCTATCTATCTATCTATCTCCCTCATCTAGCTGTCGTCTGTTCTACAGTGTGGATGTCATTCACTTCGCACAGAAGTTCTGTTCAAATTTATTGAGGAAATTTTGTGAGTTCAAACTTAATTTTGATACAATTGTGTAGCTTGACCCTCCGTCTGAACTGTCAGACGGTGGGTCAGCTCATCTTTACCCCTCCTAGAGGTGAAAAACCTGTTTTAAACAATTTTTGTGTAAGAAATTTCAATCGTCTAACAGAAATGTTAAACGCAGCGAACGAAAATAGTGGTGGGGGGACAGCGGTAAGAGTTGTAAGCTCGCACGCTTGAGTACCCCCTTCCTTCCCAACTAACGTCATAGAGAAGGAAGGAAAAATTAAAATAAAAACAGACGAATCTGCGGAGAAAAAAAAAATGACGAAAAAACAAATCTGGACTTGGATTCCAACAACGAAAAAAAAAAAATTTGATAAATTGCATGACAATACTAATAACACAAACAAAGACACAACAAACACAAAAATAACATTTGAAAATAACACCATATCAGAAAACAAAGCAGACGACAAGATTTCATTTGCACAGAAAACAAAGAAATCTTTGACTTATATAGCGGAAAACATTTCAGATGTGGTACGAAGGATCACGGACGCCAAACAATACATAAGTGAAGGAGAGAATGGTATTTTATCGGTAAAAATGCCTCAAGAATTCACGAAAGACATTGAAAGCCGAACGGTCAAGTTTCGGACCATCAACAACAGTACAAAAAAACCTGAACAGCCTTCTCAAGCAGATATCAAAACAGTACTCACAGAAGTACTTAATGAAACCACTTTCATAAGAAAAGACAGACTGTATGGAAGCCTAGCAATTATCATGAAGAACGAATCGGCGGCAAAAAAATGTGCTTTGTCACCGATTCGTTCGAAAAATGTCACCTTTTATCCATCTTATATGGGGAAAAGAACTCAACGCATATGGCTGGATGCAATGATGCCAGATGTGGACTACTGCTGGCTCATAGCTGGCTTCATCGATCCAGTAAATGACAACGTGATTTCCATTGGGAAAACCACAGGCAATGCGTTCAGTGGAACAGGTATAGAGCTGGTAGTACACATGAAGCCTGAACGCATCGCCCAAATACCCGACAGAATCCTATTAGAGGACCACGGGTATATAAACATTAGCGTGGAGGGGAGAATGCCGTCCTGCCATATCTGTGCAGGAAGAGGGCACCTGAAGGCCGCTTGTCCCCAACTCAACAAAAAGAAAACCCTGCTACCAACACCAGCTCCACCACCACCACCACAACAGATAAACAAACAACAAAACTCAGTCCCACCCAACCCGTCCCTCAGTAAAACCACAACACCACCACAACACAAACAGTCACAACACATTACCCCAAAACAAAATACAGGCCCACCCAACCTCTCACTCAATAAAACAACACAACCACCGCAGACACAACACACAACACAGTCTAACATAGTGACATCCATCTCACCCACAAAGAAAACCAACACGGAAACATTACCAGCAAACATACCTCTTCCCTCCAACACTGGGGAAGAGGTATGTTTGCTGGTAATGTTTCCGTGTTGGTTTTCTTTGTGGGGGAGATGGATGTCATTCCAGCAACAAACAAAACCAAACCTGCCCCTCCCCTCTTCGAAACACTCACACCATCGGAAAAAAAGACATTACACTATACTTACATCAACAGAAACAATAATAAATTAAATGAGCTCATATACAATAATCCTTCGGTACAAACCGAAGGTGTAAACTTTGTTTCGTCAGAAAACTACCCACATTTAAAACTAATAAAGATCCCAATGAACCTCTACCAAAAACTAAAAAAGGATTTTAAGGAGGACGTAGGACCACCCTCTGTCAAACCCATAAACCGCGTCCTACTAAAAATCTTTCCCCCTCCCCTTCCCCTCCCCAACACAACTCCAAACACCCCAACCCCACCACACACTGACGACCCCACACCACCACAAGACACCCCTTCACCCAACACCCCCGACGCCATGGAAGTCGTGCAACCCGAACCCCGGGAAGCGGAAAGGTAGGTCTCTACACTCTCCTTTGGCTCTGCCGCCCACATGGATGTGTTAAGAGTAGGATGTTTGAATGCACGTGGCCTGGGCTCAACTTGGAAGCAAGCAAAGCTTCTAAATGACCTCAGGTCATGTAGTATAAATGTAATGGTTATCTGTGAGACTCGAATCAGCGTCGTGCGGCAGGTGGCCCCCACCTTCGATGACTTTGAGGTGCATGCATCTCTCTGTCAACCTGGAGGTGGGGGTGGGGTTGTCGTACTGCTGCAAAAACACCTGGGTCTTGCCGTACAGGTTGTGCACTCGGACCCGGAGGGCCGTTTGTTGGTGCTAGACGTTGGCAGTAGTGAAAGTGCGGCCTTGCGACTGGTCGCCGTCTACTCCCCTTTCGGAGCTGAACGGCCCGACTTCTTCCAGCGTTTGGAGATTTTTCTGGGAACGTCGCGTTCCCTGCTTCTAGCGGGGGATTGGAATGACATCCTGGATGCACGTTGGGACTATGCAGGAACATGTCCTAATAGAGGGGGGTGTAACAGCCTCAAGGGGTTACTCGACCGTTTTAACTTGGTCGATAGATATCGACTAGATTTTCCAACTGTGCCTACCTGGACTTGGAGAAACCACAGTGGTCAATCTAGATCGTACTTAGATAGATTCTTAGTTAGAAGTAAGGATAGGGACATATTAAGCTGTCCAGAAATGCGCACGGTTGGCTACGCGGATCACAAATTAGTGACCTGCGTAGTCAATCTCGAGAAAACACATAGACAGGGTCCCGGTAACTGGAAACTTAATTTGTCTTTACCGGCAAAAGATCTTACAGAAACCGGATTAGCAGATTAGTTAAGGAGAGGTTGACGGGTGCAATCGTCAACAACCGATGGTGGGCATCTCTCAAAAGAGAGATTAGAACAGAATCAATAAGTTATAGCAAGATGTTAGCTGCCGATAGGAATAGAAACGAGAAAGAATTAACAGGTAAATTAGAAGAGGCAATCAAGAGCGAAGATGTGGCCAGAGTGCTGGCATCGAGGACGGCCTTGAACCAGTTTTTCGATGCAAAGCACGAATGCTGCGTCATTCGAAGTAAAATACGTGCTCTAGGTAATGAGGGGGCCAAAGCCGTTGGATGGGCCCGCGTGACAGAAGCTAAGAGTGGAAATCGATCCACCATCCGGTCGTTGCAAGACGAAGATGGACGGGTGATCCGGGAGCCTAAGCAGATGTGCGAGGCCTTTCAAAGGCACTTTGCCCGATTGTTCGGGGGAGGCGAGGGTCCGGGCCGGGCGTGGATTTCGGTCCATACCTCGACGGCCTGCCGCGTCTCTCGAACGAAGAGGCAGAGTCCTGCGAGGGACCAATCTCGGCTGATGAGATCGGAGATGCGCTGAGCCAATGCAGCAGACGCAAATCTCCAGGTCTCGATGGTATACCTTACGAACTTTATTTAGCAATGCCGGTCTTCTTCTCCGAACTCCTCGAAGCAGTCTACTGCAATTGGCAGCAGAACGGGAGAATTCCTTGTTCTGTAGCCAAGGGCGTAGTCACGCTGGTGAGGAAGGACGAGAACAAGGGGGATAGTATAAATAATTTTCGGCCCATAACCCTGCTAAACACAGAGTTAAAGATTTTGGCCAAGGTGTTAGCAAAGAGGTTGGCGCTTGTCGTGGGTGACCTGGTGGGAGATGCGCAGACATGTGCTATCCCATCCAGGTCCATTCACGATAACCTCCACCTCATGCGATACATCATAGAGAGGGTTGGCAACAAACCCGGCTTCGGTGGAGCCCTGATCAACTTGGATCAGTCTAAGGCCTTCGATAGGGTCGACCATGGTTACCTGGATGCGGTGCTAGCGGCGGCTGGGTTTGGTCCTGTTTTCAGAGGCTGGATCACTGCCCTACATAGCAACCACATCTGTTCTAGGATCAAGGTGAACGGCTACCTTTCGAAGCCGTTCGAAATCACACGATCCATTCGACAGGGGTGCCCGCTCTCCTCCCTTCTGTACGTATTGACTCTCGAGCCTTTACTGAGGAAGTTGGAGTTGTTGCAGGGTATCCCCCTGGAACCAGGATTGAGCAAAGCGGTGTCGGCCTACGACGATGACGTAACAGTAATGGTATCAACCGACTCGGAGTTCGAGGCGATCGGTACCTTACTGGAGGAGTACGAAAGGTTGTCAGGAGCGAAACTGAACCGGGAAAAATCCATCGGGCTGCAACTCGGAACGTGGAGAGGCAGACCGATTCCTCCTGACGGTGTCGTCGGACACTGGACGGAGGGCCCGGTAAAGTTGCTTGGGGTCTGGTTTGGACCGGACCTCCAGGTGGAAAAGAACTGGAACGAGGTTACGAACAAGGTGTTTGCACTAACCCAGAAATGGGCCAAGTGTAAGCTGTCCCTAAAAGGCCGGGCGGAGGTGGCGAACATTTACATAGCGTCCGTCACTTACTACCGCCTGACTGTCGTGCCTTGCCCTAAGGAAACACTCACCACCATGGAACGCATGCTCTTCCAATTTCTTTGGAAGAAGCGTCCTCCTATGGTGAGAAGATCCATCTGCTGCCAACAACCTTCGAAAGGAGGGCTGGGGATGCCGTGGTTGATGATGCGTAGGCACGCATTAAGGCTACGGCACCTACAGGTATTTCTCACTGGTCAACCGGTGTGGGCACCGTTCGTGAAACGAGCCTTTCCGAGACTCGTCTCACTCACCGAGCTACAGTCCTGGGTCAAGCAAAGATCCGGAAAACTGGGAGACTGGCACACTGAGTGTGCCCAGGCGCTCAGGGCTCTTTGGCAAGCGGGCCAGGCCATCGGTGGAGAATCCACCTCATCATTCTATAGAAGGCTGGTGGCTAGCAGGGGCGATGACACCCTTGGAGAGTTGCTGGACATGGAAGAAGACGAACTGGCCAGCCTGTTCGGTAGGACTTTCGGCCCAGGACCAATGGACAACTTCCAGAAGTCACTGGTCTGGCAGTGCTACCGGGGGGCTCTACCCGTTCGAGAGAGGCTCTACAGACACGGGCGCCCGGGCAGGGATCCCTCAAACAAGATTTGCCCTAGATGCGTGCGTCACGAAGAAACCGTTGAGCACGCATTGGTGCAATGTCCGGGCGTGGCTCATCTGTGGGGCTACGCCGAACGACTGCTGTCGCGGGTGGCGCCGATTAAATTGACCGCCGAGTCCGTGATGACAATCAAACCGCCTCCCCTCTTCACAAAGGAAGCAAAGGCGGTTTTTCTGTGCGTAATAGCCATGTTGAAAGAGGTTGTTTGGTGGACACGATTGAAAGGTCTGAGGTCAGGCAACTTCCTCTCTGGCCATAGTCTGGTCTACTTCTTCCGATATCACTTCGGAAGAAGGATAAGAATGGAGAGAGAGGTGCTTGGCCACAGGCAGTTTTATGAAAGGTGGGTGATAGTGGCGAGAATTGCTCGTGTAAATGGGCCTTCTCTGTATACCATCCTGTAGGTAAAGAAGTAAAGGAGAGGGGAGCACCTTCTCCATGTGCTCCCCGGGCAAAGGATTGCACACTTTTTCGGGGGTGTGTGCAACCCCCATCACGTCCCCTCCCTTTTGAGGTTATTTTCGATTATTTTCATGTTACACCCTTTTTACTCGATTATATGTAAACTCCCCCTTTGTATTTGTCCCTTCTTTTTATGCCTTTATGGTAAATAAAGAAATCTATCTATCTATCTATCTCTTGGATGGACACACGCGTAAAACTTGCTGAGTAAGTTCTGCTTAAATTTCTATAGAAATTCTTGACTGTAAACCTTCATTTTAGTATCATTTTGTAGAGGGACTGCCAGGTCAAACTTTGATCTGGTTAGTCTCTCAAAATATTCTACGCCTTTAGGCGAAATAGTTAACAAAAGTTTTTTTTTGAAAAGCTAAAATTTTTTTTAAATGGATGAAGCTTCTTCACCAACATTCGAAGGAGGAAAGGGGAAGATATGCTTACAGCTTCCCCCTGCCACTGTCATAGTAGCAGATGTAAAAGATAAAGGTCAGCCAGCGGAAGGATTTTCTCCACCTGCTGACCGACAACTTGACGTTACCATGGCAACAAAGCAAAAGTGTGAAACAATGAACAAAACCAACACAACCAGCGGCACCAGCAACAACATCAACAACAATGCTACGAACGAAAACAACACCAACAACAATAACAATAACAACAACAACAAGACCAATAACTGTGATAACAACAACAGCTACAACTGCAACACAAACAAGGAAAATGTCTCCTTCGCCCAGACGGCAAGGAAAACCCTCGACTATCGGCCAGTAGATATAAGCAAAGCGAAGGAGCAGATGCCAACAAATACATAGTGTACGTGGAAAATGGATCATTTTCGACCCCCCCCCCACACACACACACACCGGAACTAAAAAGCCAGAGACACCTAAACACTGACATGTTTAGGACAGTCTCAAACAAAAGCAAAAAACCAGCTCAACCATCACAGAGTGAGATAGAGCTGGTTTTAAAAGATGTCATGAAAGACATCATATTCATTCAGAAGGATAGACTCTACGGGAGTCTATCCATTCTCATGAAGGATAGGGATACAGCAGCGAAACTGTCAATAAAACCAATCCCATCCACAACATACACATTCTACCCTACGTACATGGGTAGAAGGACACACAAAAAAAAAAATTCACACAATCCTTCCGATTATGGACATATGGTGGGTATTGATAGGTTTCCAGGACCTAGATGATGACACGCTGGTGTCCATGGGAAAGGCATCGGGTGACACGTTCAGTGTGACGGGCCTCGAACTTGTAGTTCAAATGAGGCCCGAAAGGATCGCACAGATCCCTGAACGCGTCATACTGGATAATCAAACTTTTATCAACATTACCGTTAAGGGTAGGCGGTCATCGTGTTACCTCTGTGGAGCCAGAGGTCACATGAGGGCTGTCTGTCCTCAACTTAAAAAGACAATCCTAATCCTGCTCACACCACCAACAACTGCACAACCAACACAGTCACCACAACCACCACTACAAAAACAAAAACCACAGCTCAGACCAAAACAAAACTCTGTCCAACCCATCCCACCCCCACTAAAAAAAAAACAATTTCCAAAACACCCGCACCGCAAACACAACCCGAAAATCTACCTCTCCCCTCCAACGCGGAAGATTACCCTCGTTCTTCGTCAGACGAGGAGGAGCACTTCCACACAATCAAAAGAAAAAAAGAAAACACCCCTCAGACACACAAATGAAAACAACCCCTCCCGAAAACATAACATAGACACCAACACAAAAGAGCACACAACAACAGCAAACAAAAAACACCACACAAAAACAAAAACATGCATATACATACATAAACACAAGAAATAAAAAACTGCTAAACATTGTGTACAACAACAATTTAGTAAAAACCCAAGGGCCTAACTTCACCCAGGCAGGGGATTTCCCCCACCTCAAATGATTAAGGCGCCAAAGGACACTTATAAAACACTAAAAATCAACTTAAAGATCACGTGGGGAATCCCCCCCCCCTGCGTCGGGGCCATTAACCGCGTCCGCCTAAAAAACTTCCGCACCCCATCTCGAAACACCCACACAACTCCAAACACCCCAACCACACAACACACTGATGCCCCCACACTTCCACAAACCACCACCCCACCCACCAACCCATCCCTCACCCTCATGGAAATTGTGCAGCCCGTTAACCGGGACGCAGAGAAGTAAGTGCCTTTTCTCTTCTCCACCAACATGGCTATGCTAAGAGTAGGCTATCTAAATGCGCGTAGCCTAGGCTCAACTTGGAAGCCAGAAAGGCTTCTAAATGACCTCAGGTCTCGACGTATAGATGTGATGGTTATTTGCGAGGCCCGGATCAGCAACGTGCGACATATGGCCCCCACATTTGATGACTATGAGATGCACGCATCTCTTTGTCAGCCCGGAGGTGGGTGTGGGTTGTCGTTCTGCTGCAAAAATATCTGGGTCTCGCAACACAGACGGTACATTTGGACCAGGAGGGTCGACTAGTGGTTCTGGACCTTGGCAGTGGCGAAGGCCGAGCGTTTAGGTTGGTAGCCGTCTACGGCCCTTTCGGGTCAATGCGACCGGACTTCTTCCATAGTCTGGAGACTTGCTATTAGTGGGAGACTGGAATGGTATCCTAGATGCATGTTGGGACTACGTATGGGGCCTGTCCCGATAGAGAGGGGTGTAATAGCCTCAAAGGGTTAATCGGTCGATTTGACCTGGTCGATAGATATCTATATATTCCGACTGCGCCAACCTGGATTTGGGCAAACCGCAGCGGATCATCTAGGTCGTACCTAGATAGGTTCTTAGTTAGAAATAAGGATAAGGACATTTTAATTTGTCCAAAAATGCGCAAGGTTGGCTATTCAGACCACGAGTTAGTGACCTGCATGGTCAACCTTGACAGAACGCATAGACAGGGACCCGGTTACTGGAAGCTCAACTTGTCCTTACCGGCAAGTAAGGCTTACAGGGACCGGATTAGCACTTTAGTTAAGGAGCGGTTGACGGGCGCCATCATCAACAGCAGGTGGTGGGGATCTCTCAAAAGAGAGATTAGAGTAGTCTCTATAGAATTTAGTAAGGAGTTAGCTTTAAATAGAAATAGGAAAGAAAGGGAGTTGGTAGATAGTGTAGAAGAGTCAATTAGAAGCGGCAACGTGGCCAGAGTGCTAGCGTCGAGAACGGCTCTGGGCCAGTTCTTCGACGCGAAACACGAAGGCTGCATCTTCCGAAGCAAAATACGTGCTCTGGGAAACGAGTGAACCAAAGCTGTTAGCTGGGCCCGCGTGACAGAAGCCAATATAGGGAGTAGATTCACTATCCGGTTTTGAGAGACCAGGATGGACGGGTGATCCTTGAACCTAAGCAGATATGCGAGGCTTTTCAAAAGCACTTTGCCAGATTGTTTGGAAGGGGCGGGAAGCCGGTTGGGGAAGTGGACTTCGGTCCATATTTCGACGGCCTGCCGCGCTCTCGGACAGGGAGGCGAAGTCCTGCGCGGAGCCGATTTCAGCTGCTGAGATAGAGGACGTGCTGAGCCAATCCGGCAAATGCAAATCCCCGGGTCTCGATGGTCTTCCATACGAACTATATCTAGCTATGCCGGACTTGTTCCCCGATCTCCTCGAGGCGGTCTACTGCAACTGGGAACAGAACGGTAGAATTTCCTGTGCTGTGACCTAGGGTGTATTCACGCTAGTGAGGAAGGACGAGAACAAGGGGGGCGATATAAATAATTTCAGGGCCATAACTCTGCTAGATACAGAGTTACAGATTTTGGCCAAGGTGCTAGCAAAGAGGTTGGCTCTTGTCGTGCGCAACCTGGTGGGAGATGCGCAGACATGTGCTATCCCGTCCAGGTCCATCCATGACAACCTCCACCTCATGCGATACATCATAGAGAGGGTTGGGAACGAACCCGGCTTTGGTGGGGCGCTGAACAGCTTGGATCAATCTAAGGCGTTCGATAGGGTCGACCATGGTTACCTGGATGCGGTGCTAGCGGCGGCAGGCTTCGGACACGTTTTCAGGGCCTGGATCAATGCCATGCACAGCAGCCGCATCTGCTCTAGGGTCAAGGTGAACGGCTACCTCTCGGAGCCGTTCGAAATAGCGCTGTCCATCCGACAAGGGTGCCCTCTCTCCTCCCTTCTGTATATAATGACTCTACAGCCACTGCTGCGGAAGTTGGAGTTGTTGCAGGGCATCCCGTTGGAACCGGGATTGCGGAAAGCGGTGTCGGCCTACGCCGAATACGTAACAGTAATGGTGCCGACGGCCTCGGAAAGCGGGGCGATCAGCACCTTACTGGAGGAGTACGAAATGTTTACAGGGGCTAAGCTGAACCGGGACAATTCGATCGGTCTGCAACTCGGCACGTGGAGGGGTATATCAATGCCCTCCGAAGGTGTCGTCGGGCGCTGGACGGAGGGCCCGGTGAAGTTGCTCGGGGTCTGGTTCCGACCAGACCTCCAGGTGGAGAAGAACTGGGATGAGGTAACGAACAGGGTGTTTGCACTGACCCAGAAGTGGGCCGAGTGCAAACTGTCCCTGAAAGGTCGGGCGGAGGTGGCGAACACTTATATAGCGTCCGTCATCTACTACTGCCTGACCGTTGTGGCTTGCCCAAGGGAAACGCTTGCCAAAATGGAGCGCGCACTCTTCCAATTCCTTTGGAAGAAGCGGGCTCCTATGGTGAGGATATCTATCTGCTGTCAACACCCTTCGAAAGGAGGGCTCGGGATGCCGTGGCTAATGATACGTAAACACGCATTAAGGCTACATCACCTCCAGGTATTCCTAACCGGTCAACCGGTGTGGGCCCCATTTGTGAGACGAGCCTTTCCCAGACTCGTCTCGTTCACCGAGCTGCAATCCTGGGTCAAGCAAAGACCGAGAAAACTGGGCGCCTGGCACACCGAGTGTGCCGAGGCTCTCACGGATCTCTGGCAGGCGGACCCGGCTGTCAGTGGAGATTCCACCTCGTCATTCTATAGAGGGCTGATGGTTAGCAGGTGCGACGTCGCCCTCGAAGAAGCCCTAGGCATGGAGGAAGACGAACTGGCCAACCTGTTCGGTAGGACATTCAGCCTGGGACCCATGGATAACTTCCAGAGGTCCCTGGCCTGGCTGTGCTACCGAGGGTCTCTACCCGTTCGAGAAAGGCTCTACAGACACGGGCGCCCGGGTAGGGACCCCTCGAAAAAGAATTGTCCCAGATGCGTGTGCGACGAGGAAACCGTTGCACACGCATTGGTACACTGCTTGGGCATTGCCGATCTGTGGGGCTATGTTGAACAACTGCTATCAAGGGTGGGACCGATCCGGTTGACCACCCAGTCTTTTGTAACGATCAAGCCGCCTCCCCTCTTCAAAAACGAAGGAGAGGCGGTGTTTATGTGCGTAATAGCCATGGCTAAAGAGGTTGTATGGTGGACGCGTCTGAAAGGAATGAGGTCAGACGCCTTTCTCTCTGGCGAACAACTGGTCCATTTCTTCCGATATCATAGATAGATAGATAGATAGATAGATAGATAGATAGATAACTTTCTTTTTATTTGCCACCAGGGCATCAAAAAGTGGGATGAGTACAATGGGGGGAGTTTACATAAAAAGGCGTCCTCAATAAGGAGGAGGCAATAACAAGATATAAAAATAAAATAAAATATAACTAAAATATGTTTGTTTAAAAAAATATACTACTGTATAGACTGACCCTCCGACTAAATTGTCAGTGGGTGGGTCATTGACATTTTCAGAAAATTTATAACATATTGTTTTTATAACTATGAATGATAAAATTGAAGCGTTTATCGCCATAAGTGGAAATGGGAGCGTTGAAATGAATGTCACTATGAAAACAGGTAGTGATCAGTAAAATCACATGAAAACAAAAGTATCGAAACACAAACGGCACGAACAAATATTGAACAAGAAAAAACTCAACCTCACAATTGATCTCCACAACCACAAATCAAGCAATTGAGACAACAAAAACAACAACAATGACAACAATGACAACAATGACAACAACAACAACAGCAACCATAAAAAATAATAATTTTGCGACAATAAGCAACGAAACTTTTACAAATATTGATATTGCCAATGCGAAGGAAATGATCAATGAAGGATAACAAATATTTTACCTTCGAGGAAAAAGGGGGATTTAAAATCACCTCTCCGCCACAAATCAAAGCCGACACTATGCGAAGGACTGTGATTTTTCGCACGATTTTGAACAAACAAAAAAATACCGGCTTTCCTTACTCAAGGCGAAATCGAAATCGTCTTGAAAGAGGCAATGTCAGACGTACAATTCATACAAAGGGCTACACTGTATGGAAGCATTTCGGTGCTCTTCAAAAGTGAGGCCCTTGTGAAAAAATACTCAGCGACCTCGGTCACCTCTGCCACACATATCTTTTTCCCTACATACATGGGAAAAAGAACACAAAGAATAAACATTACCAATAAACCAGCCAACATTAACATTGGTGGATTCTGGCAGAGTCCTTGGAGGAGGATGCAGACACAATACTGTCGATTCAAAAATCCACAAGAAACACCTGGAACGGCACAAGCTTGGAAATGTTGGTCCAAATGAGACCGGACAGACTTTCCAAGATACCAGAAAGGGTGCCAGTAGACAATACCAATTACACCCACATTTCGGCAGAAGAAGGGAGGCCACATTGTTTTAAATGCGCAAGCACATCGCATTTAAAGGCCTCTTGTCCTCTCTTACGAACAAACCCCACCACCGCCCAAAAAGTACTTTACCAACACCAACTCCAAAACCACAACAACAACAACAACACACAAAACAAGCAAACACACAAAAACACACAACTGTTCAACCACAAACAACAGTGAAAACACAAACAATTCCCCTGAAAAACACAGTCCCACCCTATCCCACTCTATCCAACACTACCACATTCACACACACAAACACACCGTCACCACGCAACATACCTATCCCACACGCCCCTGTTGACGATTCATCACCAGACGAGGCTACTTCTCCATCCCCAAGTGAAAATGAAGGAGAGCCTCGGAAATAAAAAAACAAAACAAGAAAAAACGACATCCAAAGCCACAAAAACAACAATCACCAACACGAACACACAACCACCAACACAAACCACAAAACAAACACCACCACAATCACCCTCCCCCTACCAGCAAAACAAACTCCAACACCACCCCAAACACAAATGCGCACCATAAAAAGAAAATTACAAACGAACAACAAAACAAAAAAACAAACAACAATACACTTACATTAACACAAACAACAAAAACCTAATGGAGTTCATCTCCCAAGACCCCAAAGTAGAAGCTGAGCGGAAAACTTTTGTCAAAGCAGGCTCTCAACCACACCTAAAACTAATAAGGGTTTCGATCAGAAATTGAAAGAACAGTTTTCACAGGACGTTGGCAACCCCTGCCAAAAACCAATAAACCGTGTCCTGTTGAAATGTTTCCCCACCCCACTCAATACTCCCACCATAACTGAAACGGAGATTGAAGAACCCGATCTCCAGGAAACGAAAAGGTAAGTGCACCTTTTCGTCCTTTTCGCCAACTCTTCTCCACCAACATGGCTGACTAACGAGTTGGAAGCGTGAATGTGCGTGGCCTAGGGATGCCCTGGAAAGAGGGCCAACTTTTAAACGACCTTAGGTCACACGGTATAGATGTAATAGCCATCACCACGTCCAGGATCCACAACAGGCACCAACTAACCCCCATCTTCAATGACTTTGAGATCTACGCATCTCTCTGTCAGCCGGGAGGTGGAGGGGGAGTGACTGTCATGTTTCGGAAAAACCTGGATCTCGAAGTACAGCAAGTACACATGGACCCGGTGGGTAGACTGGTAGTCCTAGACGTGAACAATATTGGTGGTGGAGTCTTCAGACTGCTGGCCGTTTATGCCTCGACCGGGCAATCACAATCACGGCCGGACTTGTTTAAGCGTCTAGAGTTTTTTCTGGGAACGTCACGCTCCTTGCTTTTAGTGGGGGACTGGAATTGTATCCTAGATGGATGATGGGACTATGTGCGAGCATGTCGCAGTAGAAGGGGGTACAACAGCCTGAAAAATCTAATTCCAACTGGCCGATAGTTATCGACTAGATTTCCCGACTGCACCACAGTGGACGTGGGCAAACCGCATCGGGACATCTAGATCGTATCTAGATAGGGTTTTCATTAGAGAGAAGGACAGGAAGATGTTAAGCTGTCCACAAATGCACATGCTTGTCTATTAAGATTACAAACTAGTCATCTGCATAATCAACCGTGATAGAATACATAGACAAGGACCCGGATACTGGAAGCAGAACGTGTCGTTGTCGGCACGAATAGCCTACAGTGAACGGATAAGTAGATTAGTTAAGCAAGAGTTAACGGGAGCCATCGTCAACAATAAATGGTGGAACTCTCTCAAGAGAGCAATTAGAGTACAATCGATAGGGTTTAGCAGAAAATTAGCTTTAGAGAAAAACAAATCAGAAACAGAACTAGTAGGCAAGGTAGAAGAGGCGCTTAGGAGTGGAAACGCTACTAGAGTGCTAGCATCGAGAACGGCACTGGTCCAGTTCTTCGACGCGAAACATGAAGGCTGCGTGGTTAGAAGTATATCACGTGCTCTAGGAAACGAGGGAGCAAAAGCTGTTAGCTGGGCTCTAGTGGCGGAAGCGAAAAGTGGCAACAATTCCACGATTCGGTCTTTGAAAGACCAAAACGGACGCGTGCTACTTGATTCCAGGCAGATGTGCGCGGACTTTCAGCGGCACTTTGCGCTACTGTTTGGCAGACCGACGGTACACCGAACGGGGAAATGGACTTTGGTTCATACCTGACGGCCTGCCGCGTCTCTCGAGCATGGACGCCGAGTTCTGCGAAACAACGATCACAGCTACTGAGATATGGGACGCTCTGGGCCGCTGCGGTCTAGATGATCTACCCTATGAGTTTTACATAGGCATGCCGGACTTGTTCTCTGGCGTCCTCGAGGCCGTCTACTGCAATTGGCAGCAGAACGGAACAATTCCCAGTTCTGCACGCAATGGCGTAGTAACGCTGATCAAGAAAGACCGAAACAAGGGGGACGAAATAAACAATTTCAGGCCCATAACTCTGCTCAACACAGAGTTAAAGATTTTGCCGAAGGTACTAGCAAGAGGCTGGCGCTTGACGTCGAAAACCTGGTAGGGAAAGCGCAAACGTGTCCAATCCCCATCAGGTCCATACACGACAACCTCCACCTCATGCGATACATCATAGAGAGGATGGGGTATAGACCCGGCTTCAGTGGGTCTCTGATCAATTTAGATCAGTCTAAGGCATTCGATAGGGTCGACCATCGATACTTGGAAGCGGTTCTCAAGGCGGCCGGTGGTCCCGTTTTCAGAGGCTGGATCAAGGCAATGCACTCCAGCATCTGCTCAAAGTTCAAGGTGAACGGTTACCTATCGGAGCCGTTCTCAATCACGCGTTCCATTCGACAGGGATGTGTATTGTCCCCTTTTTTTGCACGCACTTGTGGCAAATAAAGAAATATATCTATCTATATATCTAATATCTATCTATCAATCTATCTATCTATCTATCTATCTATCTATCTATCTATCTATCTATCTATCTATCTATCTATCTATCTATCTATTTATGTATCTATCTGGGTCAAGCAAAGACCAAGGAAAATGGGCGACTGGCACATCGAATGTGCTCAGGCCCTCACAGTCCTCTGGCAAACGAACCTGGCGATCAGTGGAGATTCCACTTCGACATTCTAGAGAGGGTTGGTCCGCAGCAAGTGCGACGACGCGCTCGGAGAAATTCTAGGCGTAGAGGAAGACGAAGTGGCCAGTTTGTTTGGTAGGACCGTCCGCCCGGGACCAATAGACAACTCCAAAAGTCCTTGGCCTGGCAGTGCTAACGAGGGGCTCTACCTGTTCGAGACACATTCTACAGACACGGGCGCCTGGGTAGGGACCCTTCGATAAAGATCTGTCCGAGATGCGTGCGCGACGAGGAAACCGTCGCGCATTTGTACATTGCCAGGGCGTTACCGACCTGTGGGGCTATGTATAACGACTATTGTCGCGGGTGGGACATATCCAGTTGACCACCGTGTCCATTGTCATGTTAAAACTGCCAGCCTCCTTCAAAAACGAGGGAGAGGCGGTTTTCCTATGTGTTATGGCTATGGTGAAAGAAGTTATATGGTGGACGAGGTTAAAAGGGCTGAGGTCAGATACCTTTCTCTCCGGCCAACAACTGATTCCTTTTTTCAAATATCATTTTCGAAGAAGAATCAGGATTGAGAGAGAAGTGCTGTACCCCATCAAATTTTATAAAAGATGGGTGAATGTGGCAAAGATGGCCCGAGTGGTTGGGCCTTCTCTCTGCACAAGTCTGTAGGTTGAGTAAAAAGAGGAAGAATGGAAGAGAGTACTCACTTTTGGTGTTCCTGGAAGCACTTAGGAGTGGCAACGTAGCCAGCGTGCTAGCGAGGAGAACGGTCTTGGACCAGTTCGTCGACGCAAAGCATGAAGGTTGCGTTGTCAGAAGCAAAATAAGTGCTCTGGGAAACGAGGGAGCCAAAGCTTTTAGCTGGGCCCGGGTGACGGAGGAGAAAAGTGACAACAAGTCCACGATTCGGTCTTTAAAGGACCAGGACGGACGCGTTATACGTGAGCCGAAGCAGGTGTGCACGGCCTTTCAGCGGCACTTCGCTCAACTGTTCGTGCAGAGCGGCGCACCGGGAGGGGCTATGGATTTCGGTCCATACCTCGACATCCTACTGCGACTCTCGGATAGCGAGGCGAAGTTCTGCGAAAGGTCGATTTCGGCCGCTGAGATAGGGGACGCGCTGAGCCAATGCGACAAACGCAAAGCTCCAGGTCACGACGGTCTACCCTACGAATTTTACGTAGCAATGCCGGTCTTGTTCTGCGGTCTCCTTGAAGCGGTCTGCTGCAACTGGCAGCAGAACGGGAGAATTCCCAGTTCTGTGACCAAGGGTGTAGTCACGTTAGTCACGAAGGACGAGAATAAGGGGGATGACATAGGCAACTTCCGGCCCATAACTCTGCTAAACACAGAGTTACATATTTTGGCCAAGGTGTTAGCAAAGAGGCTGCTGCTTGTCGTCGAAAACCTGGTGGGAGAAGCGCAGGCATGCGTAATCTCGACCAGGTCCATACACGATAACCTCTACCTCATGCGATACATCATAGAGAGGGTAGGGTGTAAACCCGGCTTCGATGGGGCCCTGATCGACCTGAAAACGTCTAAGGCTTTTCGATAAGGTTGACCATCGTTACCTGGATAGGATGCTCGAGGCGGCAGGCTACGGACCCGTGTTCAGGTGCTAGATTACTGCAATGCACGGCAGCAACATCTGCTCAAGAGTCAAGGTGAACGGCTACCTCTCGGAGCCGTTCTATATCACGCGATCCATTCGACAGGGATGGCCTCTCTCCTCCCTTCTGTACGTACTGACTCTCGATCCACTACTGTGGAGGTGGAGCTATTTCAGGGCATCCCTTTGGAACCAGGACTGCGAAAAGCGGCGCTGGCCTACGCAGCCGACGTGAAGGTAATGGTGTAGAGCACCTCGCAAATCGGGGAGTTCGGCACCTTAATGAAGGAATACGAAAGGTTCACAGGAGCGAGACTGAACCGGGACAAATCCGTCGGTTTGCAACTCGGAACGTGGAGAGGCAAACCGAGGCCTTCCGATGGCGTCGTCGGACCATGGACGGAAGGACCGGTAAAGCTGCTCGGGGTCTGGTTTTGTCCGGACCTCCAGGTGAAGAAACTTGGAACGAGGTGACGGCCAAGGTGTTTGAGATCACCGAGTGCAAACTATCCTTGAAAGGTCGAGCGGAGGTGGCGAACACTTTTATAGCGTCGGTCATCTACTACCGCTTGACCGTCGTGCCTTGTCCAGCCAAAACGCTCACCAAAATGGAGCGCGCGCTCTTCCAATTCCTTTGGAAGAAGCGGGCTCCTTTGGTGAGAAGATCCATCTGCTGCCAACACCCTCCAAACGGAGGGCTGCGGATGCCGTGGATGACGATGCGCAAAAACGCGCTCAGGCTGCGGCACCTCCACGTATTCCTCACCGGAGAACCGGTGTGTGCCCTGTTCGTGAGGCGAGCATTCCCAGGTCTCGTCTCACTGACCGAGCTGCAGTCCTGTGTCAATCAAAGACCGAGAAAATGGGCGACTGGCACATCGAATGTGCTCAGGCGCTCACAGCCCTCTGGCATGCGGACCCGGCGATCAGTGGAGACTCTACTTCGTCATTCTATAGACGGTTGGTCCGCAGCACGTGCGACGACGCGCTCGGAGAAACTCTAGGCGTAGAGGAAGACGAACTGGCAAGTCTCTACGGTAGAACTTTCCGCCCGGGACCGATGGTCAACTTCCAAAAGACCCTGGCCTGGCAGTGCTACCGAGGAGCTCTATCAGTGTCTACAGACACGGGCGCCCGGGCAGGGACCCTTCGAAAAAGATCTGTCCGAGATGCGTGCGCGACGAGGAAACCGTCGAGCACGCATTTGTACACTGCCCGGGCGTTACTGACCTGTGGGGCTCTGTAGAACGACTATTGTCGCGGGTGGGACCAATCCAGTTGACCACGGATTCCATTGTCATGATCAAACCGCCTCTCGCCTTCAAAAACGAAGGAGAGGCGTTTTCCTATGTGTCATGGCTATGGTGGTCGAGGTTATATGGTGGTCGAGGTTAAAAGGGCTGAGGTAAAACACCTTTCTCTCCGGCGAACAACTGTTTCGTTTTTTCAAATATCATTTTGGAAGAAGAATCAGGATGGAGAGAGAAATGCTGTACCCCAGCACATTTTATAAAAGGTGTGTGAATGTAGCAAAGATGGCCCGAGTGGTTGGGCCTTCTCTCTATATAAGCCTGTAGGCTGAGGGAAAAGAGAAAGAGAGGAAGGGAGTCCTCACTCTTGGTGCTCCTGGAGAAGAGGGTTGTACATTTGTTCGGGGTTTGTATAACCCCTGTGTAACGCCTGCCCCCTATTGGGGATTTCAATTGTTATTTGATATTTTATTAATAGTTTTATTTTCATATACCTGTATGTAAACTCCCCATTTGTATTTGTCCCCTTCTTTTGTGACCTTGTGACTACCATAGAAATTTATCTATCTATCTATTTATCTATCCATTTATTTGTTCTCTCTCTATCTATCTATCTCTGGGATGGACACACGCGTGAAACTTGCTGGGTAAGTTCTGCTTAAATATCTATAGGAATACTTGACTGTGAACCTTTATTTTTATACCAATTTGTAGAGGGAATGTCAGGTAAAATTTGTATCTGTTCAGTCTCTCAAAATATTCTATGCCTTTAGGCGAAATAGTTCATGAAAAAACTTTTGGAAAAATTAAGGTTTTATAAAAAAAACGGCTGAAGCAACAGCTTCTTCACCAACATTCTTCACCAACATTCGAAGGAGGAAAGGGGAAGATATGCTTACTTCTTGGTTGCCAAAACACATATATATCTGTGACTTTGTTTAGTTTGTATATGTAAATCTTTATATTTAATAATCTCCCATAAGGTTGAGATGCAATTTGGGCAATATTGGGCTGCGCTTTCTAGCAACCAACCCACTGGCCGTAAGCAACCAATCACATTCTTTTTGACTTGACCACTGCCACGTCACGATTCTTAGCCATTTTGAATTCGTGTTTGGCGGGGACCACTTTAGAAAATAATCTGTCCTAACGAGTTTGTCTCCTGATGAGTTTGAAGCTCGAGATTTTGTCCTTAATAGGATATATCAAAATGCGAACGACACCCAAGGGTAGGGACATAATCCTGGTATGTATATAAACATTTCTAACTTTAATTTTATACCTAATTGGGTATGATTGACCGTATATGTAATTGATTTCCACGTGCTATTGAAATGTTGGGTAAATATTCTATGGTGGTTGGCCGCGAAGATATTGCTGTCGTTTATTTATTTTCTATTTCTTCATAGGTGCCTTTTAATCTTATAGCCTGGTCTAATTGATTTTTTGTGGGGTGAATTATGCTAATTGGGAGAGGAAATGGTGTATATATATTATCAAATGATTCTATGGACATACTTTATAGTATATATACATATATATATATATATATATATATATATATATATTGGAAAATGTGTGAGATCCTTGGTACAGTCAGGTATATTTGAAAAAAGGAAAAGAATGACTTCACTTATAGTGTTAACAAATTTTGATTTAATTTTAATATTATAATATTATGAGTTGGTAGATCTAGTAAGTTCTTTGTTAACTTCCGTGGGAAGAATTTTAAAGATTTCTGGTCTTATATATAGTCACACTCCTCAATACAGCCTGAACTCAGTTTGACAATCGCCACAGACGAAAGCGAGAAAGTTCTCCAACCCAAGTTAACTAGGAAGCTTTAAAATTCTTCCTACCGAAGTTAACAAAGAACTTACTAGATCTACCAACTCATAATATTAAAATATTATAAAATTAAATCAAAATTTTTTAACACTACAAGTGAAGTCATTTCATTATTTTCCTCTTTCATATATATACATATATATATTGTAGGTCGACTTTGCTTGCCCACAGCCAAAGCTTCGATTTTACTAAACCCCCAATGTAATATATATATATATATATATATATATATATATATATATATATATATATATATATGTGTGTGTGTGTGTGTGTGTGTGTGTGTGTGTGTGTGTGTCTGTCTGTGTGTGTATTTGTGTAATTAAGTATATATTATCACACTTTGTGAGGGTCATGCTGCCAATACAAAAAAGCACCAGTGAAGTTACACATCAATTGCTTATTATAAATTTCAGTCAGTTAATTTAATAATCCGATGGTTGTTTGTATATTAATTTTCAACACTCTGTTATCCCATATTCTGTGAACTCTTCAATGACTACTTTTCTAATTTTGTGTCTCGCTTATGTGCTTTTATACACCATATTTTCATTGTGAGCTGTGTACGTGAACAGAAAATTCGGGTGTGATTGTATATCTCTTCTCCCTTTCCTACTTTTCACTATTTAGTAGTTATCCTGGATTTTCTATTCTGTGTGTGTTGGAGGATGATCTGTCTATGCCTCTTATAAGTTTTGTTTGTTTGTCTTTATATTGTTCATAGACACTATGTTATAAGGTTGTTATTAAAACATTAATGTTTCTATTTGTTTTCGTCGACGTTCATTCATAGATTGCTTCTGCAATCTTGTCGGATCATTGCATCTATTCGGCTTGTAGATGTAATTTTTACTTTGATGTTTTCTAGTGAGACGCCATCTAGCATGTTATTAGTACTGATACGTTTTTATCGTCGTGGAATAGTTGCCACTGTTCTTTCAACCATTTTCGATTGCTACTAACCGTCTCATATATATATATATGTTGTGGTAGTATTCTTAAATTCCTCCTTCGTGCATGTAACTTCTTTTTAGCAGGGTTTTTATGGGAATACCTGGATTTTATACAACGTTAATATTCATCTAAAGATTTCCAAATCTGTTATTTGTTATTGTCATTACATGAGGTGACATTATTTATCTTCTTGCTTCTCTATCATATTCGAAACATTGCTTATAAAATGGGGCAAGTTCCATTCACATTATGTTTTATGATGTTCATCCATTTATCCCTGAATCCTTTATATAGACAGAACGTGTCTCTGATTTTAAGCAAAGAACTATATGCGGTGGAAGAGGTGTTGTATGTTTCTCTTGTGTGCACGTATATAAAATGGTAATCAGTAACATCAAATTTGAGAATTATAATGGAAACCATTAGCCCCATTTGACCAATTTCAAAGCAGGTTAGTCGGTTATGTCACTGAATATTTTCTTCATAAAAATAAATTCTATATACTATTAAGTTTAATTAATTCAATTTTGTTAATGACAGAATTTTAAATAGCTTTATATTTAATAAAACATGCGAGTGGAATGTATACATACACACACACACACACACACACACACACACATATATATATATATATATATACAGTTGAAGGCTTAGTAAAATATGTATATATACATACATATGTATATATATATATATATATATGTATTTTTTTTTTTTCATATGTTCATGTTCACAACAGGGCAGAACGCTATTTTTCTTTCATATATATATATATATATATATATATATATATATATATATGAAAGAAAAATAGCGTTCTGCCTTTTTGTCCCTCATCAGTAGTCTGCTGATTATCGTAGGTATTTCTTCGCATTAAAGACTAGATACCTAAAATCAGTGCGAGCGATAACTAAATTTAGTTATCGGGACAGAGTAAAACAGAGGAAAGGGAACAAACAACATGGTAGTAAAGCAACGTAAAGAGAGAAAAAGAGAGACAAGTCAATGAATCTTGTGGGCTAAAGTCCGACAAATCAAATTGACGAGAAGAAATAGACACGAGCCACGAAAAGATTGAGGGAGGAAAGAAATTCAAGCAGGTCAGACGGGAGAAAGTGAGAGAGGTGAATAGCAGAGAGGAAGTGAGTGAAAGTGTGAGGAAGAGGCCAGCCGAGAGTGTGTGACCAGCAGCGGGAGTGGAGGAAGGCAAGAGGTGAAGGAGAGAGAAGGGGGAGAGAGAAAAAAGGGTAAACAGTAAGGTGAAAGAAATATATATATATAGAGTAATAAATGTGAAGACTAAAATCCAAAGAGGGTTCGTTATTTTAATATATATATATATATATATATATATATATATATATATATATATATATATATGTAAAGTTATATTTAAAATTGTTGGGTTACAACTAGTAAATATTTATAACTGATATAAAAGCACTCGACAAATACTTGGAGTATATTTACAATATTAAATAAATGGAAAACTATATTTATAAAACCATATTTATTTCATTATATATATTTCGGGGATATCATATTAACAATATGCTATGCCTTCATCAGACAAAATACAATATAAACAGTTTTATAGATAAATATATTCGACATACCGTAATAAACATCAACTTCATTTGAAGAGGTTCACTCTAGCAGTGAAAATACAGAGAGAAAGAAAGAGAGAGAGAAAAGAGGGAAATAAGAAAGAAAGAAAGACGAAACGAAGAAAAGGAAGAAAAAGAAGAAAAAGAAGAAATGCATGGGACAAAATAGAGAGATGGAAAAATAGATAAAGCGAAGAGCTTCATGTAAAGAGACCGAAAGAGATATATATATATATATAGAGAGAGGAAATAGAGATAGATACATATATAAATATAGATATAGAAAAATTAGGTAGTGGGAGGTCATTTTGAGTAAGTGTATCAATGATGCATTTATTTATTTATTTATTTATTTATTTATTTATTTAGCTCAAGTATTAATGTAAGGGAGATATAGAGAGATATAGAGAGATATAGAGAGAGAAAAATTTAAAAATAGCCAGACATATTCGAGGCGTAGAAAACCCTATGTTTTAATGTATTAGTATTTATAAAACTTACACTATATTGTAAATATCAGTATTCCTGAATGAAACAAGTATTCACAATGCGTGAAAATTCATTATCTTATGTTTAGTTTTTTAAAAAATTCATATGTCTATGTGAATCCAACTGATTCACTCCGCAAATTCAAAGTTACCGGAAAACATTCTCAATGTGGCATAAACATTTGAGCGTATTATTATTCTTGCGATTACTCTACAAGATTATCTATCAAGCAGAAATAGAGAGCAGATTTCAATATACTAATCGAAAATATATATTATATTATAAGCAGAGATAACAATAATAATGATAATAAGTAAAAATATATAAAAATATAAAAATATAGAATAGAAAACTAAAAAAGAATATTACGAAAGAATATTACATAATAAAAATATTGCATATTAAAAATACTATGTTTTAAAATTATTACGTATTAAAACTTTACATATAAAAATATTAAAAATAAAAATAAAATAAAATAAAAAATAAAAAATAAAAATATAAAAATATTATAGAATACTACAATACTAAAAGAATAAAAATAAAAATAAAAATAAAAATAAAAATAAAAATAAAATAAAAATAAAAAATAAACCACAAAGAACAACCCTTCAAGGTTAATTGACAATATATTGCCAAGTTCACTACAAGACAAAGCCAAAAATTATCTATCAAATCACATCTAGCAAGGAATATCGCAAAAAAAAAGGTTATGATGTCCAATAATGTCTACATATGTTCCTATATTTAATATATAAGTTTATCAAGTGTAAGGTTAATTCATAAAATTTGGAGCATCGGCTTTTAGGGTAGCTTAATTTTTCATGAGGAATGTTTAGATAAAAATAAAAATAAAAAATAAAAATAAAAATAAATACAATAAAATAAACAGTAAAAAGAGGGAATCAAAGATTTAGGAATCAAAAGATTTATCGGCTAGTTCTCATATAAATATAAATCAAACTAAATATACTACATTTTAAATTTAAATTTATATTTAAACGTTGAGTTTAATCTATGTTTGCAACAACTGAATAAATTTGTCCGTAGGTTAAGGGAATTTTTAGATTTTAGTATAAAGAATATCTCCTCTGCGCAGAGGTCACATGTCTCAGAGGATGAATTAAAAGGAATCCCTCTTGAGACTATATTCCAAGCCGTCGAATATCTAACGTTATCTAGCTTAAGTTGCCAGAGTACACCTGATAGTGCCGTTGAAGATTTTTTATTTGGATCTGTGAAAGAATTCTTGTGGTTATTATAGCGAAGTTTAAATTCCGTCGATGTGGAACCGACGTAGTTAAAAGAATTAGAGTCAGTATTAACATTACAATTGTATACTATATTTTTAACTAAGCAGTTGTTATTTAACGGACATTTAGATCTATCTCTACAGTTGCATTTGTTAACTTGTATATTATTTATGCTATTATCAGTAGTTTTTAAGTTCCTATTATTTATTCTATTAATATTTTGTGCTAAATTTTTGGTGGATGAATAGGTTAATTTAATTGTATGCCTATTGAAGATTGAGTGGTACCTATGTGTTCTAGGGAAGCGATTATCAAGAGCTTTGAAAAATAATTTAGCGATGTGGGTTTTAATGTTTAGTGAGAAAGGGGGGGCAAACCAAATTATGTTCCTAGTTCTATTTCTTTTTTGTCCTTTGGAATTATTGTAATGCTTTCTATTATAGTTGTTAATGTTGTTGCCATAATTAAAAAAGTTGTTACTTTGTTTAGTTTGTTTATCATTATCTATGTACACAATCTTATCAGCATACCCTGCCCTAGCTAGTGCATCATTATAGTATTGGGCCTTTTCGTCAAAAATCTTTCTATTCGACGAGATCCTAGAGATACGCTTTTGGACTGAGTTTACTATAGTGTTTTTGACAGATCTGGGGTGGTTAGAGTTAAAGTTGACATAGTTTAAGTTTTCATTCAACTTGTGAAAAGGATAGTGGAGACATGTGTTGAGATTTAATGTTATATCTAGGAAATTGACTATTCTATGGTTGTTCTCAATTTCTATTTTAAGGTTAAAGTAATTAAAAAATTTTGTAATTTGTTTACATTTTCTATTTAGTTCAGGGTTATTATTATTAATGAGTAAAAGCATGTCATCCCTATATAAACCTCCGGTAGTACCAGGTATTTTCCTATGTAGCGAATTGATTAAAAATAAGCCCACAAGGTCAGTTACTTGAGCTGAGTCGGAAGATCCCATAGTTATGTCAAAATTGCTATCTCTATCTGCTCTGGTCCATAATTTGTCATCAAATTCTATCAAAGTTTTCCTAGCCGATAATATAATATGCATTTCTTTGCTAGTTAGGTCCGTATGTTTGAATGCGTAATTTAGTGCCTTATTTAGTAGACTAGGGGTAATAGAAGAATAATAGTTAGCTATATCAAGTTGAATAAACCTATTATTATTGTCATATTTAATTTGCCTAAACCACTCAACCACCTCTCCGGTTCCCTTCCACAAGCTCAGGTTAGATACATAATCCAAGTTCTTAATTTGCAGTATCACCCTGTCAAGAATGTTTTTGCTTAATTTGCCCAGGTCCGATTTTGAAGGTGCGATTAATCTAACTGGCAGGTCAATCTCAAAATTCCTCTTGTGGTCCTTCATATTGATCTTCGGTTTCCTGGGCACAAAAGGTTGTGTTCTGTTCTCAATTTCCAACTCATGCATTATACAAGATGCTTCAACATTCATTTTCACAAGTTCGGTCTTATCTGCTACCTTGTATTTTTTCCTCAGCTCTTTCAGTATGAGGCCATTATACATGTCTTTCTGCACTCCATAGAGGTTGTTGGTCTTGTCAGATTTCACCAAGATCTTCTCAGTTTTC
>OZ024741.1:347883456-347890956 GCA_964016885.1 Eledone cirrhosa
CAATCTCTTTGTCAGACACTTAGCATAGACGTTACTGGAGAAGATTAACAAGGAGATCCCTCTGTAATTATAATAATCTCTTTTGTCTCCTTTAATGAAAAGGTGGGATTATCACTTCCGATTGCCAATTCTTTGGTGCCTTTCCAGAGATCTAGGCCACCCGGCACACATGAGTCAGCCAGAGAATACCTTCACTATGTAAAACTTTTAAAATATTTTCAACCGCAATCACCATCACAAGAACTACAAAATAGAATGAGCCCAACAAAAATCAAACCCAACACAACCCTAAAATTATCACAACCACTGAAACCGCAAACATCATCACCACCATCATCATACTCACTATAACAACACAAAATATAACAGAAACAACATATATATAACAATGACAACAGATGTATTAACAACAATATCAAAAATATGAACATCAACAAAAACATGAACAACAACAACAACAACATTAATAACAACAGTTATAGCAATGACTATAAGAAAAACATAAATTACAACAACAACAACAACAACAAAATACTTTTGCAGCTCCGGCTGACAAAGGAACGGATCATTTTAACGTGAATCTTTGAGAAAAAGACACATATTTGGAATCTAATCTAATCTAATCTGGCCGGGTATACACTCGCAAATAGGGAGAACCAGGGCCGAACCGAGGAGCATTGGATTTGGTGTACTTCATATTTGTTTCGGTTGCTGAACACAATCGGGGGTCACTTCTTCTCAAGAAGGACAATAGTTCTCCTTTAACTTGAGCGGGAGTGCCTTTCCATTGTCAATTTACATAGATCTTCTGCAAAGCCGCATTGTTCTCAGAACCACTACACCAGACTTTCTATGCGTGCAGCTGGAACTACTGCCACCAATTGATTTGGCAGAATTATTTTTCTTTTTTTTTTGTAGTAGGCCGTTCACTCTTATGAGTTCTTCCGCCCTTTGTCAGGTTTTTTTTTTGTCCTGCACGATGTCCAAAATCATATTCCTCATCAAGTAAACTTGGTGGGGTTGCCGGTTTAGTCGCCGGCGACCCGACCATGCGACAGGTTGTACTGGGTTACATGCTACAAGTGGCACTAAAGAGTGACCTGACATATTTGGAACAAGCGGCTAAATCGATCAAAGTCAGAGAAGCGTTGGAAGATACACAAATGTCCACAAATGTCCACAAATACAAAATAGTCACAGCTAACGAATCAGTCAGACGTAGGAAAATCACTCGAGTAAATGATGCCCGACACATACAGCTCATCCCAAGGTCGAAGAGGGTGCACCTGTCTAGATTGTCCTCAACGATTAGGGTAGTTTCGGATATGTAAGTTGCATAAACTACTCCTATTTGAGTATTATGTTATTTATTTCTTCTTAATTCTTACCTATTTTTATTACTTGGTATGTTTTATGTAAATCCCCACTTTCCATTGCCCTTTATATTTTGGCCGTAGTTGCCAATAAATACATAACTATTAGCAGTAGAAGCGCCAAACTTAGTAGTAGTAGTAGTAGTAGTAGTAGTAGTAGTAGTAGTAGTAGTAGTTGTAGTAGTAGTAGTAGCAGCAGCAGCAGCAGCAGCAGCAGCAGCAACAACAGTTTTTTGTTGTTGCTGTAATTGTAGCAGCTGTTGGTGCTTTTGTTGTAGTAGCAACAAGAGAAGCAGACAAGAAAGAAGAAGAAGAAACAGAAGAAGATACATTACATGTTCTAGTCTTATTGATATAGGTTAGATAATATATATGGATATGTACATAAAATATACGTAAACATAGTTCGGTCATCTAGTGCAGTGCTTCAGCCATCTCCAAGTTATGATACAATATAAAGGTGTTCATTAATAAAGTTCTTGTCGGCAACGTTAACTCACAAATACAGGCATCCATATATCATTTGTTGCATATATATAGACATAATTTCATATGTACGCACACCATAAATACATAGAAGCATACTTAAATTCAGTTAAATGCATTTACTGAAGTTTTACATTGGAGATAAATTGACATCACTCGAGATAGGTGCATAAGGCAAAACAAAGTTAACTTTACATATGTATATGTATATATATATATATATATATATATGTGTGTGTGTGTGTGTGTGTGTGTGTGTGTGTGTGTGTGTGTGTGTGTGTGTGTGTGTGTGTGTGTGTGAGTGTATGTGTGTGTGCGTGTGTTTCTGTGTGTCTGTGTGTGTGCGTGTGTTTCTGTGTGTCTGTGTGCGTCTCTCTCTATATATATATTCAAAACTTATTTGACAAAGAAAATTTAATAATATCGTCTCTTTGATCATTACGAATTCTTAATTCGCATCTCAGTGAAATAGACGCAAAGCACCTTTTCCCCCAAACAATATACACTTATGTTTATCACAATTCTTACTTATCCTATGCATAATGTTTGATGCTTTGACACATTATCCAGAAATGTATTTTTACTTCTTACGTGAGAAGTCAATAAACTTCTGTTATCTCTATACCATATGTATAATATATGTATAATTGATAAACACGAATTAACTGTTAATTGTTTACTATTTTTAAAATCATCCTATATTAGAATATTGCTGAGAGAAATAGAGTCGCACACTGTATACACACCGAAATGTATATAACATACACATTGGTTTATTACTGTATCGATGTATTGGGTTCTCTCATACATATTTTCTCACCTCTAGTAAAACAAGGGACCTCGTATTTCACCCGCAAATTCCTTCCTGTATATTGTCATACAACATACACTCAGGTCTGGCATTGCTTACACCTTTAACGTAAGCAGACCTTTCAACTCGCTCCATCTGACAGGGAGATCTCCAAATCATTCTCTTGTGAAAATGGGTATAGCTTTCATTATGTAAAATCTCCCCATTTTGCCACATTCGCTGAGATGAAATCTAGACAGGTTAACATTTAAACTGCATTAACTTCGTAAACAACGATTTGAGAAAACAATATATAAGAAGGAGACTATATTTTATTCAACAAAACATTACTCATATGAAAGATCCAATTATCATCCTCATGCTATCGAGGCTTAGATAGCATTAGAATTAAAAGCAGACTTAGAACTTCAGTTGATTTCTCATTGTGGTCACATTTCCATAACATAGCAAACGCTTTAACGAATATTCACTTTAGTGCCATCAAGCAAATTATCTCTAAAGGATTGTCGAATGCGTAACATTCCCATGAGTGTATAAATGACCAAGGTAGACTTATCTGACCGTATGTATGGAGGTATATTATCTCTTTCTCTTAATTTCGAGTATAATTTTTTGACCGGTCACCTTCCTGGTGGCAAGGTTGTAAAAGAAAAGAAATTGTCATCCCTTGAATCGCAAGAATGTTTTGTAAATTTTGAAGGTGCCAGCTATCGCAGCCATTTTTAGACTATGAATTAGGGAGCTGCGTTCTTTGTTCGCAAATTCAAGTTCAGTCATACTTTGGTCCAAACGGGTTGGTATATAACCCGTTGCTCCAATAATGATGGGTATGAAGCTAAAGGTGTATCTTGGATACTGGATTTGTAAACTCCTCATCAATGGTCCGTAGCTATTCTCCTTCTCCTGTATTTTTCTGACAACGTTTACATCAAGTGGGCAGCTGATCTCCACAACAGAACACGTTTTCAATGTGTGGTCCCAAACAACAATATCAGGCCGGTTGTGCTTTAATTTGGTGGCAGTGTTTATTTTCAGGTTCCACCAGTATTCCTTAGTGCCATCTGTCTCAATATATTCTTCCTCGTTTGTTGATAATTTTGTTTTCCGAAGTGCGTTCCAGATGGTTCTAACTATCCCATCGTGTCTCATGAGGAGGTAGTAGCGAGATGACATTCTTTCGCAGCTGGCAACAATGTAGCTTACATCCTAGATCTTTGTTTTACATAGCCTACATTTATTGTCAGCTGCTGGCCCTCCCCTTTTGTGCAGCAGATATTTGGTAGGGAGTTCTTGTTCCTGTATTGCATAGAGATATCCCTCAAGGTGTGATGTCATAAACGTGTGGAACTCCATGCCAGGCTTTTTGAGTGGTTTATCCTCTCTATGGTCTGTGTTTTACGTCTCAAGTATCCATGCACAACTTTTTCTGTAAATTGGTCAATTTTTTCATCATGTTTGAACATTGAATAGGATCTTCCGATTTCTCTGGGTGAGAGACTTATATCAGGCTTTATTCCATATCTCTCCTCCAGATCAGTCGCTATTCTAATGATTCTTTTTTTTCATGCTCATAAACCTGAACAAGATGGTAGCCAACCTTTTTCCTCTGTTGAAGGTGTTGCTTTAGTGTTACTATCCGGGTCTCATATGATGTTAATATGGATTTTAGACTCCGGCCACCTTCCTTGCGTGAGAAGTATAGCCTATCCACATCACCATTGATGTTAAAGTTCCCTGTAACACTGAGAAGTTTGCGAGTTCTACCATCCATCTCACTTAGTTCTTGCAATGACCAGTTCAGCAGGCCAAATGTTGGCTTTAGAATTGGCACAGCATAAGTATTGTGGGCAATGTATTTGTTGTATGCTAACAGTTCTGATGACCATATTTTCTTTACTCTTCTCAGGTATTCAGTTCTGGTTCTCTCCTTATTTAAGGGCCCATCATATCTGACATCCTAATCCTGTCTAAAATATCTGTAGTTGTCACCTGACTGTAGAGGTTGTATTATCAGGCCGTTCATCTCTAGATTTCTAGAGGAGGGCACAGCTATTCCACGTTTTACTGCCAAATATGCACACATGGACTCACAACATTTCATGTTGATGTCTGTTGAAAATTGTGTAATGAGGTCCAATTGTTTGTTAATATCATAGATATTTGGTCCATTCAGCTTCAGGTCATCAACAAAGAAAAGATAGGAGATACTTCTGGACCCGCTTCTTTGTCCACCTTGTTTCCTGAGTAGGTAAGATAGTGGATTTAATGAGAGAACGAAGATAGCACTGACAAGCTATCACCCTGAAAGATGCCCTTCTGGTAATGTGTCTTATCAGTCTTAACTTGCTCCTTCTCACCTCTAAGGATCAAATTGGTGTACCAGTTCTTGGTCAGACGTTCAACAGCAGCTACAGTGGTTGTGGAACTTTGGCTAACTGTAAAGCCTTAACAATCCACCCATGAGGCACGTATGTATGTATGCATGTATGTATGTATGTATGTATGTATGTATGTATGTATGTATGTATGTATGTAGGTAGGTATGTATATATATATATATATATATATATATATATATGTGTGTGTGTGTGTGTGTGTGTGTGTGTGTGTGTGTGTGTGTGTGTGTGTGTGTGTATGCGTGCTCAACATATACTCTAGCGGTTCGTTCCACTTATATATTCGATTGACTAAATTCTGCCTTACATGTGGTTTCATGTATGCGATTACAATTATAGGGATTCATGATGATTTCTAAGGAATGAAACAGTTCTAGTCCTGTAGAATCTCATCTATATTAAAAGTTTTATACTCTGCTATGTATTGAGTAACTTACTTACTGTGGTTACCTCCGATTCAACCCGGAATAACTTACCTATATATATATATAATATCAATTCAAAATATTAACAAAATAGATATTCTTCTGATCAATTATATTTTGTTTAAGATAGTAGATGGTTAAGATTCAGTCATGGTAGTGACTACCATGATTGAATCTTAACCATCTACTATGTCAGGGTATGTCATGTATCATTTTATTTTATCTGATGAGGACGTACTTTTAAACCTAACTCAGTACCTTTGAAATATGTATAATAAAATATAATTGATCACAAGAATATCTATTTTGTTAATATTTTGAATTAATATTAAAAACTCTGGAAAACCTCGCTGTTGAGTGCTTCCAATCTATTGTAAAACTTATTATTTGATGTATTCATTGAACCTTGTTTAACTTTTAAATATATATATATATACATACATACATATATATATATACATATATATATCTATATATATATATATATATATATATATATATATATATGAAAAAGTGTGTCCTCATCAGTGGCCTTCCAACCGTCGTAGGCATTTCGTCGCATTAAAGGCCATATACCTCAGGTTGGTGCGAGCAACGGCTAAAAAAAGTCGTTGGGACACGTAAATAAGGGGGACGCTAGGGTAAACAAACAAAATGGTTTAAGCAACAGAAAGTGATGAAGAAGAAACAAGTCACAGATTTCTATGAATATAAATTCGGTGGAATCGTGAACGAGAGAATAAAGACCATAAAACCTGGTTGAAATGTGAGCAAGGAAGGAATTTCGCACAGGTCTAACGGGAGGAAGAAGGGGCCTGGTCTGCGAATTCGGTAAACATAAGTTCTGTGAAGTCGCAGACGAGAGAGAGAGTAACAAAATTCATACCGGCTTGGCCACGTGCCCGCGAGAAAAGGATTATCATATTTACACATATATTTTTTCCTCCGCTGCCACCAGTCTGTTTCGTTCTTTGTGTGTTTACCCTTTCTAGCAGTCTCTCTCTCTCTCTGTTAGCCTCTTCCTCACCTTTCACTCACTCACTCTCTGTCACTACCTCTCCTCCTCCCCTTTCTTCCCGTTTGACCTGTCCGTAATCCTTTTCTCGAGGGCACGTGGCCAAGCCGGTATGAATTTTTTTCCTCTCTCTCTCGTCTGCGACTTCACAGAACATATGTTTACCGAATTCGGAGACCAGACCCCTTCTTCCTCCCGTTAGACCTGTGCGAAATTCCTTCCTTTCTCACATTTCAACCAGGTTTGATTGTCTTTATTCTCTCGTTCACGATTCCACCGAATTTATATTCATAGAAATCTGGGACTTGTTTCTTCTTCATCACTTTCAGTTGCTTACACCATGTTGTTTGTTTACCGTAGCGTCCCCCTTATTTACGTGTCCCAACGACTTTTTTTAGCCGTTGCTCGCACCAACCTGAGGTATATGGCCTTTAATGCGACGCAATGCCTACGACGGTTGGAAGGCCACTGATGAGGACAAACTTTTTCATATATATATATATATATATATATATATATATATATATATATTCCTCCCGTTTGGCTTGTGTGGGTCTCTTCTTGCTCACATCTCACACACATCAACACGGTCTGTACCTCTCTCGCACATGAAATCCACCCAGCTTATGCTGACCGGACAATCATGTTGCTTGTTTATTTTCCTATCTTCGGTTTGCTTTTGTCCTTCTATGTTGTTTACTTGTCCCACTCGCCTTACGCGAATTCTGGTGCCAATAACTTATTTTAGTTATTGCTCGCACCAACCTGAGGTATCTGATTTTTAATGCGATGAAATACCAATGATGGTTGGAAAATCACTGACGAAGGACTATTTTTATCATATGTAACCCATGTGCAAACCACGCAGTATTCTTCTTTCTTCTCATGTGTTTTTATATATATTTACCTCGGCTGCGTTTGTCTGTTTCTCTCTTACTGCTTCGCCGCTCTCTCTGTTTCTCTCACCTTGTTTCGCCCTCTGTCAGTTACACTT
>OZ024741.1:347893456-347898456 GCA_964016885.1 Eledone cirrhosa
GTGTGTGTGTGTGTGTGTGTGTCTGTGTGTGTATATATATATATACATAAATAAATATATATGTTTGTATATATACATATGGGGGCGGTTACGGATGTGTGTCATATATGAATATATGATTGCGTCTTTTACAAATAATCGGATATTTCATTACATCATGCGATTGTAACGGAGGGTGTCTTAGATTACAATATAAACAATGTTGCGTGAAATGTCCGTGACGTCGAGTGGAGAATAATTAATAATTATTAGAAAACTACTGGAATGAATTAATGCGGAAATTATATTACAATAGATAACTCAAAATTTATTTAACTTTAATGAATCAGCAGGCCTAATTAGTTGCTGATTAGTGAAACATTTCAATATAATCGTATTAAAATATACATATTATATATTTGAATGAATTACATTAATTGTGATGAATTTAATGGTGAAATAAATTGTCAATCATGTTTACTCTTATCCGGAGTATCGTATTTTAATTTACTTGAAGGGTTCTTGCACCACCCAGATATAATATGATAAATGTGACAAGTAAGTATATATTTTACTGTTCGTTGTAATTTGGATGGAGTACATTAACGAATGGTTTTTATTTTTGGACACCAGGGAGGCTCATTTTGTGGTTGTCTAACTCACCAGGTAAATGCTATCGTATTTGTCTTCTGCATCTACGGTAGTCTACAATATATTTACTACAACATGTAGGTCATACGATTGTAGGAATGGGCACGTGTCATTCATTTGATTTTACATATCAGAAAATCAAATCAAATAAAGTTGATTAAATTGTACTAATATTATATCAAATTGGAGGATACTCGTTAGTTTGTCTAATTTTTCCTTCTGTGTATGTGTAGGTTTCAGGATTGCTAATATTGATCATTAGTGACTGACAGAAACTGCGAAATATTATTTATTATTTAGGATATAAATAATACGAAGTTGTGTTATGATGCACAGTGAAATCATTAAGATCAGTCAGTATACGAATCGATTTTCAGTGAGACGCTTTATTTGCATTATACGAATATCGCTAGAAAACACCTTGTGGAGTTCTTCTTCGTAAGAATCAATACACGTATGTAAATAAGAAAATGGATAGAGACAGGAAATATAATAAGTACATATAATAAGACTCAATAAAACGATTCTTTCCAACATTAAGTGAATTTAGGAGTTTACATACAGTTTAAAATGGAATCTACAGAGGTTTCCTTCTTGTATACTGTATAAACAGAGCAGATATATATCTTCTCCAGTTTAATCTGTACAAACAAAAGAAAACGTTTATTATGTTATCATTTAACGATTAATCATGTTGCAACGAATTTTGCTGCACACAAGTGAAAATAACTGTATAGTTTTTATATGCATTAAGGTCAGTATTTTACATTAGAGAATGATCCTTAAAAGAACCGACGTAAGTAAATCAATATTTACTTGATATACGAAAGTCAGATACATATAACTGAATAGCAAAATACACGAATGTTATATCTTGGTAACATATATTGTGTAATTTAGTAAAATGCAATGAGCTTTCAATGATACGAAAAAAGATACCCAGTCAATACACGAACCAGCAAAAGATTTATGATATTTTTAAAATCAGGGATATCACACATTAATGCATGCTCGGATTGTTTCACTTCATCTATGGTATTTAGGCGGATGGGTAATGAATTGAATGGATGCTTACGTCATGCACGAAAGCAAGAAAATGACTAACATTTAATAAATACACCCGTGTCAGGAACCGAACAAATTAAGGCATATATAGGCTATGTTAGAACATTTCGATTGGGGAAATCGCGACAAACACTAACTTGTGCTTTATATCTGAAAACACTGAACGTTATACAAATTAATTGAACAATTCTCACTAGTGTTAGCATTTTGCTCCCATCTTGGTATTATTTATAAAATAAGTAAAATATTTCAGCTTCTGAATGATCAATACTGACCTCTTACATACATTTATCCATCCATACATTTATGAATATGTATACATACATGCATTCATCCACACACACACACACACCTCACACGCACACATACACCTCACACACACACACACACACACACACACACACACACACACACACACACACACACATACACACACACACACACACACACACACACACACACACACATATATACACACACACACACATATATATATATATACATACGCATGTCGATGGAAGTATACGTACCTACACACACATGTACATACGAGGTGTGTTAAAATAGCAACAGGATTTATTGTGTTTATTGTGTGCTATGAGAGGAATAAGGATTTAGCGGTTTGTGTTGCATTGTGAGATAATACTCGAAAAGTGTATAATTGCCAACTCAGCTATCTGCAACCATTGTATGTTTTTTTTACCTGCTTTTGCTAACATCTTTTCATTATTAGGCTGTCGAGTGTTGGGTACAGAGTAACGAACCAACCTAAGGTTTCTGATCCTGTTGGGGAAAATATTGTCAGAAGCACTGGTCATAATGCAGGAAGTATACGGGAATAAAACGATGTCGCATTCAAGGGTTTTCGGGTGGCACAAAAGGTTCAAAGATGAATTCAAAAAAGTGGAAGACGTTTCCAGGAGCGGAAGGTCTTAAAAGAACCGAACTGAGGCCAGCGTTGAGCCCATAAGGCAGCTGGTGCGTGGTCATCTTCGGCTACCTGTTAAACTGATCGCAAGTGAGCTTGGCTTGAAACCGGACATCGTTTGTAAGATTATCACAGAAGATTTGACTATGCGAAAGTTTAGAATATACTAGAGTGTCTTAAACCGACGCTTGACGGCAAAATTTATGAATCTTTAGACAAAACCCTAGAGTATTCGGTGTGGAGTCGCTGAGGCCGACAAAATCAAAACACTCGATGTCAAATGTCAAACTCATGTTGATCACGTTCTTCGATGTTATGGGCATCACACACATAGCTTTTAGCTATAAGGACAGACGATGGACCAGCTTGTTTTATATAGAAATCCTGTACCGTTTATCTCCTTCTGATAAAACGGGAGAGTTGAGGAAGGACAACTGGTGGCTGCATCACCACGACATTACACCGTGTGACAACGCCCTCAGCATTTGGCTGTTCCTGGATGGTAAGAATATCGCAGTGCTAGAGCAGCCACCCTACTTACCCGACGTGGATCTATTTATCTTTTTTCCTTTCCTTAAGCTTAAGATGATCATTAAAGGGGCCCGTTTTCCTTCCATGAACGCCCAAAAATGGACTGTGTCGACGGTGCTGCGGTGAATCCAGGAAGAAGGAAGGGAAAGTGCGTTAAACTGGAGGGGAATAATTTGGAAGGACAAAAGTTGTAGTTAGAAGTTTGTTTTTAATATATTTTTGCAACCCCAGTCCTGTTTATTTTCTGACACACCTCACATATATACACATGCAGGCATGTATACATACATGTTTTGGAGGATAATTCATACGATAATCTGTACGTCAGACAAACTGAAACTCATCCTAGAAATTCGGTCAATTAGGAGAATAGTAAATATTTGCAAAGCATTCCATCGATTCTCTTATGTGGTTTCTGGAATGAACATATGTGCAATTACCATAGATACCTAAAGAATAATCATGCTCACAAAGCCGCAGGCACATACACAAACTAGTTTACTAAAAATACATGTACACCGATCACATTATTGTTAGAGAGATATTTTACACAAAATTACACATATTATATGTGAATTCGATGGAATGAACATATGCTCTTAATGACATAAATGCATATGGCATGGCCACAATTAGATAGAGAGTAAGCATACATACACATACTCAAACATATGTAACAGTATTACTAGTACACGCATAACGTGAGCAGACATGTAAATGTATATACGCCCACGAATATATGTACACATATATAATACTTGAGAACGTTTCGCAGACACAAAAATGGTTTACCATAGTATTATTGACCGACTTGAATTCTGCGAAGAAACTGTACAAAACATACATAAACACGTAAATATCTGTGTATTATCAGCAACGAATTGAAGATCCATGAACCGTCTTCTCCTGTGGTCTATGCGTACATTTCGTACTCCACCCAATATAGTATAATGAGGAGGCTGCTTTACACAAAATTCAATTTACTTTCAATTCGTTATCTCGATAGCTGATGGATATTATGTAATTAATCTGAAATTTATTTCTATAGAAGTCATTATTCCTCCTTATAATTTAATATATTGTTTTCTTGAGCTCGGTTATACAATGTAGATGAGTTTATATGTAGTTTATGTAACATTATAAGGATTATAATATTACTCCAACATGTATTGATTGTATGTGGGTTCCAGAGCTTTTTTCAAAATATCGATTGCTATTTATACAGCCGGACAACGAAACGCTAATGCATGTAAATGCTAGTAACTGCAAAATGTGTTATTCTGCATAAAACTTAGAGCTATGCTACTTCAGACTTTACGTTCTCCCTTACGACCTCGCTACAACTAATATAACTGAAAATTACGAACAGATATTAAAACCGTCAGTGTAATAACTTGAAGGTAATTTAACAATGTGGTGGTCTTGGTGGTGTATAATATGGAATCTTATTCCATTGGACATACATGATTCTTTCAGACACATCTTCAAATTCAAAATATATAGAAATATATACGGGGAAAAATGAATTTAATTATGAGTGAATCTACCAAATCCTTAATTATAGAGACAACAAATTTCCTAATAAAATATCCTGACATTTCCAGGATCATAAACATAAATAATCCTGTGCGTAAATATTAGTATTACTCAATCTATTTCTCTCTCCTTTCCTATTACTCTCTCTCTCCCTTCCTCTCTCGTTCTCTATGTATAGATATTTAGATATATATGTGTGGGGTATGGGTGTGTTCGAATATGTAAATTTATACGTACACACTCGTAAACAAACGCACAGAAGTAATAAAACCTATAATAACTATAATTACACGATTTGTGTATAGAAAAT
>OZ024741.1:347905956-347935956 GCA_964016885.1 Eledone cirrhosa
TTGTGGAAACACCATGTGTATTATATATTTTACACCCAGCCTCAGCGTTATGTCGAGGTCAGTAAAAAATCTTTAGCTGGGTCCTGTATTTTCGTTGCCCTAGTGATGCGGTCGGACTGCCGACTGCTATATCTAATTTGCTAAGGTGTCTGAACATAATGTTATACCCTGGTGTCTTACCTCATCTGAGTGCTAAAGCTACAAACCGAATAAGCATACACCTTAACTTGGCCGTATGCTAAAGCTTCGTCTATGCTGTACTAAAATGTATATATATATATATATATATATATATATATATATATATATATATATATATATTCCTTTGAGCACATAATTTGAAGGGAATAACGAGAGTCTATGGCTCCGTTAATTTATCGTGATATTTCGTTCCTTATAACAGTCTTTCCTCTCTCTTTGTTTGGTTCAGCACATTTCTTTGTGTGGCTTTTGGGCTGCTCTTTCTAGCAGCTCGTCCCTCAGATACCACTGATTCACTGTCCTACACACGCTGTCCCATTTCTCTGCCGCGTGTTGCTAGGCGGTTGTCTTAGATTTTCTTAGAGTTGTCAGGATTGTATTGTATTACATGCGCGGATGACCCATAGGCGAATCCATTTCAGATAACAATTTCTTGGCGAAAGAGATCTCTTTGAATTTGTACCCGTGTGATATATAGTTATAGAGGTGCGTATATGCATTCTAATTTATATTTTTAATTATTGTGTGTCTACCCTACCTTCCATAGGTTATAGATTCCATACACTGGGGGTTTTCCCTGTTTTATTGATGGCACACGATCTCCCTCTCTGTCTAGCGTGTTACCCTTTCAACATATTGTATTTTAAAGAGCGGAGGATTCTTTTTCCTTTGAGCACATAATTTACAGGGAATAACGAGAATCTATGGCTCCGTTAATTTATCGTGATATATATATATATATATATATATATATATATATATATATATATATATATATATATATATATATATGTATGTGTGTGTGTGTGTCCGATCAATTAATAAATCTCAGCTAACTTTATTGGATGGGATATTCATTTTAATCTCCAAAAGAGTGTAACCAAATATGACCATCACTGCACCAACCCATTCAACTGTATAATTCATTTAAAATTGTAAATGTTATTTGACATTGTTTAGAAACACATTATCGTGTCATTTACTCAACGGGAGCTACTAAAATCTCTTTAGTCCATGGGAGTTTGAATTCACTACCTGCAACAACACGCGAGATCGACTGTTAAGTTTGTACGGAGTCACAAACACATCAAATCGAAGTCTTTGTTTAATAGTAGAGCTTCAAATCATGTACCGTACGATGGAATCTATGACTAAGACTGGTTGTTTCAATAGGAAACATGATTTATTTCTATACAATAGCTAATCTATGACATTTCAATTTCCAGCAGTTTCCAGAGACATTTCATTGTTATGTCCAAGGTGTAAAATGTATTAGTTTATGCTGTCAACTGCATGTATCATGTTCACGTGGTATGTCAAACGTTCTTATTTTCACCAGATCATCAAATCATAGAATGTTTTGAGCCTTGTGAAGAAAACCTTTTCCAGCAAGCATATTGCTTGCTTAGTGTATGTCTGACGTCAAAATCAATGAAAGAGCAAATATAACTCAATAAAAGAAAGATATCTGGACGGCGTCCATTTGTAAATATAGGAATAGCACAAAAGTCTGTATCCTTTTCAGACACACGTTGATAATGTTGTACACATGCACAATAACCTCCATACTAATGCAACATACATTCCAAGAATTTCCGACAATGAAATTCTTTGCGGTGATATTCGCTAATATCCCATGCATCGGGAACGAACAGGATATAGAGATTTTTGGAGGAATATTTGTAAAGATTCGCCGATGGTTACGGTTATACTTAAGTTCATGTTGAATATTTAGAGATTTTATTTTAAATTTAAATTCACCTCCAAATATAAATTATGTTATGCCATCTCTATTTTTTCCCATCTCATATTCTGTCTCCTCATTCCCCGACGGTTTTAGATGTTATTTTATTTTTATAACAATCATTTCAGCTACATCCCCTTTTATTATTTTTCTTTCATTTTACTTCACTAAATTTTCAAGAAAGACATTTAAAAAATATTCCATGTCTTTCTGACTCTTTAGCAATTCATCATTACCAGAATTATTTACTAGAGAAACAAACAAACCAGAGAAAGTTAACTAAACAAACAATGTCTTTGTTTTCAAAATTTATTTACGACTTTATTTTACTGCTTTTCGGTATTATTATTGTGTTTATAACAGAATTCTTGATTTTTGTTAATGTTATATTTTAATTTTAATTTTAAATTATAGAGTGGAAGATGTTATCACATAATTAGATATTAGCATTTTTTTATTTCTTAATCGAATCATACTACTGCGACTCTCTTTATAAAATTCTTCATATTTTTATTTCTTATATTCCTCTGTTATCAATATCATTTTGTTTTTAGATTATTAACGTTATCTTTATACTTACTAATGATTAGACTTATTTTATTTTTGCAGGAATTAAAATTGAACACCCTGGTGAAATGTTATACTATTTCTTCCATTTTCTCATCAATAAAGAATTATACTTTTGTTATTGCAATTTTTATTTTGCCACATCTTCTTCTCTTAATATGTATTTCTTTATTTGTGTTATGATACGTCCGCTTAATTCGTCCTTTACTCTTATAGGAAAACAAATTTCACCAAAAATAAATCATACACAAAAGAAGAAAACCATTGTCATTAGCAAACATAGCTCTATAATTATTGGTTTAACGCATCGTGTAGTTAATCTCTACCATAAATCATATTTACAGACTATAGGATACGAAGAGACAAAACAAAAATAAAGGACATATTAACAATATAATGGTTTCTGATTTAGACACAAGGCCAACAATAGGAATTTCGATTAAATTAAACACAGTGCGTTATTGTTATTTTATTTTATCGACACCCGAAGGATGAATGGTAAAGGTAATCTGAGCATGATTTGAACTTAGAATGAAAAGTAACATAGCTATCAACCGAAAACATATACCGATACTGACAATCCGCCAACCTAATCATAATTCCCCAATAGGGGGAGACTCCCGAGGGACACTCGTGGAGAAAATCACGAAAGCCACGGTGTCCATGACCATTATGGCAAGTGCGCTTTCCCAGTTTTCGCCACTAATCTACAGGTGCATACACAGAACAGGCCTATTCACTCGGCCTTTGTTGACTTCACTCACGCATCCTTCAAGAAAGTTTGGAAATGTGAGGAAATCCCTCTCAAACATGAATTTTATTTCAAAATAAAATTTGAAAACGATAATCAGAGTTTGGCCGTAGAGGTAAGTGCTCATCTTCAGCCTTTTCAAACGTGTCCGCGACACGACACCCTTCATCATAGCAACCGGGTAGATAAAAACTGCTTGACATTCCCGGCTAAAGGCATCTTCACAATGGACTCAGCTGATAGCCGGATCGTACCTACATGCTACAGCAGGTGTTTGACATAAACCCACAGGGCAGCTATCTTCGAACACTCGACGAGAGCGTGAAGGACGGTTTCGTGGCCCTGCACGCAGCTTGGACAGGTCCGGCTAACAGCTCTTCTATGTATGCCGGTAGTGTTTATTCCGAACTGAAAAATCTCCTCTGTAGCACTGCTAGGCCAGGTATTTCTAGATGTTCTCTATGGGCCGTGACACGAAAGTTGTACGGAAGAGATGTATAGTTGAATTTCATCGACGCCCAGAGTCTCCCCAAGGTCGTCGTCGCTTTGTACCTCAGATAAACCTTTACAGGTCGCCAAGCTGGAATTTCCACCGATCGTAGTGCCCGATTGGATAATGGTGGTGAGCGCCTGAAGACGCTGCAACTTTTATACTCACCTCGGCTCTTCTGATTAATGAATTACGCTGAAGCGGGAACATTGCTACACCAGCTCCTTCAATTCTTGCATTTAATTTAACCTTCTGCTTTCCATCACTCGTGAACACAGCCTCGAGATACTTCAACTTCTCTACCTACCTCTGTGTAACTCCATTCTTATGATGATTCAATGTGCATGCTTTTTTTCACCAGCTACTACATTGATTTAATTACGAAGACTAAACGACATCCTCACAATAACATAGCTTCAGTGACGTCTGTTATTTTATAGGTGATATCCGAAATGTTATGCAATTCAATGATCTAGGTACCATACTGAATCAGTCACCAAATCTAACGGCGGTTTATAGAAATATACCAAAAGAATGCGTATAAAAAACCATGCGCTCAGTTTTATTTGATTATAATACGTTGGATTTTTGTAGATTAGAATTGCTTTATTACATTACCGAATATGTACTCAAATACTTCAACGCAACCTATATTGAAGCATATAAAGAAAATACAAGTACATAGAGATAAGAATAAGATACTATTGAGAAATGATACATTCAGTCTTATTGAACACCCACTGTGCGTGGTGCTGTATGCTCATACATCCAGAGCTGCAAGGCAGCGTTTGATAGACACGGAAAATAGTGAATGTATTTCATCATCAGCTGGTATTTTAATTTCAGGTGATGGCGAAATCAATTTTGTTTTTTGTTTGATATGTTTCGTTCCTTAAATCCTGATGAGGGGACTTTTAGGTCCCGACTTTTGGACAGACAATAGAAGACAACAACAAAAACAAAACAAACATTACCATGTAACTTACTTTTCTTTACCTCATTTTACAGTCTATTTTGCATTGTTTAGTCTTCTATCTTTTTCAACGTTATATATAATATACAATGCTTCAAGCAAACCAAACTATAACATTTATATATATATATATATATATATATAGAGAGAGAGAGAGAGAGAGTTTAGCTTTAAACTATCTCTGTTAATGTATTAAATATATATATATATATATATATATATATATATATATATATATATATATATATATATATAAATATATACGCTAAGATTGAGCGCGCATGTCACAGCTTCGATTAATTTTATTGGAAACAGTATATTCAATAGAGAAATCTAAGGTCTTGCAAATGCCACGTAAGCTATTGTCTAAAAGACCATTTTGCGAATTCTTATGACCTTCAACTGAACTTTTGGTACAGTATTCTCTTTGCTGACTGCTGAATAATATTTCCTTTAGCACTCAGTTATTAAGCGCAGAAAAAAAATACCGTTGCTGCCTTAGGCATATTTACCTAAAAGAGTTGATCCGAATTTATTTTTTGTTTTGTCTAGTGTGAAGACTTGTATTATCATTGAACGTGATCGCTCCGTTTCGTGATGTTAATAAGCGAATTGTAAATACGAGTAATGAAGATAGTTCCTCATTGGATTTTTGCAGCACGTCTCAATGTGTTCATATACACTGAAGCACAGAAACGCATACTCACGCGTGTGTATATGCTTTAGCAACGGAGTGGGGATAAAAATGTAAAGATCATGTTCATCTGTTTTCAGCTTGTTATTTTTCCGAGGGACTGCGGGCACATCTATATATATAGGAATACATACATAGCCGTAATTGTTCGGAGAATAGGAAGATGTATAATTATGTATTAAATTATTGAAAATTTTAGTTTGAAATGAACGTATGGTTATATGGTCTGAATTTGAAACCCACTCTGTCGTAGCGAAATTCTTGGATATGTCACATACTCACAACGAGATATAGGTATAAACACTCGCACTCACACATAACCCAGACACGAACACGGACACACACATACGCACACACACACATAAACACACACACACACACACACACACACACACACACATATATATATATATATATATATATATATATATATATATATATATATATATATATATATAAGTATTGAAATTTCCGTTGGAAACAGAAAAAGTCATAGAAGTGAAGAGTGCTCTATGTAAGTATCAGAGCAAAATTTAATGTATAAAAATCAATACAATATAATTACCTCATTACCAGAGGTTTCCCGAATGAGGCGAATACGAAAGAAACGTCTTCATTCGTTCGTCAGACGAGGCAATATAAAACATGGGTAAATACTTGGAAAGTCTCATCAAGAAAATCAAAAAAAGATATAGACAAATGAATTAGAAATTGAAATATATAAAAATCTATCAACAAATATAGTTAGGTGTGTGTATAAGTATGTATATACGCTCACAAATGTGCATACATGTGTATGCACATATGTATACGTATAGTGAAAAAGTGTGCGTAAATATAAAATTTAGGGCAAATGTATCTGTATGTCTGTAATCTACAGACAGAATAGACACATCATAAGAATATGAATAAGAAGGCGCGCGCATAAACACACCCACACACACACGTACACTTAGATGCGGAAGTAAAAGCGGTAAGGGAGTGTAATAATTAAATGAAAGTATCAATCTCGATATATTTATAAAAATGTAACAATAAATTAGAAAGAAAATTTTTTAGAAAGAAAAAAATATAGAAAAGAAGACAAAAAAGGGTACATGCATACACAGACACGCATATCTCACAAAAGAAACGCAAAAATATACATGCTTATATACACACGCACACTTACACATCCATACGTTCGATACGTATATATATATATATAAAGAAAAAGAGATGAAATCGAAAATGCAACTGGAGTCTTATTTTTTTTTTTAAATATATATATTTATTTGGTTCCTTTACCGGTTTCGCAGTTCTTCTTTACCGGTTTCGCAGTTCTTCTGCTTTTCAAAAGGTGAGTTGAGATGGAGGGTCTGTGGTTTTTCTCACATGATGTGAGAAAAACCACACACCCTCCATCTCAACTCACCTTTTGAAAAGCAGAAGAACTGCGAAACCGGTAAAGGAACCAAATAAATATATATATTTAAAAAAAAAATAAGACTCCAGTTGCATTTTCGATTTCATCTCTTTTTCTCTATACTTTCACTCGTGTAGGACACCTCGGTTATTTTTCATTTTGTAAAAAAAACCTCACTTTCTAATATATATATATATATATATATATATATATATATATATATATATATATATAGGGAGGGTCATATTGTGTAATAATATTGCCAGAATTAATAACAGAACACAATCACTGTTTGATAGGTTTTCACTTCTGTATCTTTTATATCAGTTAATTCATTCCTTCCTCAATGTTATCATTGACTGACCAACGGTTAAAAGTACAGATATAATATAGACACAAACTCATATATATAGTCTAACCAAGTTCTTTCGTTGCACATCTGCAGCATCGTCAGTGGTGCTATTATGTTTCCTCCTGTTGTATTGTATGTTTACGCCATCTTTATTTAATCTGTTTATTTATTTATTTATTTATTTATTTATTTATTTTTGTCTTCTCTGCGCATGCGTTTGCGTGTGTGTATAGTGTTTGATATGTGTTCGCGTTTGGGTGACTGTGTTTTGGTTATTGTAGTCTATCTTAGTTTACTAGTGTGTGTTTATGTGTCTGTTTTTATTGTGCTTGTGTATATATTTATTCATTTATTTACATTTCTCCTAGGTCAGTATTGTTTGTTTGGGTGTTGTTGTTATTCCATTCATTTTTTTCTGTTTAGCTTTGGCCTTCTAAGTTCTATTTCACTGGCCTCTCTGATTTTCTGGGTCATTTCTATGTTTAGATATTTATTTTAATTTCTATGTTGTCTATGTTACCGGCATGTTGTTGTCTGGCGTGTTCGTATATTACTGAACCGTTTTTTCGTCCTTTTAGTTTCCCCCAGTGTTGATCTATCCTTTCACCTATGTTACGAGCTGTCCCGCCTATGTATGTTGTTGTCATGTTTCTGCAAGTACACTCTGTACATCTTATGCTATAGACTACGTTTCTAGTTTTACAGTTTATCCGGGGCTTTACTTTGTATATAATACATTTCCTATTAGTACAGTGGGTTTTCTTAAAAGGGTATGTTTTGCTGATCAGGGATTTTATGGTGGTTCCTGTCTTTTCTACCACCTTAATCTTTAAGTAGGTCTTTGTCAGGTCCTTTCTACACTGGTTAGCTAATTTCCCTCCAGGGGTAGCGTCCAGGAACATGACACTCTGGTATCTCTGGTTGTCGCACCATAAGATGGCTTTCCCTATCTTATGTTTAGTCCTATCTAAGCTATTCCATGATTTGCTCCTGTATAATGGGCAAATTCCTTTCATGTCCAGTTCTATGAGGGTCTTATACTTCTCCGTGGCTCCTTCGTATACTCTGATTCTGTCACATGGGTTGTAGCCAGAGAACTTCATGCGGTTGATGATGTGTTATATGTGTCTTTCCATTTCTGTTGGGTCGCACATGCGGGACACGTTCTTCATCACTCGTACCAAGTCTGCGGTCAGAATTTAAATTTAGCACTGCTGGACATTGCTGAGTTTTTGAGTATCAGGTATTTGGAGGCCATAGGTTTCGCGTAGTGTGAGTGGAGAATTTGGCACTCTCGTCTATAGTGTTAATCCAGAGTTTCGTGTCTAATACAGGTAGTCTGTGGTTATATATATATATATATATATATATATACGTAGGTCCCGAGTTGAGTCGGGGATAACCACAGTAAGTAAGGTACTCAATACATGGCAGAGTAAATTTTTTTTATTTTATAGTAGGAGCTTCTACAGGACTAGTACTGTTTCATTCAGATGAAATCTTCAGGAAGCTGGGTGTCATATTAAGTTCTGGTATTTATACATTTAGGTAGTGGTAAAGGAGGGGTGGTGGCTGGGAGGGGGATTGTTTGGGGTAGGTGGTATTTAGATACACAGGACCACAACATGGCACAGGCCGTTTTTACTTTGGGGTGTGGTCAATTAGCCAGAGTGCTTTTTTGAAATAAATAAATAAGTAAATAAATAAATAAATGAATAAATAAATGAATAAATAAATAAAGAAAATAAATTAAAAAATTAATAAATAAAAACCCCAAGAATAGTAATTCAACAGATATATAGTAGGGAAATTTTTTTAGGTGGGTTGGTAATAGAAATTAAACATTAAACAAGACCGAATCATGGCACAGACTGAGGTGAGTGGTCAAGTTAACATACAAGCCACAGGTGGCCAGAGTGTTTTTGTAGAATGGAAAGAATAAAATATATTTACATACTCACAACCACATACAAAAACACTTACACACACATATATATATATATCTACATATAAAAACGTGCGCATACACACACACACATATATATATATATATATATATATATATATATATATATATATATATATATATATACATATATATATATACACACCTACATGTATGTATGTCTCTCGGTATAAACTATACTATACATACACATACATACATATGCACACACATACATACACATACATACACACACACACACAAACACATACATTCACACATATATACATATATACATATACACACACACATACATATATAATCTCATATATATATATATATATATATATATATATATATATACATATATATATATATATATATATATATATATATATATATATACATACACACACATACACATATACAAGCACACACGCATACATACACATACATACATACATACAAATAAGTACACATAAACGCATAGCACAAACACGCACTCGTTCGCACTCATATATGTGTCTATAATATAATGGTAGTGGGACAAATTTTAAATTTTAAATTTTAAATTTTAAACTGGGCCTGATAGAGGATTAAAATAATTAATATCACTACTAAGTTATTAATATTATCATCAAGTAATTAATTACTATTTATTATTTACTATTTATCATTCACTATTCGTTACCTATCTTTTATCTTTTATCTATTCATTACCTAATCACTCACTCATAAATAAATAAATAAAATAATGAGTTAACTAACAAACAAACAGACAAACAGATAAACAAATAAACCTGTAAATAAGTAAATAAATAAATAAATAAATAAATAAATAGATAAATAAATAAATAAGTAAATAAACAACTAAATAAATAAATAAATAAATTTAAAAAAATAAAAAAAAAAATAAAAAAATTAAATATACAGATAAATAGATAAATAAATCACGAACGTGTGCGTGCAGCAGTTCATAACTGCACGTATGCAAACATGAGCAGGTATATACGTGAATTTGTGAGTGCGGCCACAGAACTTTACTCAGAGGCATACAACACGATATATAAGACCTGGAAGGGAGGAAAGAATGTAATAATGAGAGATAGAGGGGAGGAAAGAGGGTAATAATGAGAGATGGAGGGACGGAATTGGGATGGGGGACGGGGGTGGGGTGGTGATATGGGGGGCGGGATCAGTCGGGGGGCCGGGGGGTCAGTAGTTTTTGTAATTTGCATAGTTCTTGTGCATGCAATTAGGGGAGTGTTCCGAGATCTTGTTGAGGAGAGGGCCTTTGACGAATAGAATCTCATAGCTCTCGGAGATACAGAGGTCACAGCAATTATGGCCTCCCGTGTAGGATCGCGCTCTCTGGAGTAGTCTCCATTGAGTCTTGAAGGGGATGGAGTTCCTTTTAAGGTGCCAGATGTGGGCGGCGAGTGTAGTTTGGTTAGATATGTCCTGGCGCCGGAACGAATGTGTGTGGGCGTACCAGCGAGTCTTAAAACTATTAGAAGTCATCCCGATGTACGAGTTTCTTTTTTCATCGGGGCCTGAGAGTACATCGCATATATAGACGAGATCTGTTTTTAGACAGTTGTTGTTGAGAGGGCAGGTCGTCTTATCAGGGCAATTGCTGTTGCTATCGGTTGCTGGATGGGCTTCGGAAAAAGTAGACTTATTTAGCTTCTTGATGTTATTGTTGGCTAATTTCCTAGCTAGATTAGGTGTGGTAGAGTAAGAGAGTCTAATGGTATTCTTATTAAGGATAGTATAGTACCTATGTTGGGTGGGGAAGTGTTTTTGTAAGAGAGTGAAGAAAATTTTAGCTACAGGTGTTGAAACTTCGCGGTTGAAGGGGGGGGGGGGGGTGTACCAGCTAATGTGCCTTCGCCTATTCTTCCTGGGTGGGCGTGGGGCTATACTAAGGTAGGTGATCTTATCTCTAAAGCCGCTGCGGGCCAGGGCCTCGTTGTAATAGGGGGCTGCTGCTCTAAAGATATCTTAATTGGCGGCGAGGCTAGATATCCTAAAGGAGACACTTTTTACTAGGTTGTCTAATATATTTTTGGGGTGGTTAGAATTAACGTCTATATATCTAAGAGATTCATTAGGTTTGTGGTACGGGTAGTAAACGGAAGTTTCTAAGTCGAGGGTAACGTCTAGGAAATTAGCTTTAGTTAGTTCGAATCTAAGGTAATCCTAAGGCCTAAGTTTTTAAAGAAGGTGTAAAGGTTTTTCCTGAACCCATCCGTGGTCCTGGGGTTGATTTTGTGGAGGGCAAAGAGGCCGTCATCTCGGTGGAGACCGCCGGAGAGGCCTGTGAAGAGGGTCTTCAACCTGTGGAGGATGAACAGACCCACAAGGTCACTAATATCAGCTGAGTCGCTAGCACCCATGATAACGTCGAAGGGGGTCTCAGATTTTTTGTTGATCCAGTGGGATCTGTCATGGTAAAGAAAAGTCTTACGTGCATGGAGGATCACATCCTGCTCGGCTTAGGTAATTGTGGTTAAGTTCCTGGCGAAGTTAATCGCGTCAATCAGCAGGCTCTCTGATATGGATGCGTAGTAATCCTCGATGTCTAGCTGCAGGAAGCGGGTGTTGCTTTTGTCGGGCAAGTCCCGGAACCATGTGATTGCCTCTGATGTCCTATTCAAGAGTGGGAGAGATGAGGCAGCACGTAGTCTAGGTAGAATCCTGTCCAGGATCTTCTTACTGACTGATCCTATGTCAGACTTGGTCGGGTTAATCAGCCGGACCGACGGTTTATTGTCGAAGTTGTTCTTGTGGTCTGTTAGGGTGAAGTGTGGGGACTTTACCCTCAGAGGTCCTGTCCGGTCTTCCAGTTTAAGGGAAGTGGCGATCTTCTTTCCGGCTATGTTTGTTTCAGTCAAAGTAGTGTCATCAACTTTTTTGTACTTTGCTATCATGGCATTATCAGCAAGCTTGTTGTATGTGTCGGGAATAACCGCATAAGTGTTTTTAGTTTTGTCTGAAGGGACGTGGAGGTACGGGGAACTTTTCATTTTCAGAAGTTTCTCCTTTAAGTCCGTTTGGAAAGGTATGTTGACTTTCCTGAATTTAATATTTTTTATCATTTGAAGAGGTCTTCTTCAAATGGTTCAAGTAGGCTGTTGGTGGGTGGAGCCTTATATGTGTGTATATATATATATATATATATATATATATATATATATATATATATATATATATATATATATATATATATATGTCTGTGTGTGTGTGTGTATGTGTAGGTATGCACATATATATATGTATATATATATATATATATGTGTGTGTGTAAGTGTTTTTGTATGTGGTTGTGAGTATGTAAATATATTTTATTCTTTCCATTCTACAAAAACACTCTGGCCACCTGTGGCTTGTATGTTAACTTGACCACTCACCTCAGTCTGTGCCATGATTCGGTCTTGTTTAATGTTTAATTTCTATTACTAACCCACCTAAAAAAATGTCCCTACTATATATCTGTTGAATTACTATTCTTGGGGTTTTTATTTATTTATTTCTTTATTTATTTTCTTTATTTCTTTATTCATTTATCTATTTATTCATTTATTTATTTATTTACTTATTTATTTATTTCAAAAAAGCACTCTGGCTAATTGACCACTCCCCAAAGAAAAAACGGCCTGTGCCATGTTGTGGTCCTGTGTATCTAAATACCATCCTACTCCCCCTCAGCCACCACCCCTCCCTTACCACTACCTAAATGTATAAATACCAGAACTTAATATGACACCCAGCTTACTGAAGATTTCATCTGAATGAAACAGTACTAGTCCTGTAGAAGCTCCTTCTATAAAATATATATATATATATATATATATATATATATATATATATATATATATATATATATATATATATATATATATATATATAGATATATATAGGAAAATGTATGACCCCGACGGCAGAGCTCTAGCCGTCGAAACGGCTTCTTCTCTGCCGTCGGGGTCATACATTTTCCTATTACCCACTCTACTACCCTAAGTATTAAGTACTCTGGTGCGTTATGGTCCATATGGTTCCTTACCACAACTCCCTCGTTATATATATATATATATATATATATATATATATATAAATATATATATATATATATATATATATATATATATATATATATATATATATATATATATATATATATATATATATATATATATATATATAATATAAAGTTGCATCGTTGCATGTAGTAACGTTACTATATGTGTCGAATATTCATAACCCTACGCACCAAATATGAAAGACACCTTCTCTGGGTTACGTAGATATACGTGATGTGGGTATATCATTCAATGACAACCACAATCTGATGCGGTAAAAATAAGTTATTAAAGCGATAAAAAAATGTTACATATAGAATATAAATGAAATGAAAAAATAAATAGGAATTGCAGTTACATTAAAAAAAGGTGAAGTATACACACACGCAAACAACCTCAAACAGACCCTCACACAGAGATATATGTTTGTATATATTTATATCTAGTTGTATATACATATATACATAAGTATATGTATCCGAATACATAACAACGTTAAGTGTTGTCCACATAGAAAACATTAAACGGTGTCAAGGTAAAATTGCTTTGTATAGAAAAAAACCCATCCAATATATGTATGTATCTATGGTACCGTAACAACTGATAGAGTCGTAGTGGCGCCGTATCGACATACGGATTTTCTTGGTCATTTAAAACCTGGCAGAGCCTTTCCATCTCTAGGCCAGAGTACAGCATATTTCTTCGAGAGAAAGATATAAAGTGAGAGGGAGGAAATGAGAAAGAGGTACAGAAGAGGAATGGACCCCAGTATTAGACTGCTACTTTTGTATCGATCTCGAAACGCTGAAAGGCAAAGTTGACTTCAGCAGGAATCGAATTCCGAGAGGAGAGAACATAAAGTATTCTATCTGACATTCTAGCGACTCTGCCAATTCGCCGCCTAATTTCATGTATAGAGAAGACAAATAACATTTTATACACTTTTATGCACTGTGGGTTGTTTGAGATCGAATGATAGAAGGCTGAAATTTAGGACGATAAGTTCGTCAATCTCGTCTCTAAAGCAGCTGACGCCTTTGGAAAATTAAATCATTTTGTACGCGGTGTCAGATGTATACCTATGAAAATGAAAGTTATAGTTTATCATGCAGTGGTATTGAAATAATTCTTATACGACTCGGGTTGTGGACAATCTATCGCACCCATATTAATAAGCTATCTTCGCGCTATCTGTGGTTATGCACTTTCTGACAAAATGTTCATTGCCGATCTTTTCACGAGGTAAAACATCGGTGGAATTGTATCGTTTCGGATGCAATACCAACACAAATGGTCTGGCCATGTCCTAGGTGCCTTAGGACCGCAAACCCAAGGTACTCTTATCCAATCAAATTCCCAATGGTTCATATAATGTAGGCAAACCATTAGCCATACATAAAGACAAACTGAATTATAATTTTAAGTCTATGAACATACATCTTCCTTCTTCTGAGCCTCTCGCAGTTGATCGTGGAAAATGTAGGACTGGCTGACATGTAGATATAAAACACTTTGTAAAATCTCCTCTGGTCCATCTTTGTGATCTAAGATATAACTCTAACATCCTACGAAAGGAGATAAGGGTAGCTGTGTGTCAGTCGCCTATTGTTAATTTCACGAACAGCTTATTCAGTTTCTCGGATCAACTGGAACACATTTGGTTGCAACAGACGGAGTGCCAGTTTTATATGTTTTATATACATGTATACGAGCACAAACTCGCTATTTTACTGATGGCATACATGTCTTCTATCATATATGTAAGCATATCGTGATATAAAAACATAGGTAAGGAAGAATCAACAAGATATTTTCATTTTAAAGTGAATTTAAATATATATATATATATATATATATATATATATATATATATATATATATATATATATATATATATATATTTATATATATATATATATATATATATGTATATATATATATATATATATATATATATATATATATATATATATATATATATATATATATAGAGAGAGAGAGAGAGAGAGAGAGAGAGAGAGAGAGAGAGAGAGAGTGATATCACACACACACACATATATATATATATGAAATATCAGAATTAATTTTGTAATGATTTTCAACTCTTCCCTTGTGTGTTGATTCTGAACATCTATATACTAATAGTTTTTTTTTGCATTTTTGTTAAAATCTGCTGCAAGAGTAGGCGGAAGATCATCAGTGCTAACTGTACTTAAAGCTTCAGTAATCTGAATAGGTGGAAACGTTACTGATGCTATTCTGGGGAAATCCCCGAACCATAAAATTACATATGAATTCTAATCTAATTTATTCAATAAGTATTATCTAAATATTACAGTTCAGAAATAAACACCCATGTATGTAAAGATAACAAATTCATTTTCAATAAGTTCATGTTCTATTCCCCAATCTAATGTACTACAATATCTACGTATCATAATAGTCACTAGGTCGGGTGTATCAAGTTATTGGCATTTCTCTATAACACTTCATTTCATTCTTTTCCATTCATAATAGTACTAAATCTCAAATGTTTACTGAATCAATTGCCCTTATCAGAAGCACATTTTTACAAATATTTAAGTTATCTGGAAGTTTGTAAATTCTTCTCCATTTATTTATACTTATTTAACTAATGGGTTTCAATATGATCTAGGTTTATGTATGTAAAGAATTTCATCAAACTTAATTTGGGGTTCAATTTTGAACATGGGATCATACTGCTTTACATTTCTTGCTGTTATAACAGTACTTACTTCTATAAATAATTTTCGGTAAGTCACAATTTTAGGTAAGTCTTTAATGAATCATAATGAACGATATGGATTCGTTGCTATGATTGGCAATATCTCTAGAGGGTCGGACGGCATGATTTGCAGCATAGAGGCACGGCCCTTTATGATCTGAGTTCAAATCCCGCCGAGGTTGACATACCTTTCATCCTTACGGGTCGATAAAATAAAGTACCAGTCACGCACTGGAGTCGATTTAATCGACTTTCTCTTCCCCGAAATTGAGGGCCTTGTGCCTATATCAGAAACCATTGCTATGATGTCCTGTAAAATGCTGGCTGATGGAATTAATAAGATAACGTCTTAGTTGTCAAATCAAGATTTTTGTCGAAAATGTAGAAACATAGGAATACCATCTGTACAAAGTCTAATTCATTTGCATGATGATAGAATTTGCGTCGTATATTTATATTTACAGATCGCATACTTTTATTTTTAAATTAGGAAAAGAATATATTATCTTGTTGTCTCTCCATTAAAGAATGTCACACTCTCTCGATCTCGAGATAGATAGATAGAGAAAGAGAGAGATTGTTTGAGAGAGAGAGGGGGGCATATAGAGAGTGTGTGTGAATCTCAAAGATGAAAGATTAAGGAAAGTTGGAACATCACTATTTTGTATTCTCGATCTCTACTGAGAAAATATGTGACGTAGTATAAGACACAAATAGAGAACAATTATTTTTACGTTATGAAAAAATGATTTTGCGTTGATAATGAGGCTACCTCTATGTTTTCGATATGAACGTAAAGAATATTATTTCATATAAACTCGTCTTACATATATATATATTTCGACGGCTAATTCTGGCTCAGCCGTCGGGGTCCTACTCGTTCCTATTACCCACTCTACTACCCACTCTATTACCCACTCTACTAGTATTGAGTACTTAGGTGCGTTATGGTCCATCTGGTTCCGTACCACATTTCCTTCGTTATATATATATACATATACATCCATATATATACATATATGAAAACATTCAGACCCAGACAGGTTCTGACACCTACATCCGAACTAAGGCACCAGTATTCGAACGGCTGGAATCTAGTACCCACTCTACTACCTCAAGTATCGAAGTATCGAGTATTCTGGTGGGTCATGATCTACCTAGTTTTACAAAAGCCTATATGTTATATATATATATATATATATATATAAGGATCGGAATTAGAATATTCCGCAGTTCACAGTGATAATAATATTAGCTCAAAGAAGAATAGAGAATTTTCATCTGAGCTCAAATACAAATATATTACACAGAGAGATGTGTGTATATACTCTAAAAGTATATCAAAACTGCTTCAACAAACGTTTTCAGACAAAAAATCTTGCAAACCATATATAGTAGTATATATATATATATATACATATACTACGTTTCAAAATTTGCTTTACGAGATTTCTTGTCTGAAAACATGTTTTGAAACAGTTTTGATGTACTTTGGGAGAGTCATGCTACCAATAAAAAAACAACGCACACAAGGAGTTTCACTTCAATGTATTATGAATTTCTGGTTGGTTCGATATCCAGATGATTGTTTATATATTGTCAAAGCTCTTTCGTAACCTATTACTACCACTACAGTCGATGTCAACACCAAGAACACATAACGCGCTTGTGCTATTCTCGCAACCATTGCTGTAATTATAGTGTATACCACCAAAGAGAGAAAGCGATCCACACAAATATGAACTCTTCTATATATATGTGTATGTAAACCATGTTTCTTTATGACATATTTTTTATTAATATACAACTTAAATCCATTCTAAATGTTATTATACACTCCCGTAGTATGAAGATGCCCACGGGGCTGAAACCATTAGGATACATTTCTTCTTTATAAATAATTGTTTTACTGTTGTTCTAGGAGAAAATCCCATTAACATTTTCTAATGTTTTCTTTTTCTTTTTTACTATTATATATATATATATATATAATATGATATTAAATAAATGGAAACTATATTTATAAAACCATATTTATTTCGTTATATATATTTCAGGGATATCATATTAACAATATGTTATGCCTTCTTCAGACAAAATACAATATAAACAGTCTTATAAATAAATAGATATGACATACCTTTCAATCACCTTGCATTTGGGAGGTTGATTTGGCAGTCCAAATATATATATATATATATATATATATATATATATATATGTTGGTATATCAAGTGATGGCCCGTGTCATGTCACAGTGGATAGGGAGTGTTGTTGGTCGAGTACATCTGACAATTTCTACCAGCCGGAACTGTTGCGTTAACCAGTTATTAGTGCCCCTATAGGATGGATTCGTGTACACATAATTTCTTAACGCCAATAAAACGGGATAGGCCTCTGAATAAGTAGACCCCGTTTAGATTATCTCTATATATATAAACCATTTTTCTCATGAAATAACGTATGCCATTATTTGAGTGTTTCATATTCTGTTCAATTATCAATTTGAATAAGAACCAATGTCTTCTCTTGAACGGCCAAGACTGGCTTACCTCTTTGCTGTGATGTCGAGGTTACTATTACATCAGCCGATGTTCATCGGTGTAGTGTGGTAGAGAGCTTGTCGGAAGTCTCCATCCAGGGAGGTTAATCCCAACTAATGACGTGACTCTAGCCACTTAGATAATGTTTACAAACAGTATCTATCCTTTGCGCACGGCAATTCCTTTCGGAGTGCCACAAGCATATAACTTTTCTCAATAATTAACGTATAAATATGATGTGCACTCTAAATTTCTTGGGTTTTAGTCTAAATACAGATTTATTGAAATTATTGAATGAGTAAGAAATCGACAGAAGCTGTGTCGGTTCTAATCGATAGCATCGTTTCATTATATATATATATATATATATATATATATATATACATATATATATATATATATTGATTTATCCTTCTCAAAACGTGTTCTGTTGTATGATTGTCCAAAGGGTTATATTAGCGGGTAATCCCAATATACATATATATATATGTATATATATATATATACGTATATACATACATATATATATAAATGTATATATATATATATATATATGTATATATAATATATAGTAAGAAATACAGTAAACCGTGTGTCTAAAATTACAAGGGTTGAAAAACCACATTTGTTTGAAATATTTAACCAAGAAGCAGACAGAATGATAAAATAAAAATATATTATTATACAAACCGCCTCAATAACCAGTATATCTCTCGGACAGATTATCCCTAATCCCTCGGACAGATTATCCCTGATTGTGTTTGTAACAGATAATCCCGGGCATCATCAGCGAGAGAATCTGATTAAATGCAACAAACACTATTTGCCAACGTTCACACAGAAAGATGAATTTGTCACCTCGTGCGCCGCTAGTCAAACGTGGTAAGCGCGTATTGAATAGAAATAACAGTCCAACATACACAACTTAATAAGCTCAACTTGTGTTTACAACTGTGTTTCTTACTCTATATTATTAATCGGCTCAGTATTTTTATACTTGGAGCTTAATAGTTACAGGGTTCCAATTGGAGTTTTAACTCTAATTTTCATATATATTTCTGCTCCCTCACAAGTTGAGCTTATTAAGTTGTGTGTGTTGGACTGTTATTTCTATTCAATACGCGCTTACCACGTTTGACTAGCGGCGCACGAGGTGACAAATTCATCTTTCTGTGTGAACGTTGGCAAATAGTGTTTGTTGTATTTAATCAGATTCTCTCGCTGATGATGCCCAGGATTATCTGTTACAAACACACTCAGGGCGAAACAGATTAGGGATAATCTGTCCGAAAGATATGAGGGTTATTGAGGCGGTTTGTATAATAATATATTTTTAAAAATACGTATTTAAGAAAGCCACAACAATGCAAAGGGAAATCTCGAGGTAGGAAGTGAAATATTCTGTCTGCTTCTTGGTTAAATATTTCAAACAAATGTGGTTTTTCAACCCTTGTAATTTTAGACACACGGTTTACTGTGTTTCTTACTATATATTATTAATCGGGTCAGTATTTTTATACTAGGAGCTTAATAGTTACAGGGTTCCAATTGGAGTGTTAACTCTAATTTTCATATATATATATATGTATATAGATGCAGAGGTTATATTTAATTTGTTGGGATTCAACAAGCATAAACATTGTATAACTGATATAAAGCGCTTTCATCAGATAAAATACAGATTTGTTTTATAAATAAATATTGACATACCCGGAAAAAAGACAACCTTAACGGTTGAAGTCCCCGGGTAAGTCAATATTTATTTATAAAACAAATCCGTATTTTATCTGATGAAAGCGCACCATAATGTGCCTTGGTTGTCCTTGAAATATATACAATAAAATAATTATGGTTTTATAACTATAGTTTCCATTTATTAATATATTGAATATTTACTCCACTATCTGCTGAGTGCTTTATATCAGTTATACATTGTTTAAGCTTGTTGAATCCCAACAAATTAAATATAACCTCTGCATATATATACATATATATATACATGTATATATATATATATATATATATATATATATATATATATATATATATATATATATATATATATATATATATATATATATATATATATATGTATGTATATACGTATATATATATATACATATATATATATATATATATGTATATATATATTGGGATTACCCGCTAATATAACCCTTTGGACAGTCAAACAACAGAACACGTTTTGAGGAGGATACTAGACTATCAGCGTTGAAACGGTTAAATAAAATGATACATTGTTGCTAATGATTGGCGTGAATGATAGACTTCACACTATCTAGGAGGGATAATTAAAGAAAACCATAATTTTCGAAGTCGATAGTGTTATCATAACACATAATTTCATACGAAAACATTAACTAATATATCCTTCGTAACGATGCATAATAAAAAAAAAAATGTATAATCAGAATGACATGAACTTTTTTTTATTTTTCATGATAATAATAAAATTAGTAAAACAATTTTTACACAAAGGGTTACAGGGAAACTACATTTAAATAATCATTTCTTTAATGACAATGAAAACTGCTCCAAATTATTATAAAAAAAATGACAATAACTAGATCTCACAAGTAAAAGATTGGAACAGAAAAGATAAAAAATATTAATTGAGATTTGAATTAAATGTAATTATTGTTATTACTACAAATTCTATTGCTAATATAAATATTAATAATAATTATCGTAATTATCATTGAAAATTGAATAATCTTTATTCAATGTCAAATAAAGAGAAAAAAACATTCGCGCATTTATACAAAATATTGTATATGACAACTATGGAATGCCAAGAAGAAAAACATAACACAACAAAAAAAATAACCATAGATGTTTTTTTATAGAGAAGTCGGATTAGGACGTCATAACTGAGAGAAAATATAACCTCCAAAATATGAATAATTTTAGTGAACAAGCATTCTTTATTTATTTAGATACTACATTGTGACTCCATTAAATAGGAAGTTGATGAATTTTGAAAGCCAAGTTATTTATTTATATAAACCCAGATGGAATTGTAACTAATCTACACCACAAACAATAAAGAATTAAATAAACTAATTTAATGAAAAACAAAACAAAATCTAAGAATAAAATACTATCGAGAATAGATTTCAGGGTTCTAACAAAATGTCCAAATATATTAATCATGAGTATGAGAAAAACAGCGCCGATCGTTTCACGAAAATTTACTAGAAATAAATTCCAACAACACACATAGACTCCTGCACACACACACAAACAAACAAACACACACACACACACAGACACACACACACACACACACACACACACACACACACACACACACACACACACACACACACACACACACACACACACACACACACACACACACACACACACACACACACATATATTTATACACACACACAGCTATCCTCAGGGAAGTGACATAATGCAGACAGCCAGACATACAGACATCCAGACAGATATTATAAGGGCGCGACGTTATATGTATGCATCTATCTAAAAAGAGAAACACTGAGAATTATAGAGAAAATCGCTAAATCACCTAATGCGTCCCTAGGGCAAACTCCGTGAATACTCCCTGAAACATACGTATTACATGTGTAAAGTTTGAAAACAGTCGGTTGGCTTCTTCTCGAGTTTTAGGGATTCAAACTCACACACACACACAGAGACATCCTCAGTTTTATATATATAGATAGTTGTTATATATATTTCGGTGATTACCTTTATTACAACAGTTATGACCTCGTGTTCAATCAGGCGTAACAACATTAAGTAAGGTACTCAATACATTATTATAGTGTAAATATCATTTTTATGGGACTAGAAATCTTTCATTTGAATAAAGATTATAGAAATCACTTGCCTGGCGAGCATTGCGAATTCTATATAAACTCTACAGGCATGGAAGTACCATAAGCCGAATCAGTTGGAGATGTGCGCTGGGCATCGGAACCGTCCTGTACGGACTGATGGGCATTTCTTTTACATTCCTGACTCTAGGGTTTATATTACCTAGTGGCCATGGTGAAAGGAATTGAGAGACAACCAACTTCCTCATCTGCGAAGCCTTGTTTTTAATTTTCAGGTTTCCTTTGAGGATGAAAGTCAGGGTGATGTAGGGAGTACCATCTTCCAATCAGCCTTGTTGAAAGATATGCGTGCTGTGAGTATGCACCTGTAGATTGATGTAAGGCACCAGAGTAACCCAATCAACCTCGAAAGTTTCCCTCCTAATTGTGATTTCTTTTTTTTTTTCTTTTATAATTTTCATTGTTTTCGTTATTTTTCATAAACGTTAAAAACAACACTATATCGAATTGCGTTCTCTCCTGCTGTTATTAATGTATCCTTAATGGGATAATAATAAAGAGATCATTTTTTTAATTATTTTTATCATTATTATCTTAATATCGGTAGAGGGTCGGACGCCATGCTTTGCAGCATAGAGTTACGGCCATTTACGATCTAAGTTCAAATCCCGCCGAGGTTAACTTTGCCTTTCATCCTTACGGGGTCGATAAAATAAAGTACCAGTAATACACTGGGATAATTGCTGGCCTTGTGCCAAAAGTAGAAACAATTATTATCTTAACCAGACTACACGTTGAGGTTGACAAAGCAAAATTTAACAAGCCACTACACGAAATGTAGAGAAGAATGCGAAATAGAAGTAGTTTGCAATAGTTAATGCATAGCCAATAACGGCATACGCAAATGAGCAAGCCATCTATAAATTCATAAGTAATAAACATGAATAAATAAATATATAAATACATAAAATGTAAATAAATAAATGAAAGATGAATAAACGCAAACGTTTTACTTTAGCGTCTTAATAATTAAATAGATTGCTTTTAGCAACTGCATGTATTCGCCAAATTATTTATATGTCTGAAGGAAGATTCGACAAGAATTTGATGTTTTATTAATTTTCTTTTTCTAATTTTTAACTACTTTCCCGCAAACGATAACTTGGTTTCAATATTACTCCTCCCATTCCTCGTTCTTTTTACTTTATTCCCACCTTTCCGAATCCACTAGAAGTACACTCTTAAAATGTAGTTTGATTTTAAATTACTTGTTTCATCAAGTTATTCACTACGTTTCGTTTGCTTGTCTTTTAATCTATGTTGCAAATATGTTGAAATTATTTATTTCAGCCACTCCTACATTTATGTCACTTCTCTACTCAAAGTAGAACTTCGAAATAGCTTGGCATTTTATGTGTCCATCAAACACCATTGAGCTGGAATGAATTAGGTCTATTGAGAAATATTTATTGAACAAGTGCATTTCGATGCCATAAAGAAGAAAGGTTATTAACTCTGCGAACACACATGCTCATGCGTGTATATATATATATGTATATGTGTATATGTATATATATATATATTGGTAAACGGAATAGAAAATGCTGACAAATTGTTCACAGTGAAAAATAGTTTAATTAGGAATAAGTGATAATTAGTAATAGTATTGGTTAGTATTAAGTTTTGGTTTTAAGTTTTACCGCTTGCGCAGTTCTAATGCTTTTCAAAAATAATTTTGAAAGTAAATCAACCGAAACTAAAATCTCTTCCAAACATCTCCGCACACAACCCTCTCAACAATGAGCCTCCAGAACATCCCTGTGTTGAAAAAGGACCATAGAATGAACCAAATCCTACGAACACACGATATCATAAAGAGCAAAAGACAATCTAAGTCAATGAAAAACATCTTAACACATGCCAAAGTACTGCCAACCACAACAACGAAACCCACAGTAAGAAAATGCGATAGACCCAACTGTGGCATCTGCATCAACCTAATAGAGGGTTCGGAATTCTATTTCAAAGAAGGACAACGTTTTATAGTAAAACACAATTTCACATGCGCATCGGAAAATCTAATATATGTATTAACTTGCTCAGGTTGTCGAGAACAATACATAGGCCAGACCGAAAACAGCCTCCGCCAACGCATGACTGTCCATAGATCCCAAATTAAAATACGGGAATACAGGAAAATACCACTGAGTGAACACATTGATACCTGTGCAACCCAAAATCATCCCAACTACAGAATATTTCCCCTCTACAAATGTAAAGATAAGGCCACCCACACCCAGCGCATCAGCAAGGAATCTTACTTTATTAACAAATACGGACCCCGTCTAAACACTTCTCCCTAATACGAACCGACATCATACACACGTCAACATACATACCTACATCAGCATACATATCTAACCACATATAAACAGAATGACATACGTAAACACACATCTTGTATGGTGCAACACAAATATACACACATTTGCATACCTTTTGATGTCTATAGATATAAACATGCCGACACACACACATACATAAACGCACACATGCATTGCACACTGATGGGCACATACATATTTGTGCACAGGTATTCCAATACGGCAAGGCCTAATGAATCTGGACACACTCACACATACCTTGGTATTATCATTTCACACCTTTATATTAAGGTTTTTTATATATATCATTTCACACCTTTTATTATTAAGGTTTTTGATGTTCTATTGAGAGAATCGATTTTACTGAAAATATCGAATAATGTACACCATTTTAACAGAAATATATACTAATCCACCCACACACACACATTCTCACACACACACACACACATATATATATACACACACATACACACGCGCATTAACATACAAAGACACACACACACACACACACACACGCACACACACTTCTCCGTATAAGACAAGAGCTGAAAAAATATCTTTTAACATGTTAAAATATCCCCCACACACTTACAGACACACTAACATACAAAGAGACACACACACACACACACACACACAACCCCCCCCCCCCACACACACACACTTCTCCGTATAAGACAAGAGCTGAAAAAATATATTTTAACATGTTAAAATATCCCCCATACACTTACAGACACATTCCTACTGACTATCCCTCTACCAGGAATTACTCTGCTATACACCCCCCCACACACACACTTGTCTTAATAGGCATTTGAACTGACAACAGGCTGCGGTTTGCACACACATCCCCGCTGACCATTATCACAACAACTAACCACTTTACTACTACTACTACACACACACACACATATTTGTGGTGAAATACTTATTTCTCAGTCAGCCGACACAAACCTACATTTGGCGCAAAATCAATTTTTTACATTCACATGACCTCTACCGACCAATCAAAATTGCTTTGACCACAAGAATTTTTGAAACACGAATTGGCGCAAAACTTATTTTAATACCGCTGGAGCCCCTTTTTTAACATAAAAACAGGTAGAATTCCCAAAACTAATCAGATCAGAGCATACTTCACGGACGCTCTATCTCAAAATTATTTTTGAAAAGCATTAGAAATGCGCAACCGGTAAAACTTAAAACCAAAACTTAATACTAACCAATACTATTACTAATTATCACTTATTCCTAATTAAACTATTTTTCACTGTGAACAATTTGTCAGCATTTTCTATTCCGTTTACCAATATATCATAACTTGTGTGCTACACCTCTATTCTTTTAAATATATATATATATATATATATATATATGTGTGTGTGTGTGTGTGTGTGTGTGTGTGTGTGTGTGTGTGTGTATGTGTGTGTGTGTGTGTGTGTGTGTGTGTGTGTGTGTGTGTATACTACCAGCAGTACGCAGCGTTGCCTGGGTAGGTATAATAATATATACTTTGATGAAAAGGTGTTGATCTTAGCGATTGCGAGTTTCTTGAAAATCGCTCGTAATTTGTAGCAAATGGCGAAATGTTGAGTGCAATCGTAAGAGTTAAACGGCTGCCACGCCGTCCCTGAACATGAAATGCAAAGTGTAAAGCTACTATAAGATGTGCAATGTTAGGTTCTATCGTAGTATAAAAGTTGAACCAAATAAATTCATTTATGTGTGAGGTGGAGCCGAAGTTTCGAATTTGAACGAAATCGGTTGAAAAATGTGGGAGGTAGAGCCGAAAAGGCGGAAGTTTGAGCAAAAATGTGGTATTTTCAAATATTTAAGCGGCTGCCACGCCGTTCCTGAACAAAATATCCAAAATATAAAGCCACTTTCAGACGTGAGATAATCAGATCTAGCGTAGTTTAAAATCTGAACAAAGTAGGTTGATTAATGTGGGAGCTAGAGCCGAAAAAGTGGAAATTTGAGTCTAAAAGTGGTATTTTTGAATATGTAAGCGGCTCCCACGCTGTACTTGAAGAGAAAATGCGAAATATAAAGCGATTACAGGATGTGGAAGGATAAATTCTATTTTGCTTTAAAATTTGAACGAAATCGGTGGCAATATATGCGAACTAGAGCCACATTTATCGATACCTAAAAAAGGGTGAGCCCTGCCTTATTGATTTTTATCTGCAGAATGGTCGCGGAATAACAAAACGATAGGTTGAGGTATAGAAAACACTCCCCGATGACGAATCTATGAGCCTATAAAATTTCATGAAAATTGGTCGTAAGATGTAGGCCCCTATAGGTAATACACAGACAAACAGACACACTTAATTTTATATATATATATATATTTATATTACATATATACATACATATAAATACACACACAACACGCACACATATATATATATATATATATATATATACATATATATATATATATATATATATATATATATATATATATATATATATATATTATAATATAATATATTTATATATATATAATATTTATATATTATAGTTATATCTATATCTATCTATCTATATATATATATATATATATATATATTTATCTCTCTCTTTCTATATATATATAAATTAGAATTGGTTCTCTGAAATAGCGATATATATATGAATGTATATATAGTGTATTTTGCAATACACTGTATGCTTAATTAAAAGCTCATCTCACCTTGTTTGCTGAAAATAGAAGTGACATAGTTACTACTTTAAAACAGTAGCACAAGGTCTTCAAAATGCTTTTAATTAAGCATACAGTGTATTGCAAAATTCACTATATATACATTCATATATATATATGTGTGTGTGTGTGGCTTCAATCTGGTGAGAGCTGATATATATGATCATACATTTCGGATTACATTTCAGGTAGTACGAATATGATTTCGTGGATGTGTGTCTGCTATTCTACGTATTCGAATATGAATCTCATTGGCGAGTTTAAAATCTCATGATTCCGATTCATTTCGTGACTGTCTTTGGCAAAGAGAAGCTAAACCTTGAAATCTGCCAGATTTTCACCCTCAAATATGGATCTTTCGTGACAGCATCTATTACGCTGTTTCGTGACAAAAAATCCAACGAAAAATTTCTCAAGTATTTAGATTTTCCTCGTAAATGTTATAAGGGTTAGATAATAGAAACAATTGACAATAACGTGCTGCAATATCATCAACGTAACCAGATGTATTTTCTGATATGGGTTCTACAACAGCAGTCATTTATCAATTACATCTACATCAACAATGAAATTTCGATATATTTATAACATTTTTCACCGGTATTCGATATATATCAAACCTGATGGGTTTTAGCAAAATGATTAAAATGAATGTTAAAATGAACTTGCAATCACTGTCTCTCCTTCTCTCTCTATTTCTCTCCCTCTCTTCCCCCCCCCCTCTCTCTCTCTTATATATATATATATATATATGATTTAAGCGACGATAACATATTCATCTTAACAAAGTTTGTGGCAGCCTATAATAACCAATCGGATCTTTAACAATTCAACTGCACTTGGGCGTGCGTCTACGTGCGAGAACACATATCTAAGAATTTTCCTCCCAATACCAGAGTCAGGATCGAACATTAATCAATAGTTCAAGCTGATCGGCAGTGAAACATTGGTAGTATGTAATTAAATATGTACATGATGCAATACTGATTCTTTGTTCCCTTATATTATTATATAAATATATATATGGACCCACCCTCGTAAACACGTATATCTGAAGTATGTCGATTATGAGTTGGTATACAATCGCCGGATCAAACCCACGCTGATCGTTATCGAAAGAGTTGAAACATGCAATAAAGTTTCATAAAAAGCTGCATATCTGACTTCCTATTGTCACTCATCCTCTCCTTTCTCTCTCCCTCTCTCGTTGCCCTTCAATGTCGTACACTGTAGAATCCAATTAAATGTTGAAAAAGAAAGAAGAATTGATAATAATATGTAATCAAATAATATTTGTTTCTACTTTTGGCACAAGGCCAGCAATTACCCAGTGAATTACTGGTACTTTATTTTATCGACCCCGTAAGGAAGAAAGGCAAAGTTAACCTCGGCGGGATTTGAACTCAGATCATAAAGGGACGTAATTCTATACTTCAAATCAGGGTGTCTCACTCTCTACCGATACTGCCAATGCACCTTGTAATCAAATAATAATACCAAGAGACTTAGATTTTCAGATAAATTATAAGTTTTGATGAAAATGTCAAATCTGTAATATTTTAGTCTATCATATTTAAGTTCACCCATTCTCAGAATTCTACCATTCGTCATCATAACTATCAATCAGAGAGGCTATTGAATTACATATTAGATGCGATGCTCAACCAGCTCTTCCTTGACTGATACCTATATAACTTAGATGAAGATGTTAACGTTTGTAGTTAAATTGTGCGGTGTTCTACCAAATGTGGTGTGTACTATAGATGGGGCATCGAGTAAGCCTCTTGTTTGCCATATACTCTTCTAGATAATACAGCAAAATCACAGCCAATATATGTCCTACCTTTTGCAGAAGATGGGTGGAATCGTTGGATAATGAAATTTCACCATTGACTGGCTGGTATAGAAGTGAAGTTTGCGTATGCATTAGATGCTCTTTCATTTATAACTCATCAATGAAGGCTATCCAAAATGTGTAAATAAACAAAGGCACAGTAGCAATACCACCAACAAATACAACGATAAATAGATAATAACGGCAATTATCAGTTCTAACATTATGCTAAAAATGCCTTATTTTGGAAATTATGTATAAACAATAAGGACAAGCTGTTTTCTGTTTTTATCAATCTAGGGGAGCATATTACTGGAGATATTGTACAGAAAAAAAAAGATAAATGAAAACAGAAAAACGCTTTAACCCTGTCTTCAAATTGTGTTATTTTCAATATGTTTTGTGTTACATGAAATGTTGCTAGATTTTACGATTACAGGTAGAAGATCTAGGATTAATTGCATTGAAATACTATATACGTTTGAAGATTGAGAAAATTGCCAGACAGCACATAGTTATAAAAAGAAAACCCTAGTCGTTCAAAAGTTTGCAGCAAATAAATAATCTCAATGTATTCAGAATAACCCGTGATCCGAATTTAGTTAGTAAAATCCTATGTGTTAACGTGGTCTACTAGGAACAGCATCAAATGTCAATCAAGTTAGATAAATATATCTAACATATTGTACAGCTCGATGCCAAAGAATTAGTTGGCAGTTTTTCCTCGGTTGTATTTGATCATAATTCTATGG
>OZ024741.1:347940956-347958456 GCA_964016885.1 Eledone cirrhosa
TGTTTTGGTATTCAATATGACCCCCCCCCCCCCCCCCCACACACACACTTATAATATTGTTAGCCTGTCTCAATCTTGAGCTATTTTTCTAAGGTGATTATCAGTTTGATTGATATTGCTTTATTTCAATCGCTGTTGAATTCCATTTTTACTTTTCATCTGAATAATTTGAAATGTATTCAAATTAAATGTTAATCTGCTAATATTACACCTAGAATGCTAATAATTCTTATCTTAAATTGAAATAGAATATCTAAGGAAATAATTTGCCTTCCAGAAATTTGGAAATAAATTAGTACATATTAGCCTCTGAAAATGTTTGTAGGTATTTATACATTCATATTTTTTACTTTAATATTATATATATCGTATAAATAATTTAAGTAGCTTCTATTATGTGAGACTAGCAGAGTACTCGGCATTGCACGGGATAAGATGTTTTGGAACGCGGGCCGCCAACAGACCTAATCGTGGAAAAACTGCATGCCTTGACAATATGTAAATAAAATAAACTGAATACTCTGATGGCTGGATAATCTTTAAGATTTTCTTCGATGAAGCAGGAAAAATTCAGGTTTTCACCTAATGCGGGCCCTAGTGGATCAAGAAAATGAATTTTTTCATGTGCATAATATGCCTTGAAATTTTAGGAAAATCGGCTAGACGTATGGCCTCCAAAAAGCCCTAAAACGCTGAAAAATGAAGTTGTTCACCTAGGCCATAAAAAGTTGGATTTTCTTTGCTCACAGTATGAAGAATGACTGACTAATACATAGTTACAATTTCAAGGAAATCAGTCTGACGTAACGACTCGAAAAATCCCTAAAAACCTTTAAAAAATGCAGTTTTTCACATAGGGGATCAAAAAGTTGAATTTGTTTATGTGCATAACACTCCCTGAAATATAAGTAATACACATGTAACGTTTGAAAAAATCTGTTGGGTACCGAGTTTTAGGGATTCAAACTCACAGACACACACACACATCCTCAGTGAAGTGACGTAATGCAGACAGCCAGACATACAGGCAGATATTATAAGGGCGCGACGTTATATGTATGTATCTATCTAAAAAGAAAAAGACTAAGAATTATAGAGAGAGATCGCTAAATCGCCTAATGCCCGTCCCTAGGGCAATGAAATTTTGAAATTCATTTTGCTCAGAACACTGTCTGAAACATAAGTATTACATGTGTAAAGTTTGAAAACAGTCGGTTGGGTGCTTCTCGAGTTTTAGGGATTCAAACTCACACACAGACAGACACCTCAGTTTTATATATATAGACTAGCAGAAAACCACACATAGGCGGTTTTCTGCTAGTATATATATATTACACACACAGAAATGTATATATATTTCTGTGTGTATATATATATATATTACACACACAGAAATGTATATATATTTCTGTGCGTATATATATATATATTACACACACAGAAATGTATATATATTTCTGTGTGTATATATATATATTTCTGTGTGTGTATATATATATATATATATTACACACACACAGACATGTATATATGTTTTTGTAGCACTCCTCAATTCCACCCTCTCTCCCTTCCGCTATCCACTCTCTCTCTACGCGTGCGCAAAAAACATTCGCACGCGCGCACGTGTTTTAGCGCCTATTCACTCTCTCTCTCTCCCTCTCTCCCTCCAGCTATCCCCCTCTCGTAGTCTGTCTCTTTCTTTCACTCTCACTCTCTCTCAACGCGTGCGCAACAAACATTTGCACGCACGCATGTGTTTCCACTGTCGGACAGACAGACAGAGAAATTGCTGGTTATATATTATAAGGAGATAATGCTATAATGGCGGGGGATTGGCAGTATCGGTAGAGGGTCGGACGCCATGCTTTGCAGCACAGTTACGTCCCTTTTCGGACTGAGTTCAAATCCCGCCGAGGGTAACTTTGCCTTTTATCCTTACGGGGTCGATAAAATAAAGTACCAGTAATACACTGTGATTATCTCTGGCCTTGTGCCAAAAGTAAAACAATTATGTTAGATAATGACGCTACGGAATTGATTGCAATGGTAGAATGTGCGATCGGATTTCATTTTGTAATATGTTTCACGTCTAAAAATTGGGAATCGATCATCGCGTGCGCATGTCCACATAGATTGTTGAAATATATGTCATTAATATTTCAGTAACATAAATGCGAGTGGATGATTTTAGAGTAACATAAAGAAAGTAATATGCAGTAAGAGAAATTCAGGGAGCCGAAGTTTTGAAAAAACAAACAAGTGTTTTATTATTTTTTTATTTTTCTATTTGTATGTTTGCTAGGTCGACATCACACCGATGAATATAAAGTGGACGAAACGAGTGATTTGTACATACCTGAATGAATTAGACATAAACCCATTCTAATATAGGATACAAATGTCGAGTCGAAAATAGAGACAACCAATAGATGGTTGATATTTCGCTAAATCTTCCGACTGTCCTTTCTCCCTATAATGTCTCTGTGTGGAACAGTAATTTTTTATGAGGTTCATCTGTATTTTGAATTATGTTTCCATATATACATGTATATTTCGCTTGTGTTAAAAGCTTGGCTTTGAATTTCGCTTTACGAATGATGCTGTAATTCAGAACCAGGCTAAAATTATTTACTTCTGGAAAGGAATTTACAGTAGTTATTTACATTACAATGACAGAAGCTTAGCTTGTCATTGATAATTTATATACCAGTCATATTCTGCAGCGATGTAACTCTATGTATCTTGGGCTAATATAGTTAAAGTTGACATTTCTAAATATAAATAAATATATATTTGTCGACTGATTCAGACGCAGTCGTAGTTGCTGAGAAAGTGACTTTAGAAGAATAGCTATATATATACACTGTAATTCTTAAATGATTGATACCTTTGCAAAACCCAGCATTACTGGTTGGTTTGGGTCATATTACTACATGACGGTTGCCGCCAATTCGATGAATATTCCAATTACATTTAACAAATAACGATTCATGATTAACTGAAAGTGAATATAATCAGAATCAATATGGAGATCTACTATAATTGCATCATGCTAATATGTAATTAAGGGCAGACGCACACTTAATAAACAATTATCTGTCTACAACAAACGCTTGGAACTAACAATATTGAAATTAGTTCTTTACTGTTTGCAGCAGCGGGATGTCATCTCCTCTACTCCGTTACTAAGAAGCAACTAACAACGTACATATTATCTATTGCTTTTAAACATTAATTGAATAAATTCCTGATAATTGAACATTGTGTTTAATGTCAGAATTTTAACAATTCTTTGCAAATATATTTCCATAAAGCTGTTGTATATCAGGTGATTGCAATGACCTCTCCTCATAATTTTATCTGATTCTGTCGTGGTCGTGTCTTGGGGGCTTCAATTAATCCTGATCAAATTTCCAAAGAGAAAATCTAATGTAATTAATTAATTCTAATAGACTTATCTGTTTACATTAGGTTTCATTATGAAATATAGATAACAATATGATCCTATCGTGATACGATGCATTGAATTGTGTATCAATAGAGGTTGCTTTGATATTGTGAAAGGAAACGATTCCGCAGAATATATTCCGAGATAAAATATTTTGATAGCATTTTCTTTTAGATATTATATAATTATATTTTGATATATTTAATCTTTAACTATATAGTTTCTTTTTTTTCTATTTCAGTTGAATATATCGTAAACAAATCCATCCTATATTTGTATTTGTGATTTACTATATTTCGCCTTACTTTATTCACTATCTGCTTTGAAGTATGGGAAGCTTTGTGTTGTTGCCGCAAACTAGAATCAATTGCTTGTTTACTAGTGAAAAAAATGTGAAGAAACCCTGCTGAATGATAGTAAATGCCTCGACTCCAAAGAAGGGTGTTCATACAAGTTTTACCTCTTAGCAATAGCATTTACATTCCCTTCAAATCACATACGGTTTGCATCAAATTTGATAAAACATGAATTTAATCTTATGATTTTGAATGAAACACTACAAAATGTAATCCTAGATATGGTATGGTTGAGGTGATGTTAGCGTCGGGAATGTCTTTGCTCTCGGATGATCTGCAGCTAATTAAAATCAGAAAAGAAGATGTAAAGCCAGTGATGTTAAATATGTATATTTAATGAAAATATAATGTCATTATCGTAGAATTCATGTTAGGCGTTCAAGAAATTGCATCATGTCATGTTTTGTGGTGTTTACATTTGTTTTGAAATCAAATTTCTTTGTGCCTATAAAATTAACTCAATTATGCTCGCTTAATTCCAGTATATCACTTCAGAGTTTTCAGGAGTCTTTCTAGAAAGGATAATCATTACATTTATCATCTTAGTCATCATGAACACCATCCTCATCGTTTAGAGCGGCTACAAGATGTACATGTCTCCGGGTCATTCTACATCGGCAGTCGGAGTCATTGCGTTGTTTACGAAAAGTATGGATTTCGTGATAAACACTCTTAACAAAATGGCGAGACCTTCAGACAATTTCCCGTCTTGGCCCAAATAACTTCGGTATTAAACAGATTTCATCAGGTGTCAGGAGGAGTTTCCATCAACGTTATGTAATTTAATGCTGGGTCGATAGCAGGAAGGCATTCTGTAATCAAGAGCGGGGAGGTAAGCGAAAAGCCAAACAGGTTATCTTCATTTTTCGTGACAACATTTACCTATAGTCATGAATCTTGGGTAATGACCGAAAGAATACGATTGTGAAAAAAACCGGTCGAAAAGTAATTCCTCCAAAGGGACTTTGGAGTAAAGTTACTCGATAAAATGCGTGGCTTGGATATCTGAGATCCACTCTAAATCGAGCGGATACTTCTCTGAATAGAGAGATCCCTGCTCCGATACTGTGGGCCTATCGCTAGAATATGTCAGAAAATAATTTCTGGACAGTTTTACGAGCAAAGCCAACCGGCAGGAGACCCAGGGGTAGACCCCAACGAAGATAGCTGGATAACATCCATGGGCTTGTCTGGTCTGACTTGGGGATCCAGCCGGATCTGTTAGAGATGGTTGCTTCATACTGTACCCACTGGAAGGAGTGTTTGGCGTCACTGCCCTCATGGCGCTTCTAGCATTAAGTAGAAGAAGAAAAAGAAGGAGAAGAAGAAGAAGAAGAAGAAGAAGAAGAAGAAGAAGAAGAAGAAGAAGAAGAAGAAGAAGAAGAAAGAAGAAGAAGAAGAAGAAGAAGAAGAAGAAGAAGAAGAAGAAGAAGAAGAAGAAGAAGAAGAAGAAGAAGAAGAAGAAGAAGAAGAAGAAGAAGAAGAAGAAGAATGGCATAATATATGCACGCTGGTACTGGATGCAGTTAGTCGATAGATATATGGTGCAAAAGCAGCGTAGACTAGGAAACGTTTCCAAATCTTTGAAAGTTACTGACTGCATTTCCTCAAAATAATGTGTATTCCAACTAACCAGGTAATCAAGGTTGTATATTGATAGAAGATTCACTCAGTTAGCCGATAGAAATGGTGTAGATTGACCACAATTTAACGTTTTCACATATACCGACCCCGAATAAGATTAATAGGTAATGATCCGTTTACCGGATGTTGAATGTATCGTTCCTCATGCTCAGTGCTCACAGATCCATTTCTAGGAATTTAGTTAAATAGTCATTGAGGTGTGGTAGCGTTAATTGCTATCAACAAATGAAGCTTCAACATGAAAAAAGCGTTCCATTCATAATTAATATATTTCAGTAACGGTCTAGCAATGGGGAAATTAGGATTAGAGGGAGGAATGACTTGAAACATAAAAAAGGCATTTATAAAAGACATTGTAAAAGATGTTTTACATGCACGATTAACCACTCTGAAAATTTATACATTTGCATTCATACATTGATATATACAAGCGGGGGTTTGGCAGAACAGGTAGAGCGTCAGACACTATACTTTGCAGCATAGAGTTATCGCCCTTTGTGTTCTGAGTTCAAATCCGCCAATTTACATTTCATCCTTACGGAGTCGATAAAATAAAGTACCAGAGATGCACTGGGGAAATCGCTGGCCTTTTGCCAAAAGTTGAATCTATATTTATATATACACGCATATATATATATATATATATATATATATATATATATATATATATATATATATATATATATATGCGTGTATATATATATATATATATTTCCAGGGGCTATCACTGGCTATTATGATTCATGAGATGTTTTTTCTAGATAAATTGTAGTATCATACATTTTAAAATCTCTATAACTGTTACAATAAGCAACGTTTTTCTTACTCACACATTCTCTATTGAATTTATTACGTTTTCGCATTTTCTCATAATTAGGGTATAAATATTACATTTCCTCTTAGGTTAATCACTACCTTGATTAAATCTTAACCATTTAACATCTCAGGGTATGTCATGTATCATTATATTTTGTCTGATGAGCACATCCGAAATATGTATAATAAAATGTAATTGATCAAAAGAACATCTATTTTATTAATATTTGTATTTTAATATTAATAACTCCGGAAAATTATTTTACGTTGAGTGCTTCCAATCTACTGTAAAACTCATTCTTTGACATACTCATTGAATATTGTTTAACACTTTAATATATATATATATAACATCGTCAGTGGTGCTATTATGTTTCCTCCTGTTGCATTGTATGTCTACGCTATTATTATTTAATATATATATGAAAATAGTGAGAAAAAGACGATTATTAGGAAGGAAAATAATTTGTTTTCCTTTTTCTTTTTTTTTCTTTTTTCTGGGTTTGAAAATGTTTAAATCAATATATTTTACCTTGTGTGAAGTGTTAAGGTATTAGTTAATTTATTTATTAATTAACGATGCCATTTATTTATTTATTTATATATTTAATAATTGTCTATTACCGGTTTCAGCATTTTATGCATTGTCAAAGGGGGGAATATATATCAGTGTAAAATGTTGGTGATGTTGATCATGTTAAGGAAATGGAGAAGAAAGAATGTTATTTACAAACAAGGTTTTTGAAGTGAAAAGAAAAAAAGAAAAAAACAAGGGGTAATGTGGAACATCATAGCGTAGTGGAAAAGAAAAATAATATTATTTACAGGCATAGTTCTTGAGGATAAGCAGTTCAAAATGTATTATTATGGCAAGAGTGCTTAGTTGATCCATGTTAGAGGCAAATGGTAGTCTGGGGTTTGATATGATTTCCATTTTTAGAGAGTTAATATGTAGGGGGAGGTAATTCAGGGTGGTCAGGATGAATTTGTAAATGGGGAAAAATTTTAAAGTGTGGATGTTGGTTATGTGTACAATTGGCGATATGTTCACTAAAAGGAATCTTTCTGTATTCCTATATTTTGATTTGTGATCTATGGACGGTCATACGTTGTCGGAGGCTGTTTTTTATCTGTCCTATGTAGTGCTCTTGACAACCTGAGCAGGTCAAAATATAGATTAGGTTTTCAGATGCACATGTAAAGTTGTGTTTAATTGTGAAATGTTGTCCTTCTTTAAAATGGAATGTTGAAACTTCTATTAGATTTATGCATATACCACAGTTGGGCCTTCCACGTTTTTTTACTGTAGGGTTCATTGTGAGGGTTGGTTGGATTTTGGCTTGTGTGAGGATGTTTTTTATGAATTTAGGTTGTCTTTTGCTCTTTATGATGTTGTGTGTTTGGAGGATTTTGTTCATTCTTGGGTCTCTTTTTAGTAAAAGAATGTTCTGGAGGATGGTGTCGAATGCCTCATTGTTGTTGGGGTTGTGTGTGGAGATGTATGGTAGAATTTTCTGTTGCGGTTCATTCCTGGGTTTGGGGTGTCTGAGTTTCTGGATGTTGAGTTTTAGGGCTCGTTGGAATCCATTGTTGATTAGGGATGGTGGGTAGTTTCTGCTGATAAGTGTGTTCTTTAATTATTTAAGTCGTGTGTAGCATGTGTATTTATCTGAAACTATTGTGCAGATCCTTCTGGCTAGGTTATAAGGAATTGCCATTTTGATATGGCGAGGGTGGCACGAGTTAAATGGAAGATATTGTTTGGAGTCTTTGGGTTCGTAGTATATGTCTGTTTCTATTTTGTTGTTTGTTTTCTTGATGAGGATGTCGAGGAAAGGGAGTTGTTCGTGGCTGTAATCCATTGTAAATTTAAGTTTGTGTTGACGCCATTTCGAAGGGTTTTAAACTAAATCAATATTTCTATACTTTCATGACAGAGGATGAAGCAGTCGTCAAGATATCTCTTCCAGTTTTTTTCTATGTGTAGGTAGAGGTGGTTACCGTATTTGTCTAGAACTTTGCGGTAGAGAGTGGTTTCCAAATATCCCATGACAAGGTAGGCGTTCCCATGACAGTTCCAGATTTCTGTCTGTAGTATTTGGCATCGAATTCGAAGAAGTTGTTTTCCAAGATGAATTTGAGTCCCCCCAACACAAATTATTTAGGGATGCCCTGTGGAAGTTCACTAGGGAAATTTTCAAGCCAGAATTGTATACCTAGGTTGTGTGGGATATTGGAATAGAGATTAATGACATCACAGGTTACTAGTAGGGTAAATTCATTATTAAGTGTTTGGGGGAGGTGGTTGAGCATGTCAAGGTCGTCCCTTATGAAGCTTTTTATGTGTTTTAGGAAATGTTTAAGCAGAATATCTAAGAAGTTGCTTAGGCGGTTGGTTTCTCATGTGGTACCTGCTATTATATACGAAACATTCGGGACCCTAACGGCTGAACTACTGTCGTTTCGAATACTAGATCCCGAAGTTACTTAAGAAAGCCTCTTGACTATATTGCTTGACTAAGAATATATCCCTAGCGATAGATGTTGGTGAAGTGTACTTTTGTGATCTACCCCTTCAGTAATTTGTATAAGAAAGGTATATACATATGCAGAGCTCGATTGTTACCTGCTATATAGTGGCTACAACCTCGCTCCATCCACAATATTATATATATAATATAGGGAGAGAGAGAGAGTGAGATAGACAGATAGATAGATATATGTATATGTATGTATATATGGGTGTGTGCGTGTGTGTGTGTATGTGTATTTATGTGTGTGTGTGTGTTTGTGTGTGTGTTTCTTGATCAAGTAAACGAATAGTCTTTTTATGGTAACATTATCTCCCTGTTTTACGTATGATTATCATTAATATATATATATATGAATAGATATAGAGATAGACATATAGATAGATAGTTAGATATAGATATATAGATATATTTAGTTATACAGATATCCGGATATACAGATAGATAGATAGATAGAGAGAGACAAATACGTCTAAATCTTACGATTCAGTTCACCTCCCCGCCCGCCTCATTATTCCATGTTATTACATATCCTTTCAGTCATTCTAGCAATTAAAAAGAGCCATCTCCCATCCATGAGAATAAAAAAAAAGAAACGAAATGCGTTATCTTATATAAAGTTAAAGTGCAATACGAATTATTAAAAAATACTTGTCAAACAATTATATACATGCAATATTTTATGAAATATATGTACAAATTTCTTTAAAGATATGTGACTGAGATGGATCTTATTACAATTGTTCAAACATAATGTCCTAACACAGACTCATAAATATATATAGACACTCTACACACGCGCACTTATATATGTATATATATATATATATATATATATATATATGCGTGTGAGTCTGTGAGATGAATGTGGCTGTTGAGCGTGGGTTTAATTGTATGAGTATGCTTATATATATATATATTTAGTTATTTATTTAGCCGTGCTTGTATGTGTGTGCGTGAGTATGAGTGATCTGTGTAGGAGTGTTTGAGTATATGTGTGGTGTGTGGTGTATACACGTACATGCATGTATTTATGTGTATGGTTGTGTGCACATTTTTTTGCGTCATTATTCTTTCATAGAAGTAAAAGAAAATGGAATATTTACAGTACGCATTCAGTCGTAAATTCAATTCTTGGATAATATTTTATTTTTTATCTTTTCTTGAGAATCATGTTTTATACTAGGGTTATTGCGATTCATAAAGAACATTAGGATTATAATTTAGGGTTATATTTCTGGGATTTTGCTTAGTGTTCCTGTAAGAGTTTAAAGTTTTACATATTGCAGTAAATCTTTACTTTTAGGATTTGGGATGACAGTTAAACAGAGAAGATATTAAAGATATATTGCACAAGAAATAATTTCCTGAATGTTTTTATCCTTATATTTTACTTCTTTTTTCTTCTCGTAGAACCGCGTTCACGAAAGTTTAAAGTAAATATTTGAAGAGATATTTTTAAAAAATTCAAAAGATTTAAGCGAACGATTTCGTTCCACTTGCATCAATATTTTATATCGAAATACATATACAGTTAATATATGTTGTATACATAGTTAAAAAATATTTTGATTGGAATATCAGGAAAGGAATGATTTTTATAAATAATTGCTGAAAAGAAATTGAATATTTAATATATAAAAGAAAGAACTGTATATTGCTATTATAAATGCCATTATTAGTGTGAAATAAATTTATACAGAATCTGTATGAATATCATTAATATATATATATATATATATATATATATATATATATATATATATATATATATATATATATATGAATAGATGTAGAGATAGACATATAGATAGACAGTTAGATATAGATATATAGATATATTTAGTTATACAGATATCCGGATATACAGATAGATAGATAGAGAGAGACAAATACGTCTAAATCTTACGATTCAGTTCACCTCCCCGCCCGCCTCGTTATTCCATGTTATTACATATCCTTTCAGTCATTCTAGCAATTAAAAAGAGCCATCTCCCATCTTGTCAGCTGGATGAACGCCAGAATCGAGATCTTAGTATTACGAAGTATTGAAGCATTATGTACAATGCAGTAAATAAATCATGTCACGTGTACTAGTTAATTGTTCTATCATGTGTACAACCAAACAATTATGTTTGTTTCACTGTGTATTCATTTGGTCTTTAACAGTTTTCATTTCATTGAAATAAAGAAATACCTGGACACCGAGTTCACATATTTAGTTTAGTCAATATTATAATCCCAGTGTTTTCTGTATAATCGATTATACCTTTACTCTATTCGTCGTATTTCTCTGGAGATCTTTTCTTAAAAATATCTTACAGCATTACCGACATATCAGTTCCGTAGAGCATGTAAAATATTCGGTGTATACATTTCAATTAAAAGTTTACAGTTGTGCAAAGATGTACCTATATATGTTATAAATGTAATTACTACTCTACCTGTCAGGTACACATGTTAAAATATTCAGAACTAGAATAGCAACATGTAATAATATTTGATTATCAATCAATAAAATATAGTTGGAAATTTCAAACCGTAAAATTTGGAGAAAATAGTGATTATATAATTCGAACTTCCCATCCTTATATTGATTACTTATTTGTACAAGGATGGATATTAATTAATTGAATCGATTCCAATATACACAAGCTTTCCATATGTTATTGACAAAATGGAGAAAAATTCAATAACAGCAAAAATGTTCCGAAGAGCGTTAAAGAATTTAGCCACATTCAAACTAGGTGACCACTACGTGGTCGCTCAACATGCGCGAGAGAGTAAAAGTATGAGCCTTAAATCCAAACTTACTAGGATTGTAAATAGAAGGAAACATTGGTTAATATATTCTAAACAACATTCTACATGAAATAAGTAATATGTTTTTAAGCAACAGTTAAACGTCAAGAAAAAAAAGACAACTATAGCAAAGCTATAGGATGGCTAGTCATGTTGTCCGGAGCTCTAAGTATCTTTTGCATGTAATGCACACTTTGACTATAATATGAAATTAATTAATCTAAAATAAGTTAGAGAGTTATATGGTACTATAACACGCCAACAGGTGTACATTGATATAATAGGTTGAGCTATAATAAAGAGCCAAAATGTTCAACTCCAATTATTAGTAGCATTTTGAAAGCTAACGGATACAAATCCTCCTACATATTGTGAGAAAAATGCAAAGCCAGTGATAGTAAGAGCTGGGCATTATTACAAATCAGTGTAGGGGACAATAGCAGTGGCAACAGCAACAACAACAGCTGAAACAGCATATGAGGTCTCAGCACCAGCAACACAACCAGCGATATCATCAAGACCAACGACATTCATATTCACATAAACAACAACAAAAGCAAACCCAATGGTTCCTCTCAACATAGCCCTCGCCCTCTCACCCTATCTACACTTCCAAGCACAAACACGTACATCCAAACATAACTGTAACCTCATTCTCAACAAATATTTCCGATGGGAAATTCCCTTGTTGTGGTGTGGAGAGGGACACCAACAATATTACATAGATAAATAAAATAATCAAAAGATATAAACATAAATTTCTGGTAAACAGACACACTCACGCCCACATCATCAAATACATAGTAATGCAAATATAGGAAATATATGCAACAGTACACTAATTACATACACAAACAACAAATGGTAAAACATACAAGTACAACACCAGCAACAGAAATAACGACAATTGTCATACTAATGAGAAATACACAACAAAGAAGACTCTTCTGAAAACAAAGAGTATACTGTACTTGAACAGTGCCAAAGGTTCGGCTTTGGGGCTACTGAACCTCTATGATCTGACAAGTTTAAGAGCGGCTGTATTTCTACAGCCGTCTGGAATGTCCTGCACATCTTGTATTGTAAGAGGAAGCATGAAATGGCATAGTGAACTGACAAACAGACGGTAGGATCTAGCCGATAGAACATGTGTTGCAGAATCATCAGTAACCTAGAAATACGTTTCAAATTCTATGTGAGATGTAGTCTAGATTTCGTGAATACGTCAGCTTGGGCATTGAGCAATTACATAGTTCTAGATATACTGGAGTTAGATAGGGTCATATTTTTTTTTCTTTTTGTATTGCACGCACAGAGCACACATTTTTCTTTGCACATTCAAATTACTTATAACTTGTGTACAAGAAACCGTCTACTGGACGTTGAACGCGTTGGTTCCGGCTCATAAATGCTACTACGCCCGGATTAGCGTGTTAGATAAGCTCCAGTTGGCATTGACAATCATAAAGAACAGCAGTAATTATATAAAGACGATGATCAATCTATACACGACAGTGTTTAGTAAATATGTTGCGATTGAATAAACAGAATAAATAATCCATTAGCAAAGAAACAGCGCTAGCTGTGAGAATGACACTCGAGCATTTCTGCAACACAAAACATGAATGTTACGTTGTCAGAAGTAAGGCACAGGCATCCAAGATGCGTCTGTGGTACTGAAACGCAGCGTTGCACAGCAAAAACCAATCAATAATTTACAGAACGTTGCTTCTCGATTCTAAGCATTTAACATTATTTACCTATTCAGATCCCGCTGAGGTTGACTTTGCCTTTCATCCTTACGGGGTCGATAAAATAAAGTACCAGTAATGCACTGGGTACTTGCTGGCCTTGTGCCTAAAGTAGAAACAATTATTTACCTATTCAGAGGGCGGTGGATTGGCAGTATCGGTAGAGGGTCGGACGCCATGCTTTCCAGCATAGTTACGTCCCTGTACGATGTGAGTTCAAATCCCGCCGGGGTTGAATTTGCATTTCATCCTTACGGGGTCGATAAAATAAAGTACCAGTAATGCACTGGGTAATTTCTGGCCTTGTGCCTAAAGTAGAAACAATTATTTACCTATTCAGAACAAGTGATGGGACGGATATTGTTGTTCACGAGCATTACACAGATATGTCAGATCCAGTGGCTGATTATTTGGCAACCATCTATAAGTAAGTACTGTAGAACAAATTAATCCTGGGAATGATAACTATGCTGGGGAATGGCTCGAAGGAGGACGAGAAGATTATAAATCTCCGTAGGATTATTTGAACAACAGTTCATCAGAAATTATTTGTACCACCGATACCATGTATAATGTTTCCCTGTTTTAGTCACTGAGGCGGTAGAACAGAATGGATCAATATTCCCAAACAATACAGAATCAACATATGGATAATAGAGTGGCTGGCGAAGATCAAATAAAAAGAAATAGGATCCTTTAGATTATGAGGTAAAGAGCATGTCGAGGCCCAATGTGCCCGTTGTTCTTCTAAGGAGGATAGAATAAAATGCTTGATTTGAAATATTAATTACTCTTAATGTAAACAAACTGCTGGATTGTAAGAAGTTCGGTGAGAAGTTTTGCAGGATATTTTCCTATACTTTGCGTTCTAAAATGAAATATCCCCGGTGTTAATTTGGAATTTCAATCTTCTACATTTGATATAATAAAGTACCAGAGAAATTATTGAGCTTGAATTCATCGGCATTTGCATCCTCTCAAAACTTGAGGACTTCTTCCTAAATTTAGAAACCATTTTATCATTGGTCATATTTTTGCTGCTGCGTTTACCAGTGTTTTTGTTGTTATTTCAGATCTAAATTTATTGTTAAAATAGCCATTCCGTAAGATAACAAGGATTTTAAATGAATTTCTCCAATGAAGGCTGGAAATTTATCGTAATATTTGTTTGAAGCATTCCCGGATAAAAATTAGGTTTAATATCCAACCTAATTAAAGAAATAACAGCTAGCTCACCCTGACGTCTGCAGCCAGAGGACTAAACAAATCATAAAAAGGTCAGCCAGTTTGTCTTTTCACGACTGCTGAGTGCTGGAAGGCAATGAAAGCACAGTTCTTTTAGTGGTAGTATTAAAGCTTCCATTTCCATTGAAAATGTTGATTGGCATAACGAAAAATGAATATTTGCGATTAATTTTCAAAGAAATAAAGTAACACAGTTGCATGTGCCAACTTTGACAAAAGTATAAGCGTCATATTGCAACATACTTGGACGAGCTAAATCTGCGCTGGTATAAACAGCAATACCAAAGAAGGAAATAACAAGAAATTCATCAGCGCCTTCAATAGCAAACACAGGAATACGCACATAGCAATGGAAGTGAGAAATATATAAAAGAAAATGTTAACACCTGCAAGTCCAACAGCAAAATGTTAGAAATTTCAGCGAAAAACGAACAAAACAAGTGACAGTAGCAGCACTAGCAATACGAAAAAAAATTCAGAAAAAACGACAAAATTGGTGAGAAAAAGGATATGAGCAGAGAGGAAAATATTACCAAGCAAAAACAACAAATATCCATGTAACACCTAAAAGCGTAATTCAGTTTCTAGGATTTAACACATGTTTCATAAAAAAAACAAATAAAGAGAAAAATCAAATGCATACGTGCATAAAGACAAATCGGTTGATATTGTTTTCCGAGGAAAGGTTGAACTTTTCCTATAAACAAAAATTGAATAATTTCTGGAATATTTTCTGCTGTACACGAATAAAATAGGCTTTGAAAACGTGTACCGCAAAAGGCCGAAGGAAAATGGAATGCCGTTCTACGTAAAAAAAACAACAAAGGAATAAATCTCCTCCATAGTTCATGTGACAGAGAGCATAAGTTCTGTCAGTCTACTATGTTGTGCTCTCATGAGAAATATCTGGCATACATATATCTATGACAAACGATCCTTTGCAGGTTTTGATATGATCAATTGCAATACATACTAAATCCAAGACTGGGTCGGGTACCTTCCCAAATCTGATTCAAACTTGATCTTTAAGCTGGGAAGGATTTCTCATGCATAGAATAATTGAATTGCTCTAGCATATTCCTGGTGGAAGTTATTAGCTTTTGTACAAGACAGAAAAACATGCCAAATTTGGCACCAAGGGGCGTCTCACCGCAACTGATTGCTGAATATTCTGAAGTCATTGTGGTTCAATAGAAACATTTTTGAACTAGGAAACGAAGGTTGTACTAGTGATCAGTTTTAAGTGACGGGTAATGCGTTTTATGAATAACCTAATAAATTAATCATATCAATTTGTCATAGTAGCCTCAAATCAGATTAAGAAGCATTCGTAGGATTAGAAAAATATGACTCGCCATGATCGAAAGTTGTACATAGCAAACAGTAGACTACATCAACATGAAAATAACGTTTGACAAACTAAATTGATGTTATATCGATATTTATTGTTGAATATGATTATTACAGTCACGTTGATTTGAATAATTTTCGATGTTATGCAAATGGAAAAGAAATTCATGTACTAGACAAGCATATTCAATGCAACGAGATTTATTGTTCCATAAGGCATTTAAAACAAACATTTTGAGCATTTATTCTACGACTCGTTTAACGTTGTCATCTTTAGTATATCACCTGCTGTGAAATCATTCAACGGAGGTGGGTGAGGCAATTTATTTTTATTCTTATATTTGGTCTTGAAGAACTATAGGGCACATATTCAGTATTTCAAAAGGATATACCTCCAGCCAATGAATTTTGATGAGTACAAATCAGGATCCAGAATCACTGATCATGGTATGTAATTAAAACGTGAATCTGAGATTCGATTTCATGGTTCTCACATTCGATGATATATCAAGACATCACTTTAAATGACTGAATTGGATGCAGAGTAAAGCAAGGATTAAGTCCATCACACAATATCAATTACTGTCACAAGCAGTTATAAACGCGGAAATGTTGCACATGCGTGTGAATTAATTAAGAACTAAACGCATAAGACGTACAAGAAAGGCATGGATATCTAACACTTCATATACCTAAAGCAAAGATGTCTGAACCACCTCAACCCCCAAGTATATCACTCCAACATTTATAAACCATCCCAAATATGTGTAAGCAGGACACCATTACTGTCTCAATGAGCTACAGTTCTCATATAATCGTCATATCAAATACCACAAATCTATGGATCATACATATTCACAAGAGGAAGCATCTAACTGCATCCATGTACAATAATTAAACAATCTACATCGTGAAATTATAAATTGGTATATTCGAGTGATACTGAGTCCAATTCTCCTTGGCGGTTACTGGTAAAGATTTTCCGTTTATAAAGATATTTTATCAGATATACAAAGGAAATACTTTTATCGATCCATTTTCATTACAGTAATTCTCTGAGTTTCGGTCTCAAGTCGTCATATTCAAAATGAACCAGCGCTTCAATAGTTCATATTATCATTATTGCATAAACGTAATTTAGACAAATTTCAAATGCTACACGATTCCGAGAATTGAACAGATGCATGTTTACATGCATACATAAGAGATATGTGTATACATGTTTACACGTTGGTGCAGTCTCGGTTAAATCCTCTGCATATATACAGAAATAACTGCTAGTGCAATTCTTACTATATGTACTAATCAACTGACAATACCAGCGTGAATTATATGAAAATTAGTACGATCATTTCATGACCACACTGAGACCGAATTTACATATACGAGGGTCACCTGAAATGTTCATAGGGTGAATAATTCGTAGGCTCTCCAAGTTACTCTCAAGGAATGAGCCAATGCATTTTTATTTTTTAACATAGTCCCTGGAATGAAATAATGCTGTTATTTGCAAGAATAGTTATAATCAATGCATGCAGTATTTCACAGTTCTAACGT
>OZ024741.1:347965956-348000956 GCA_964016885.1 Eledone cirrhosa
TTAGCAAGATTCTTTATCTGAAAACGTGTGTTGAAACCGATATTGTTATGCTTTGGGAGGCTCATATTGCCAATAAGAAACACACGCACCAATTGCTTTCACTTCAATTTATTATAAATTAAATATATAAATTTAAGAATTTATAAATTTCCGATTGGTTGGTTGGTTCCACAACCAGACGATTGTTCATATATTGTCAAAGTTCTTTCGTCACACATTCTGTGACCTCTTCAGTGACTGGTGATTCTTTTCTTTGTTTTTGTGCCTCTCCCTTGTTCTGTCCTACGCCATCTTGTATATATAAATATTTATTTATTTATATACACATACATATAAACATATATACATATTTATACATATGTATACATATATACATATATATATATATGTGGGTGGTGTGTGTGTGCGTGTGTGTATGTGTGTGTGTGTGTGTGCGTGGTGTGTGTATGTGTATCTATATAGTAGGTTCTTACGCAAGGATACAATATTATGATGCATAGTGGCATCAAATATATTGATGAAGCTCTGCCTGAAGACTTATTCAATAATGCCACTTCTTGTAGCTCAATTCTGAGAGCATTCACTCGGTATGCACTCAGCCGATATGCAAATTTCAATTTCTTGGAGCGGCTGTTGTCAAACATATGTTTCCGTATCTAAATGTCTTTACCGGAACTTTATAAGCTATTCCATAGCAACTGATTGTAATCACAGTTATGTGCCAGTTATTACGTCTTCTATAAATATATTTCATCTTTTGTAAGTTCAAACGTTCGAAAATCACTCACAATGGATTTTTAAGCATTAAACCGCTGTTTGATTAAATTCATCAACTCTGACGCTACGATGTTGGCTGAGACCCCTTACTTCAATGGTAAAAGCAATTATCCGGTATCTGAGAGATGCGAAATTCAATTCCATGTAACGCCTACTGACAACATGCTCTGTGTCTAAGATTCTTACCCTTATATCTGTAAGTCATTCTATAGTAGCTGACATCATTTGCACTTGTGCATCTTACAGCGTCTAAAAACTATTTCCTCCGTGCTTCCAATTTTCGAGCATTTCAACCGATCTTTCTTTATACATAGTTAACATATGAAACAAACAAAATACTGAAAGCAATTTTACACAGAAATATTAAGTGTTTGTGTGTGTGTGTGTGTGTGTGTGTGTGTGTGTATGTGTGTGTGTGTGTGTGTGTGTGTGTGTGTGTGTGTGTGTGTGTGTGTGTGTATGTGAAAGTGAGGGTTGGGGGAAGAACGGGGTTGCATGTTCAGGAAGAGGTGTGTATGGGGGGTGTTTTTGTGGGTCGGAGTGTCTGTGCGTGTGTGAATAGGGGGTGGGGGGAGAGGAATCAGGAGGCTGAGGGTGTAAATATGTGGTGGGAAGCACGTGTGTGTGGGGTTTAAGCGTGTTGTGGGTGTGGGTGGCGTGTGGAGAAAAACATTTTGTTGGGGTGTGTGTGTGGGTGAGTCATATAGGTGATGACGTAAGAGGATGGTTGAAAAGTTGGTATATATATATATTTCGTTTCTGAATTTGTTTAGCAAGATTCTTTATCTGAAAACGTGTGTTGAAACCGATATTGTTATGCTTTGGGAGGCTCATATTGCCAATAAGAAACACACGCACCAATTGCTTTCACTTCAATTTATTATAAATTAAATATATAAATTTAAGAATTTATAAATTTCCGATTGGTTGGTTGGTTCCACAACCAGACGATTGTTCATATATTGTCAAAGTTCTTTCGTCACACATTCTGTGACCTCTTCGGTGACTGGTGATTCTTTTCTTTGTTTTTGTGCCTCTCCTTTGTTCTGTCCTACGCCATCTTGTATATATATATATTTATTTATTTATATACACATACATATAAACATATATACATAGTTATACATATGTATACATATATACATATATATATATATGTGGGTGGCGTGTGTGTGTGTGTGTGTGTGTATGTGTGTGTGTGTGTGTGCGTGGTGTGTGTATGTGTATCTATATAGTAGGTTCTTACGCAAGGATACAATATTATGATGCATAGTTGCATCAAATATATTGATGAAGCTCTGCCTGAAGACTTATTCAATAATGCCACTTCTTGTAGCTCAATTCTGAGAGCACTCACTCGGTATGCACTCAGCCGATATGCAAATTTCAATTTTTTGGAGCGGCTGTTGTCAAACATATGTTTCCGTATCTAAATGTCTTTACCGGAACTTTATAAGCTATTCCATAACAACTGATTGTAATCACAGTTATGTGCCAGTTATTACGTCTTCTATAAATATATTTCATCTTTTGTAAGTTCAAACGTTCGAAAATCACTCACGATGGATTTTTAAGCATTAAACCGCTGTTTGATTAAATTCATCAACTCTGACGCTACGATGTTGGCTGAGACCCCTTACTTCAATGGTAAAAGCAATTATCCGGTATCTGAGAGATGCGAAATTCAATTCCATGTAACGCCTACTGACAACATGCTCTGTGTCTAAGATTCTTACCCTTATATCTGTAAGTCATTCTATAGTAGCTGACATCATTTGCACTTGTGCATCTTACAGCGTCTAAAAACTATTTCCTCCGTGCTTCCAATTTTCGAGCATTTCAACCGATCTTTCTTTATACATAGTTAACATATGAAACAAACAAAATACTGAAAGCAATTTTACACAGAATTATTAAGTGTTTGTGTGTGTGTGTGTGTGTGTGTGTGTGTGTGTGTGTGTGTGTGTGTGTGTGTGTGTGTGTGTGTGTGTGTGTGTGCATGTGCGTGTGTGTGGGTGCATGTGTGTGCTTGTGTGTGTGAGAGAGGGGGGAGAAAGTTCGTGTGTGTGTGTGTGTGTGTATGTGGGTGTGTATTTGTGTGTGTATGTGAGAGAAAGAGAGTGTTCGTGTCATTAAAAACATGTGGCAGAAATATAGGAAAGAGAAAAGGTGGAATAGACGACCACAGGGATAATACACACTCATCGGCTGTCCTTCAGGGGATCACCACGAGTGCCTCAATAGAAGTCATGGCGTTATACATTGATATATGTTCGGGTTGAGATCACAGCGAACGTTGGACTAAAATTGAAGTACAGGTGTACAAATATATATTTAGACCCGATCTTACACAAACAACCGTGATTGAAAACAATTCATAGCAGAACCGGAGAACTTCAAGGTCGTTTATATAGTAGCTGGCGTAAATTCCCTGTATCCGTTCAGCGGACAGGGAGTAAACATCTCAGCAATATTTACTTTATGATTTCATAAAAACTATTTTATTGGATCAGGATCGGATTTGTATGAAATATAACAGTCTTTTCAAATTTGACGGAAAGTCAAACGAGCATTTCTACAAGTTAGGGAGTGCCACACAAACGAATACATTTTATTGAAGTGCATGCTTGTTTATTAGATTTAAGTAGAGTGTGATTTCGTGTACGTCGTTTTATTCTTGAGAAGGAGAAACTTTGCTTCTTTTTCAGAAATATGTTTTCTACACTTAAGTTTTGTTTAAAGTAAAAAAAAAAAATATTTGTGATGTCTACTTCACATTCCTTACATAAATATGGCAATATTGATAGACTTAATTCATATTTTACGTATAAGATATTTTGACTACAGAATTCAAAATATAAGGGAACACTTATTTGGCACTCGTGAGACATTAGGTGATTGAAAATAAATAATCCCCAGAAAGACAACCGATGAGCGGGTGTTGTTCATGTCCTTGATTCTTCTGCGATTCCTGTTTACAATATTTCTCCTACTGTTTTTAATATTATCCTTGTCACCACATCCTAATTTTTACAGCAAATTGTTGTTTGCTGCAGCTGTGTCACAGAGAGAGAGAGAGAAAGAGACATACACTTACTCACATACACACACACACGCACTTACATATATATATATATATATACATATATTTTCTTTTTAATGCGTTAATGCACACGTCTCTCTTTCTCAATTTCTTTCTCTCTCTTTTCTCTCTCTCTCTCTATATATATATGTGTATATATATATATATATATATATATATATATATATATATATATATATATATATATATATATATGAGTGCGTGTGTGTGTGTAAATGTGTCTTGACATTCATTATTATTACTATATATATATATATATAGGGAGAGAGAGGGAGAGAGATAGAGAGAAAGAGAGAAAGAGAGAGAGGGAGAGGAAGAAATATAGATGGATATTAAAAGCTGAACTCCATACACTATTAATATTTGTTGGTATCAACTTTCGATATACTCAATCCTTGGGAACATGTGTATAGATAACACAGGATGTTTCTCCCCCATTTATATTACCTATGATTAATGTTCATTCAATTTCATCATATAATAGCTACATTTTTGTTTCAGTTTTATATAACGCAGCATTATTGAAACAAGCATGTGGATTGGCAGTATCGGTAGAGGGTCGGACGCCATGCTTTGACGCATAGAGTTACGGCCCTTGCCATTCTGAGTTCAAATCCCCCCGAGGTTAACTTTGCCTTTCATCCTTACGGGGTCGATAAAATAAAGTACCAGTAATACACTGGATAATTGCTGGCCTTGTGCCAAAAGTAGAAACAATTATTGAAACAAGCATGTTTCATTATTTTAATGAGTTCACTTACATCTATGTCCAGCAGATTCAAATTTATATTTCGGATTTTATTCATCTAACATTGAAGTAAATATATACATTACTAAGATATGAATAACATACACTTCATATACGTTGTGGGCAGAAACCATTTCTGGAGAAGTACTATTGTATATATAGTGAATGCTTGAGTAGCGGATATTAATTGCCTGTAGTACTAACATAGCCTGATGTAGAATAGAAGTCAATATTAAGGCAGATATGATATGTTTATGTACCGTAAAGAATCGTACGCCTCACTGTCGGTGTACCATCTTATATAAGCTGTGTATAAGCTATATTCAAACTCATCTATATACGATTAAATATACATAAAACTAATGAAAGATCTTTTTGAAGGGCTATAAAGTTAGTTGTGAGTATAATACACTTATAAGGAAATTATATGAATTTATTATATATAAACATAATGTATAACTTTACATACAGCTCAACTATATATATATATATATATATATATATATATATATATATATATATATATATATATATATATACATATATATATATATATATATATATAATTGGAAATTTAGTAAAATCGAATCTCTGGCGGTTTGCAAGCAAATCCAGCCTACTTATGTGAAGTGATAAGTTAGCAAAGCACTCGATAAGTTAGGTCCTTAGAATAATAACATACATTTAAATAGCTTAACAAATCGAACATTGTGGTAGGCAGAATCTAACACACAATAGTATACCAAAGTAAACATAGAACTAACAGAAAAGTACACCTGGACAAATCAAACGATTATACGTATAAATTGTTTCTTTGAATCCGAAATCAAATATCAGACTTACGTGACTGGCAAGCTCGTGGTATTCAGTTTTTCAACAGGCTTTTCGTTCTACACAGAACAGCTTTGTTTGGCTTTACAAATTCAAACGTTTATATATATATATATATATATATATATATATATATAAACGTTTGAATTTGTAAAGCCAAACAATGCAGGTATGGATGTAGAATTTAAAATAATGCAAATGCAAAAGATATTGTTGACAATTAGTCTTTTACCTTAGATTTATTTAACGGTTCTTAATTTTCAAGATAATATCTCTTCTTCGGAGGGAAGTAAAGTGGTTAAACCAGTGTTCTAAATAGCTTGCCAAGTCATGCTGACAGGACATGGTATAGAGTATATGTTCTATCTCTAATGTCAAAGAGTTAAGGTTAGGTGGATAAAGAGTAGTCTCCCTTTAAAAGTTTTTTTTTGTACATGTCTGTTTAAGTGTGTGGGAGAATGCGTGAATGTATAAGTATGTGTGTGTGTGTGTGTGTGTGTGTGAGTGTGAGAAGATATGTCTATACGTAAATGTGGGGGATAGATCTTCTCTCGTGTTAGAACTGGTTTTTTTGTGTGTATGTGTGTGTGAGAGGGAATAAGTGGAAGTGGAAGCATGGGTGAGTGAGTGTGTGTGTGCTTGCGTGTGTGTGTGCGCGTGTGGGGGGGGGGGGGTAAGTATAAGGCTAGATGCTCTATCAAGTTATACATTGGGTGTTGAGTTCTAGTCTATTATTGATTGGTGGTTGTGTTTTGTCGATAATTAGTGCTTCCTTAATTCTAAGATTGCCGAGGTTTCTTTCCTTATTTTCTATCCTACCTGTTATGGTTTTGTCAGTATTTTTGCATTTCACTAGGTGTTTTTTTAATGAGGAACCGTTAGTATTGAGGTGTTCTTTTATTCTTATGTGGAGTGGTCTGGTGGTGCTACCTAGGTGGGAGCTTCAGGAAGCAAGTGTTAGTGCCTCGGGTGTGGTGTCCTCTGTTCTTTCTGGCACGGTTTGTGGTGGATGTCGTGTATTCGTTCAGTTTGAGTACTTCCAGGAAATGTTTGGTGTGTGTGTCTCGGTCTCTAGCGTCGGTGCATTTATTCCGGATACGTGTAGTTCGTTCCTTATGTATCCTTAGCGCCGGCTGGGAGGGCCGATCTGAAATGTACGAACAGGTCCCTGCTGGCGGCTTTTTTATAGAAGCAGGTATGGATGATGCCATGCTCTGTTACCCTGAATTGGAAGTCCAGTAAGGATAGGGATCCGCGGTCATCGGTGTGCTCCATGCTGAACTTTATACTGGCGTCCATGCTGGAGAATGTTGTGTATATTTTATCCGCCTCCTCACAGGATGATGTAAGGATGAGTATGTCATCTACATATCAGGTGAAGAAGGCATGGGAATGGCAGGTATTGAGGGCTCGGCATTCTAGCTGGTTCATATAGGTAATGGTCAGCAGGCCCGATAGGCTGGATCTCATGGGTAATCATGTTGTCTGTCTGTATGTGTGGTGGTGGAAGGTGAAGTATGTGTTGTCCACTGTGACGGACAAAAGCTGGTGTATGTCTGTCGGATATACACGGATATATGAGATGTCATCATGTATGGACCTGTTATTTTTATCTAAAGACATTTTTTCCAAAAAAAATCCCGCCCGTCTCTTCAATATACCTTATTTATAATTCTTTCTTCTGATGAAGGACTAACGTCCTAAAGGTTAAGACCCTCTTCCTGCTATTTCAAGTTTTAACCTAATATATTCCTACCATATAGAGTACCGATTGTGTTGTTATTTCTGTTTACCCTTTACATATATATATATATATTATTATTTTTATTCTTTCACTCTTCCCTTCATTCTACACATCTCACACATCTTATACACACCACGCATCTCAACGTACACCCACTTACATATCTCTCTCTCCACCACCGGCCCTTGTTACCCGGAGATTTACCCATTTGCATTGTCGAGGCTTCCAAACGACTTATAAATATTTACTTATATATATATAGATATATTAGTATTGTTGATTTATTCGGTTTAGCTAATCTGGCACATACACACACAAATAAACACTTACACACACACACACACACATACACACGCACACAAACATATATATATATATAAATGTATATATATATATATATATATATATATATATAAGGAGGAGGTTATAGTTCACTTGAAGCATTGTGTAATGAGGTATAAACGTTTTAATATGTATAATAAAGCCAAAACAATGCAGGTATGCACATATAAAAATGAATGCAATTGATATTGTTGATTCGTCTTTTACCTTAGATTTATTTAAATGTCCTTAATTTTCGAGATAATATCTCTTCTTCAGAGGGAAGTAAAGGTCTCAAACCAACGTTCTAAATATCTTGCCAAGCCATGCTGACAGGAAATAGTATAGAGTATCTGTTCTATCCCTAATGTCAAAGAGTTAAAATTAGGTGGATAAAGAGTAGTTTCGCTTTAAAAGGGGTTTGTTTAGGTTTTTTTTTTTTTCATATATACATGCCTGCTTAAGTGTGTGGGAGAATGCATTAAGGTGTAAGTATGTGTGTGTGTGTGTGTGAGTGTGAGAAGATAAGTCTATTCGTAAATGTGGGGGATAGGTGTTATCTGGTGTTAGAACTGGTTTTGTGTGTGTATGTGTGAGAGAGAATAAGTGGAGGTGTAAGCGTGTGTGTGTGTGTTGGGTGTGTAAATATGGGGCTAGAAGCCCTATCAGGTTATAAATTGGTTGTTGTTTTCTAGTCTATTATTGATTGGTGGTAGTGTTTTATCTATAATTAGTGCTTCCTTAATTCTAAGATTGCCGAGGTTTCTTTCCTTAGTTTCTATCCTAACTGTTATGGTTTTGTCGGTGTTTTTGCATTTAACTAGGTGTTTCTTAAATGAGGAAGCGTTAGTATTTAGGTGTACTTTTATTCTTATGTGGAGTGGTCTGGTGGTGCTACCTACGTAGAAGTTGTTGCATTTGTCACACTCTAGTCTGTATACGACGTAAGCCTGGTGGCATAGGTCTGTGTCGTTGATGGGGCAGTTGCCTAGTCTGCAGCAGTTGTCATGTCTGGTGGAGTGTCTTTTGGTTAGCTGTCCGCGTGAACTATAACCTCCTCCTTTCCTTACGCCTGAGCCAGGCCCAGTTCACAACTGTAAAGAAACTCTTCCAGCTCTCTGAAAAGCGCGCCAAAGCCGGCTGCCAAATAAACTTCCTAAAACGATGCCCAAAACTATCAAAAATGTGCACCTACCAATATGCTTCAAATCACCAGGCCTCAAACGATCACTTAGTTACATACAAAAATTCTGCCTAAGAAAACTCATACAACACCTACACCGCACGCTACAACATCACATACGGACTATTTCCTCCCTTGTACCACAACTCGCTGAAACCCCAGAACCTCTGTCCAGAGTCATCTCCGCCACTATAGACAGGTCATACCACCATCGCCGAGACTACGAGAAAATACGTCTAACGCAAAAATTTCTCAAACTCAGGACGGCCAACTGTCTTAACAACATCCCAACTCTAAACACCAACAGAAGCGAACAAGACGGTACCAACACCGAACCTAGCGGCGCCCCGATCAACAACACACCTGACGCAAAACACCTCGTCACAGATTTGACAGGATCCCTCTCCCGAGAGGAATTAGACCTCCTCAGCCTGGGTCCCAAGTTCATATTGAAACACAGACTGGACGACAAATTAAGGCTCGACATAGAAACGAATTTCTGTCGGGCTGCCTACCAACTAAAATGGATATCGACTCTCGACAACAACACCAAGGAATCCATCAAATCCAGATTCCCGATATACCAACTAGATCGCCCACTCTGTCCACCGCCCGGCAACCGCGAGTTTGAGGAAACATTCTCGAGACTAAAACATTCCGTATTTAACATCTTACGGAAACAGAAGAAGATAGCCCCAAACCTCTCCAGGACACAACAACTCGCCCTGAAGGACCTACAGAATAGGGAACTTATATACTTACCATCCGACAAAGGTAAAGAGTTTTGCGTCATCTCTCAAGCCACATACAATAACCTAGCCTTTGAACACCTAAGCGACAGTGAATTATACACAGAGATCCCGGACATGACTGCAGCCCAGATCGAAAAACAGACCAACTCCATTTGGTTCGATATCTGTAGGAGAAGACAACTCCCAAATAAAGTTAAGCTCAACTACACCACTAGAAATAGCAGACTGCCCACTTTCTACCACCTCATCAAGACCCACAAGAATAGTACTAAGACGCAAATAAGACCCATCGTCTCTAGCATAGTAGGACACCTATACAAAATGTCCTGGCTCCTCTCCCAGGTCCTCAAGCCTCTACTCTCCACCTTTCCCGGGCATGTCAGTAGGTCCGACGAAGTTATACGTAGACTACACCAACTCCAGCCAGAACAACTTAAACTAAATTAATACGCTTTTAGCCTCGACGTTGTCTCCCTCTACACTACAGTCCCCGCTCATCCAGCTGTCGATTTATTGACGGACTTCGTGGTCACAGAGGACATCCACTGCTACGGCCTCCACCCGACGGACATACACCAGCTTTTGTCCTCCACAGTAGATAACACGTACTTAACCTTCCACCACCACACATACAGACAGACAACAGGATTACCCATGCGATCCAGCTTATCGGGCCTGCTGGCCATCACCTACATGAACCAGCTAGAATGCCGAGCCCTCAACACCTGCCATTCCCATGCCTTCTTCACCCGATATGTAGATGACATACTCATCCTTACATCATCCCGTGAGGAGGCAGATAAAATATACACAACATTCTCCAGCATGGACGCCAGAATAAAGTTCAGCATGGAACACCCCGATGACCGCGGATCCCTATCCCTACTGGACTTCCAACTCAGGGTAACAGAGGAAGGCAACAACCACACCTGTTTCTATAAAAAAGCCGCAGCAGGGACCTGTTCGTACATTTCAAATCGGCCCTCCCACTCGGTGCCAAGTTCGGATACATAAGGAACGAACTGGCACGTATCCGGAACAAATGCACCGACGCTAGAGACCGAGACACACACACCACACATTTCCTGGAAGTACTCAAACTGAACGGATACACGACATCCACCACAAACCGTGCCAGAAAGAACAGAGGACACCACACCCGAGGCACTAACACTTGCTTCCTAAAGCTCCCACACTTCAGTGAAGAAACAACAACAGCCATCCGCAGAGCCATCAGACGAGAGGGACTAGATATCCAACTGGCCCACTCAGGTCCTTCTCTACGCGGACAGCTAACCAAAAGACACTCCACCAGACATGACAACTGCTGCAGACTAGCCAACTGCCCCATCAACGACACAGACCCCTGCCACCAGGCTTACGTCGTATACAGACTAGAGTGTGACAAATGCAACAACTTCTACGTAGGTAGCACCACCAGACCACTCCACATAAGAATAAAAAAACACCTCAATACTAACGCTTCCTCATTTAAGAAACACCTAGTTAAAGGCAAAAATACCGACAAAACCATAACAGTTAGGATAGAAACTAAGGAAAGAAACCTCGTTAATCTTAGAATTAAGGAAGCACTAATTATAGATAAAACACAACCACCAATCAATAATAGACTAGAACTCAACACCCAATTTATAACCTGATAGGGCTTCTACCCCCATATTTACACACTCCACACACACACACGCACGCGCACACACACACCCGCTTACACCTCCACTTATTCTCTCTCACACATACACACACAAAACCAGTTCTAACACCAGATAACACCTATCCCCCACATTTAAGAATAGACTTATCTTCTCACACTCACACACACACACTCACATACTTACACCTTCATGCATTCTCCCACACACTTAAACAGGTATGTATATATGAAAAAAAAAACCTAAACAAACCCCTATTAAAGGGAGACTACTCTTTATCCACCCAATGTTAACTCTTTGACATTAGAGATAGAACATATACTCTATACTATTTCCTGTCAGCATGGCTTGGCAAGATATTTAGAACGCTGGTTTGAGACCTTTATTTCCCTCTGAAGAAGAGATATTATCTCGAATATTAAGGACATTTAAATAAATCTAAGGTAAAATACGAATCAACAATATCTTTTGCAATTGCATTCTGTTTTCTATGTCCATACCTGCATTGTTTTGGCTTTATTATACATATTCAAACGTTTATATATATATATATATATGTTTGTGTGTGTGTGTGTTTAAGTGTGTATGTGTGTGATTAGCTAAACCGAATAAATCAACAATACTAATTAGCAGATCACGCTTAAGCTAAACAATAAAGAGATTGCTGATAACGATGGCAGGGCAATGTATTTGAATATTAATGTATGATACTTTCTAGATCTAACCACGCTTCCTATTTGCTCTCTAATTTTTAATTCTCACAGAATAACATTCGCAATAGAATTACACCTCCATTAGATACATATGATAAAAAGCTGTCTGCACTAAGACTAGCTGATTTTCTGGTATATGTATTTACATAAATATCATCTGATGAGCAGTGATTTTAATGAATACGTTAACAGAAATGTTAAAGTAGGAATGCTTGTAAAACTCTGTGCATAGATTTCAGCATGAAAAACAACAATACCATCTGGGCTATAAAACAAACTCCCTCACAGTCATGTAATAAATGGATAGTGTGTATTATGCCGGTAGGTTTGGCACTTAAACACTCTCTATTGATACTTTCCTGATACATTCTTATCGTATGTCAGTAGTGATCTATCAATTCGAAGAAGAAACAATACTATCTCTAGCGATTATCAAATACGCACTGTATCGTGTAATGTTATTCCAAAATACATTCGGAGTGACCCCACTTCTGCTGCTTTCATTAATGTAGAGTGCAGGCTTTAGTATTCCCTCATTACTGCACCAGCTCCTGCTATTCTTGCACTTAATTCAGACTCATGCGTTCCGTCACTCGGGAGCACGAACCCGTGATGCTGGAAATTTTCCAGCTGCTTCACTGGAATTCCATTTATATGTAGAGTGCACTCTGAAGATTTCTTTGGGAGGACAAGTGTCTTAGTTTTCGCAGCACTGATTTTCGTTCCAACCTTGTAGCGTTCGATCAAGCCCATCAAACTCAAGTCAGATATCACAAAACGAGTGACATAATATCATGTCATCAGCCAATACCAGCTGACTGATCTCTCACCGATCAGTCGTGATATAACAGCCAACTCGGCTGCGTATGTCAAGCCAATTCATGAAGTTTATAAAACGGATACGTGAAACTACGCACTGATGGCTTAAACCGAATATCACATTGAATAGTTTCGATTTAGCTCCATTTATCCGAACGCATATTCTAGAGCATTTGAATACAGACATCAAGCCAACACGAAGCTGTAAGTTGAAGCCATACTCCTGCAGAGCGTTCCACAACATGTCCCGTGAAGTACGTTCATATCTCATTTAGAGGTCACGAAGCAAGCATACACCTATTGGCATTACTACCACGATTTCTTTAAGCTCTGCCGTGGTGAATATTTGGTCGGCAGTACTGCAGTCAGGGCAAAGAGCCCACTAATCGTCAGTAGCTTCGACAATCACCCAACATCAATTTGCCAGATGCTTAGCATAAACGTTAACGGGGAGGCTTAACAAGAGAGGTCTCTATATACTTGGAGCAATCGGCATTGTCAACCTTTTTTGAAAATTGACATAAACACACTCCATTGCCATTTGTAAGTTGCCTTTCCAGATATCCAGGCCACTTAGCACACACAAGTCAGCCAGAGAATACCTTCTTTTTTAAGGCTTCTAATATCTTAGGGCCAAATTCCATTCTCCTCAGCGGCCTTTCCACATTTGAACACATTAATTGCTCTCGTCAACTCCACCACGGAGTGATCTGTGACCGCTCCCTGTTGCTCTTTATGTACATCTGCTGTGATCTTGTTAAAATGATCAGCAACGTATTCTATCTCCCTCCCGAAAATGCAAAACTCTTAAGAGAAAAGTCCCCCAGACGCGTTCCTTATAGTAGAAGAGTAAGAGTACTACTTACTACGAAGTCGGTGAATGGTCTTCAAATTATTTGCTGAACTATAGTCGGCTTCCAGCTAAACTCATGACTTAGCTTTGAACACCTTTATGTTCTCTGTTGTGAATTTTCATGCCCGCTTTTGTTGGTCTCCTTCTTTTCCAGAAGGCCTCTTGGCCTCTTAAATGAATCACGAGGGTCTTAGGCGCTTTCCCTCGAAGCATTTAACAACTGAAACAAACTTCCGATTAAAACAGTTTCCGCTCCGTTTATTCAATGAGTTCTCTGAATTTGGATCCAACAGTATTTACATAAGTGACCTTGATTTCCTTATCAGCCAAATGTTCTCATTTTATCTCGTAGTTCGTCCTGGACCCGCCAGGTTTGTGGGCTGTATTAGATTTGGGTAACTAAGTGTTGATCAGCTAACAGCTCAGCCGCTCTATTAACACGGACAGCCAGCACAGTATCGAAGGGATCAGAGACAATAACAAATTCAATTATTGATCCTTTGTCCCAGATACAAATTATATCATCTATCTTATGATTGTCTCTGTGCTGGAAAAAGGAGTTCTTAATAGAGGGTCCATTACTCCAAAGGAAATCTAGTAAGGCCTTCACTATTCGTATTAAGTTTGGGATTACCGTTTCTTCCAATCACTCCATTCCATGTCACTTGGTGCGTTGCTGCATGTGTATTTAATCTCCCATTAGGATATATTCCTCAGTTTTAACTATATTTAATGATGCATTGAATTAATTAAAAAGGGATTGTTATTCAGAGTATTTGTTTGGTGCATAAATTTGCACCACACTCAGAAGCCTATCTTCCCGCCTAAGCTTCATGAGGCAAATCCTCCTTTCCAATGGGATACAGTCAGTAACACATTCTGACAGCTACATTCTTGTGAGTATCCCCACTCCACCTGTACAGTCATTCTGGTGCCCCAACTTAATGTTTGTATGTCCGTCTTCCATCAAAATCTATATTACCAGAGCCACAGAACTTTGTTGAAGAAACCCTAACTAAATTAGCCAGTAGAATGCAGCCAAGTTCAACAAGTTCCTGTAAGGGTTCTGATGGTTTACGTTTCAATTTTTACGGTTTACTCTCTCCGAAAACACAGGAGGTTTTGCAGGCCCATCGCTAGATTGTAAATAATAAGATGGAGGCTGCAATATATATTTCGGACAAGTTCCTCTAGATAAAACTTGGACGTATCCCTTGTAGACCCGCACGAAGGACGATGCGGTATGACTCCGTCGTAGTTTATATTATTTGTCCGGGGTTGCTGTGCCGTATATCATGTGTCCGCTTATATGGCAATAAGCCATTATATCTGGTGGCTGCAATGCTAACCGCCACCTGCAACCCATTCTCGAGCAGAATAACTCTGGCGAGTTGTAAATAATTAATGTAGCGATATATTCAGAATATCTAAGACAAATTATGTTAATTATTTTTAACCTCGAGCCATCACAAATACACAGACACCACCAATTATATCAGCGCCACTACTTTAAACACCGAGGCCTGAGGTTCTGATTGATATATCGACATTTGTGATAAATAGGTTTATGATAAAAAGAAATCAAACTAGAGTGAAATCTTTCAAGGTGTTCATTAAATATACCACGTGCATATTGTTCATCTCCCAGACGCCAGTAGAAAATTATAAAAATATTTATATTATTTTCTATTTATAACAAATTAATTTTCCTCCGTGCGGTGCCCACTCATAAATAATACACAAACCAGCAAAAACTCCAATTCTATATACACCATCAACAATATACGTCTTTACAACCGATACTAATTATCACCATACCTTCTATACAGACACCAACCACCAAAAATTATATATATATATATATATATATATATATATATATATATATATATATATATATATATATATATATATATATATATATATATATATATATATATATATATATATATATATATATATATATATATATATATGTATATATATATATATAGTAATAATAATAAATTTGAAGACTAAAATACAAAGAGGGCTCGATAGGGATAAATATATATCAAATATATAAGAACCGTGGAGCAAATATTTATTAAAATAACAGATTAAAGTTTAAGCAAATAATCCTCGCTTTCACCATCAACTGCTATATAATGCTGTAACTAAGGATTACCGTAAAACTAATCGGAGCGTCATTAATGAAATCAACGATGCTGGGTTTAAAATCGCCTCTGATCTCAACATCCTGGACCGGACTGAACCTCCGGACCCTATTTCTCCCGACTTTACCCTGAAGGATCACAAATCCAATTTTCCGAACAACCCTTCTATTCGGCTTATTACCCCTACGAAGTCCGATTAAGGTAGACTTAATAAAAGGATTCTTGATAGAATTATACCTGAAATTAGAGGTTTGGCCCCTCTTGCACTGTGGAACAATTCTTTCGTGGTGAATGATTGGTTCAACGGCATATGCAACAAGGAACATTGCCGTTTTATCCAATTCGACATCAATAATATCTACTCCTCCATCGCTTTACCACTTCTCCTTACAACCAACCAATTTCGCTGAAACACTCACAGTGCTTAAGGATTTCGAAGTTGATGTCATGCCCAATGCCCGTAAGTCGGTGATTAATTTCGACGACTCTATTTGGATTAAAAAATCCAATAGTACCCATTCGACGTGAGTACGGGTGCCAGCGATTCTGCAGAGGTTACTGATATTCTCGGCCTTTTCCTTCTTTTCTCTATCAAGTAAGAATTCCACAACGTGGGCGGTGGTTTGTACCGTGATGATGGTCTTTTGACCATGACTAAGTGCGGCCCACATGCTTGCGACATGTTCAGAAAAGAACTCACAACCTTCTTTAAAGGCTTCAACCTCTCCATACAGGTTGAGGCCAACCTCTCTGTCGTTAATTACCTCGACGTTACCCTCAAATTATCGAATGGCTTTCATTACCCGTATAGAAAGCCGACTGATACGCTTAATTACATAAGTAAGCTTTCTAACCATCCTGCCAGCATAACCAAGATCCTGGTAAGTAACGTTTCTTTGAGACTTTCCCTCTATCTACTAACGAGCATATTTTCAACGACCATTCCACATATTACAATGAAGCTCTTGGAGTGGATTTGTCGATAAGGTAACATATACAGAGTACGAGAATAGACCTAGAAGAAATACATCCCGACGCATTATATGGTATAACCCACCATATAATATGGACGTGGCCACGCCATTAGCTAAGATCATTCTCTCCCTTATTACGAAGCATTTTCCCCCTACACATAAACATAGTAAAATTTGTAATAGTAATACTATTAATATGTCTTACTCTACGACTCCTAACCTTGCACATAACATCACAGCTTCAAATTTAGCTAAACTACCTAGCCGTAGGAATACGTGCTACCCTGTAGTTAGTACTAATTGTAATTGTAGGAATCGGGCTGACTGCCCCCTATCCGGGAAATGCCTCTCTAGTAACATTGTCTACAAATGTAAGGTTGAAACACCCACGTACCGTAGGGCCTACATAGGGTTAACCGCCAATAGATTCAAGCAGCGTCTTTACATGCATACCCATTATGTTCGTTACCCTTTCAGAAGGAATATGACGTCAGTTTTAGCTCATATCTGGAGTCTAAGAGACAACCATACCCAATATAATTTACACTGGGAGATCCTAGCTGGGGCTAGATCGTATAACGGAAATAAAAGACCATGTGACCTCTACGCCGCTGAGGCTCTGGAAATACTCTACGCCACAGACCACATCTTAAACAAAGAATTTGAGGCAATTTCGGCTTTTAAACATAAATTGCACAAAACTGTCCTGTATTAGAGCCCCACATTATACCCTGACAGATAGTACGAACTATAAGAGGATATTTTACGTCTTAAAGTGGTAGCTAAGTATATGTTATGTTTATACTATTACTTATTTGTATACGTAAGTATATATTACCTGTATGTTTTGTGAAGGTACGTATACTTCATCGTACGTGTATTTGATTGCACGTGTTTTGGCGTATATATTATATATTCTGGTACATATGCTTTTGATATGTGAATACGTGAGTTTTGCGTCTGTGTGAGTATGCGGGTTCGTACGTACGTAGGATGTGTGTATATGTGTACTTCGTGTTTTGGTTGACGTCTCCGAAAATATGTGTATTTACATGTAGGTATGTGTGTGCGCTTGTTATATACGTATTTGTTTATTTATATACGTTTATTTAATTACATATATACACGCACACACACACACATATATATATTAATATATATATTTTTATATATAATTTTATGTGTATCTGGTGTATACATTCTTATGCGCCGGGAACATGCGTTGCGTGGGTTCTGTATGTGCGTGCGGGTTTGTTTTACTTCTGTACGTGCGTGCATTTGTATACCTATGGCGTGTCTTTTCACGTATGCTTGTGTATGTACGTATATGGATGCGTGTATGTATTTATTTAATTTCGATCACCTCTGTATATTATTTCCTTTATTCTTAACTCTGAAGCCGAGAATCATTCGGTTTCCTAGTTAGAATTTTAGTCTACGATTTCAGTTATACCATTTACGTGGTTTTGTCTTTGCGTGCTATTGTTCTCCTCGCTCCACATATGACGTATTATTTTCGTTTTTTTCGTTCATTGCCAGAGAACGTCTCTATGAACCACCTAATAGAATATTAGTCTACGATTTTTTTATACCATAAACGTGGTTTTGTCTTTGCGTGTAATTGATTTTCACCGCTCCAAATAATGACGTATAATATTCGTTTTTTCCCGTTCTTTGCCAGGGAACGTGTCCACGAACCAAAGTATCGTCTTCCAGTCTTCCTCCGGTTGCAACGTTTTTAGAAATATTTACTTCCGCGTTCACAGATTGACTTTGTTAGTTTCAGAAGATGCCGTTAATGGTGAAAGCAGCGATTCTTTGCTTAAACTTTAATCTGTTATTTTAATAAATATATATATATATATATTTATTAAAATTTATTAAAATAACAGATTAAAGTTTAAGCAAATAATCACTGCTTTCACCCTTAACAGGATCTTCTGAAACTGACAAAGTCAATCAGTAAACGCAGAAGTGAATATTTCAAAAAACGTTGCAACCGGAGGAAGACAGGAAGACGATACTTTGGTTCGTGGAAACGTTCGCTGGCAAAGAACGGGAAAAAACGAATATAATACGTCATTATTTGGAGCGGTGAATAACAATTACACGAAAAGACAGAACCACGTTTATGGTATAAAAGAAGTCGTAGACTAATATTCTCTCAGGTGGTTCATAGAGACGTTCTCTGGCAATGAACGAAAAAAAACGAAGATAATACGTCATATGTGGAGCGTGGAGAATAATTGCACGCAAAGACAACACCACTGAAGTTGTAGACTAAAATTCTAACTAGGAAACATAATGATTCTCCGCTTCAGAGTTAAGAATAAAGTAATTAAATACAGAGGTAAATGAAATTAAATAAAAACATACAGGCATCCAAATACGTACATACACAAGCATACGCGAAAACACTCGCCATAGGTATACAAATACAGGCACATATAAATATGTGTGTGTGTGTGCGTGTATACAAATAATTAAATAAACGTATATAAATAAATAAATACGTATAAATACGTATATAACAATATATATATTTAATTATATTTGTATATATATATATATATATATATATATATATAAAGAAAAAGAGATGCAATCGAAAATGCAACTGGAGTGTTATTTTTTTTTTAAATATATATATTCATTTGGTTCCTTTACCGGTTTCGCAGTTCTTCTGCATTTCAAAATTTGAGTTGTGATGGAGGGTCTGTGGTTTTTCTCACATGTGATGTCAGAAAAACCACAGACCCTCCAACTCAACTCACCTTTTGAAAAGCAGAAGGACTGCGAAACCGGTAAAGGAACCAAATAAATATATATATATTTAAAAAAAAAATAAGACTCCAGTTGCATTTTCGATTTCATCTCTTTTTCTTTATACTTTCACTCGTGTAGGACACCTCGGTTATTTTTCATTTTGTAAAAAAAACCTCACTTTCTAATATATATATATATATATATATATATATATAATTATATTTGTATATATATATTTGTATATATATATATATATATATATATATATATATATATATATATAGAGAGAGAGAGAGAGAGAGAGAGAGAGAGAGAGAGAGAGATTTTGAGTTTATGTTGGTTGTATACCTAAGTACACCTAAGTATGCAGGCTGGAGCACTCGACGAAGTGCGCAGGTTGGTTCGGTTACTCCGGAGTAGTGTAAAATAAAGTTAAATAAAAGTCAAATGATTAAAATTTAGCTTCGTTTATTACTGCTATATATATTTCAGTGACAGCCATCTTTGGCTGTGACCTCTTCAGGCAGTTTGAATTAGTATGGTATAGACATATGTTGTTTAGGTGTATAATATTGTGAATACTCTGATATGCCCAGTTCCTTGTTGGTTTGTTAATTCACTGCTAAACAACATATGTACTTGTCTATACCATACTAATTCAAACTGCCTGAAGAGGTCACAGCCAAAGATGGCTGTCACTGAAATATATATAGCAGTAATAAACGAAGCTAAATTTTAATCATTTGACTTTTATTTAACTTTATATATATATATATATATATATATATATATATATATATATAATTGGTGTCGGATGCTTAAAGCGTCCGTATGCGGTAGACCGTTTGAGCAGTCGATGCTCTTACGGAGAAGAGTATAATATCACATAAGAAACGGAGAATCAGTGGTGCGACGAATTAAAATTGATTAGACATACTAGCAGAAAAACCACCCTTCGTGTGGTTTTCTGCTAGCATGTGTAGTGTGTATATTGATATTATACGCAGGTATATATATATATGTAGATATGATACATCAAATAAAATCATAATTGACAATATAAACAGAAATTGAACGAAGACGTTGTTACACTATCTTATGTAATCACTAACATAATCCATGATACATAAAAAAAACGATATTATATATAAACTGCATTAGGAGAATATTAGTGACAGAAAATTAGTATGTTTATTTATGTGATCGCTACCGGAAGTGTTGAAATCACACACTCTCGCTTTCTATATATATGGTAGTTGAAGTGGTGGTGGTTGCAACAATATACCAGAGGTGCAACTTTGAAAAGAAGTCAATTTTAAATTATTTATTTTTACGAAATTATTTTTGTTTACGGAATTTAGTAGATAAATTATGTAATATTCATTCATTATTTATTCAAAATAATCCAACTTATTTTACTAACAGGATAAAAAAAAATAAACCGTACGCAGTCCCGCGGACCTTCCTTTATTATAGTTTAGATTACAATCATTTCTCTGGCGACCAGCTCGAGGCACGACCTATGCCATGATCGAATCTGACTCTGAAATCGCAAGATCCTCAGATACGTCTTGATCATTTGAAGCGGAGTTTCCAAATGTCCATTTAATCCCGCGACCTCCGCTTACCCGCTTGTATCCTGTTGTCGCAATACACTTTCAAATAATAAAGGTCTCTAACACCTTCAACTTCGCATTTTCATCTTTATTATAATACTCCGTCACCTTTGTCATTGGGAATATGGCGTTGAGTGCTAGAAGTGCATCCTTGTTTACCGAACATAATTAGCTCCCACGTTGAGCGCTTCTTGATACAATCCAATCCGATGAAGTAAGGCACAATACACCACGGAGTACACTGACCCGAAAGATTTATTATGGAACAACTTTCGATCGGATTAATGAGAGCAAAAAAAAGCAACTACTATCTCTTATTCTCCATACAACACCCTGGAAGGCGGATCTCCTGCCGAGTTCCACCCCACCTCTTATGGCCACGGACAGCCTGCGAGGTTCACCCAGCTGCACGGACCAAAATACTCGAAGCACTGTGAATAAAACTGAATCTCTATAACTCACCCCCACTCAGACATTTATCACGGATTTTTCCTCTACGTTTCTTTCATTCTCTCTATAGGTCTTTTTACCTTATATTCATATTTATCCCCCCCCCCCACACACACACTTTATTTCACTCTATATATAATCCCCTTTTTCTCCCGTTCTTCCTTACTTGTACATTTTTCCTTAAACCATAAATGTATATTTGTGTCTCGACCGGATTGACCGGGGTACCAGCTGTAGGATTCCTTAATTTTTAATTTTTACATTTGTTTAATTTTTTACATTCGTTTATTTTTAATTTTAACACTTGTTAAATTAGATACTTTAAATTTTAAATATCATCCACGACAACTGGCCAGATATTTTCTTATCCTTAGCAAATTGACTGTTACCTAGTTGTTTAGACACATACATTTTTAACCATTAACGTCTGAAACTTAGAAATTTTTTCGGGCTGGGAAACTTTAAATATTTTTTATAAGTTATATTAACCAGAGCAGAAGGGAACTTTCTCGCTTCGGGGTGATTATCCCGCCATAAACAGATGGCTGGTACAAATGCACCCAAATCCTACCAGTTGCCAAAGCTAGCAATACATCTAACCATATCGAGTTGTCGACCGAAGAGGTAAGAGATTGGTAGATAGAGCGAACAAAAAAGGTTGGTAGTATTCTGGGTGTAGTAGAAGGGGCCAGCCACCCACACACCCCTACGACATGCGCAGAGCTGTCTGGATGGTCTAAAAGCAGATGGGGGTGGACAGCCAAAGCACGTGTTTTTAGTCCGCTCCCTTCCAAATAACATTGCCTCAGAACTTATCTTTTAATCAATTTTTGCTGTCTGAAGAGATCACGATATTTATCGTCATTGAAATATATATAACGGCTCAAATAATAAAGGAGTCTAACACCTTCAACTTCGCATTTTCATATTTATGAATATACTCCGGCACCCCCGTCACTAGGAATATGGCGTTGAGTGCTAGAAGTGAATTCCATCCTTGTATACCGAATATATATATATATATGATTCCAGTTCCTCAGAGAAATAACAACACTACCAGGAGCTGGACATATCGATGGATTGATGGTGTAAAACACACTTCAACAACATGTGTCGCTGTCTTGACCACTCCAATTCGGACTGCCTGAAGAGGTCACAGCTAATGATGGCTGTCACCGAAATATATATAGCAGTATATCTATAATTTTAATAAACGAAGCCAAATTTTACATATTTGACTTAATTATTTTACATTACTCCGGAGTAAACAAACCAACCTGCGTACTTCGTCGAGTGCTCCAATCTGTATACTGAGGTGTCGGTAAACAACCAACATATACTCAATATATATATATACATATATAAAAGAAAATTTCGCTCTACATCGCTGAATACAATAAATGTAATCTGAGTTTTTCGAATATTAATAATAACATTCGATTTGTTTGCGATTATGTAAACAAGCCTCAATTTTAAAGCCATATCAGTAGAATGAACACTTCATTCTTGCTCTAAAATTGGCTTTAAAATGGCTTTAAAATTGAGGCTTGTTTACATAATCGCAAACGAATCGAATGTTATTAATAATATTCGAAACACTCAGATTACATTTACTGTATTCTGCCATGTAGAGCGAAATTTATTTTTTATTTGAATTTAGCAAAGCCGGCCATTTATCGCTCGTATACAGGAAACTGACTGGCCAGTCTGGTGATATGTAAATCTGGCTGATTAGTAGATCTGCTAATATGCAGATCTGACTGATCAACCAGTCTGCTAATATGCAAATCAGGCCGATCAGTCACTGTGTACTTTTGAAAATAGCATATATTTTCACTAGCTCTGACAGTTTGGCAGGTGAACAGTGAGCTGTACTGATTGATGAAGGGTGATACCCAGAGACATTAGTGTCTGCAGTTCTGTTCGCATGCCAATATAAGGGCAAGAAAGAAGTGTGCATTCTACTGCCATGGTTTTAACATTGAGGCGTGTTTGCTTAATTACAAACGAATCGAATGTTATCATTAATATTCGAAAAACTCAGATTATATATATATATATATATATATATATATATGACGAAGGAAGTGTGGTAAGGAACCAGGTGGATCATAACGCACCACAGTACTCGAGTCCAGAAATAGCCGTCGAAACGGCTTGAGCTCTGCCGTAGGGGTCCTGACTCTTTTCCTATAATACAATTTTATATATATATATATATATATATATATATATATATATATATATATATATATATATAACCATGTGCAAATATATACAAAGACAAACGTATATATTATATATAGATATATTAATTAATGTATTCCCTCACATCTGTTTAACCATGCACTTTCAGACAAGTTTGTCCTCTTGTATTGCCATACATATGTTTACGCGCACGTAGGTGTGTTTAGACAGTGTCTCAACATGTATATTCAGGTTTTTTGTAGTCTATTATGAAATTCAAATACATTTAATATAATGCTGACTTTTACATTTTACAAAATGCCAGATGACGTTAGTATATATTTCAATACAGAGTTTATCAGAAAAATGCAAACATAATCTAATTTTTATTACGAATATTGCGTCTTTTTTATAGTGTTGTATGTGATAGAATTAGATATTATGTACATAAAAGAACTTGAAAGGAAACACTCTTTTTTCATGTACATATGTCTATTATATATCTCAAAATATGTGTTAAACCTAGTTTGTAAGGATAGGTTGCACGAAGAAATTTATTAAATTTATTTTCCTAGATAAATAATCGGTAACAGAATAAACTTTTTGCTATGAATTGTGTTCTTCCTCCATTGAATAATGATTGCAACTCTTCATTACAATAAAATAAAGTTTGACGCAATGTGTTGTTTTGCATTTTGCGCTGTTAAACTTCAGTATTTTTTGACAAATCTGGATTTCATAGCACATACGTATATGTCGCAGTATCATAAGCAATAAAGGAAACTATTCTGTTAAAGATATTTTGAGTAAATGAAGCATTATGATCACATTGTTGTTTATATTTGCAATTTAAATGAACTAGTCGAGATTCAATAAAATGCTAAAACTATTTTAATGCATACATGGAAAGTGTAATTAAATTAAAAAAAATATAATAAAGGCTAATATATAGATACATTGTAGGATATTGTTGTAAGTTAAAAGTTGTTTTACAGATCTCAAATCAGCAGTTGCCTAATAGCATTTATAGGGATTTTCAAAGGGATTTTCGGTATTCTAGATAATATACTAATTTCAAAAAAGTATTTACTCTCATGCATGTAATATTCAAAATGTTTGCATAGTTTGTGAAGATATTGCGCGGTTGTTAATGTTTTTATTATCAGACAAATAAACATGGGATGAAACACATTCTAGTGCTCAGTATATCAAATATTACATATTTTTATGTAAAGAGAGTATGAGGTGTAAATTGAAAGAGATTTTGTTGTCTATTTAAGTACATGTAGTTTATATTTGATGTTCCATTGGTGTTTATATTCTGGTAAATAATTAATAGATATTCCAATGAAGGAAAATATTAACGATGATTACACAAATTAGAAATATGAGGAATTATATGTTTTAAATATGTTAACGTTAACTGTATTCATTGTTTCTTATGGGGCATATTTCTATGAATTATTGGATTGGCAGTATCGGTAGAGGGTCGGACGCCATTCTTTTACGCATAGAGTTACGGCCCTTGCCATTCTGAGTTCAAATCCCGCCGGGGTTAACTTTGCTTTTCATCTTTACGGGGTCGATAAAATAAAGTACCAGTAATTCACTGGGAGAATTGCTGGCCTTGTTCCAAAAAGTAGAAACAATTATTACGTTTCTAGAATATTCTGAATTCACGTAATAATTTCACCAGAATGTAAATATTGCTCATGATCAGGTTAGGACTTGGAGGTCAGAGCACATCAGGTTAGGGGGGCGGGTCATACACAAAAGATTATAACACGTAATCAAACGCCACCGATTTTACATTTCATAGCTTGGCGCAAGTAATTCGAATTGAAAAGTTATACATACAGGTATATTCAAAGCTTCTAACCATACTAAAACTTAAAAAAAAACCACCTGATGTCTCAGGTAACTTACTACAACCATCGCTGATGACCCTACACACAAACACTGCCACAGAAGCGGAGTAATTGCGCTTTTCCCCCCATTAAATCCGGCCCTGCTGATAATATCACAATATGAGCAAACCCTCTTTATAAGCGGCAATAAAGCCTGAATATATAAATATATATATATATATATATATTCTTATACTTGGGGAGGGTCATATTGTTGTAATAATATTGCCAGAATTAATAAAAGAACACACTCACTGTTTGGTTGGTTTTCGCTTCTGTATATGTATATATAGTAATAATAATAAATTTGAAGACTAAAATCCAACGGGATCTTCTGAAGAGTGAAAGCTTAAGGGTGAAAGCAGCAATTCTTTGCTTAAACTTTAATCTGTTATTTTAATAAACATTTGCTCGACGGTTCTTATATATTTAATATATATTTCTCCTTATCGAGCCCTCTTTGGATTTTACTCTTCAAAGTTACTATTATTACTATATATACATATACAGAAGCGAAAACCAACCAAACAGTGAGTGTGTTCCTTTATTAATTCTGGCAATATTATTACAACAATATGACCCTCCCCAAGTAAAAAATTATATATATATATATATATATATATATATATATATATATATATATATATATATATATATATATATATATATATATATATAAAGAAAAAGAGATGAAATCGAAAATGCAACTGGAGTCTTATTTTTTTTTTAAATATATATATTTATTTGATTCCTTTACCGGTTTCGCAGTTCTTCTGCTTTTCAAAAGGAGAGTTGAGATAAATTTAAAATAACAGATTAAAGTTTAAGCAAAGAATCGCTGCTTTCTCGCTTAACCGGATCTTCTGAAGATCCCGTTAGGGGTGAAACTTTAATCTGTTATTTTAATAAATATATATATATATATATATATATATATATATATATATATATATATATATATATATATATATATAAATATATATATATATATATATAGCGGCGATGAATTAGTTTAGCGAGGTTTTTTATATGAAATCGTGTGTCGAAACAAATATTGTTATACTTGGGGAGGGTCATATTTGTGTAATATTGCCAGAATTAATAACAGAACACACTCACTGTTTGGTTGGTTTTCGCTTCTCGCTGTCTTTTATATCTGCGATCTAACTTAATCGGTCCTCAATGTTGCCATTGACTGACCGACGGTCAAAAATAATACAGATACAATATAGACACAAACACATATATATAGTTTACATAATTTACATAAATCTTTCGTTGCACATCTGCAACATCGTCAGTGGTGTTATATTTTTTCCTCCTGTTGTGTTGTATGTCTACGCCATTTTTTAATCAGTCTGTCTATATATTTATTTATTTATTTGCTTGTTTGTTTATTTTATTTTGTCTTCTTTGCGCATGCGTTTGCGTGTGTGTACAGTCTTGTGTGTGCTGTGTGACTAGTGTGTATAGTGTTGTGTCTGCTGGGTGACTAGTGTGTGTTTATGTGCTTGTTGTTATTGTGCTTGTGTATGTATTTATTTATCTTATTTTATTTTATTTTATTTATTTACTTATTTATACTTCTCTTAGGTCAGTGTTGTTTGTTTGGGTGTTGTTGTTGTTCCACTCATTCTTTCTGTTTAGCTTTGGTCTTCTAATTTCTATTTCACTGGCCTCTCTGATTTGCCTATCTCCTGGGTCATTCCTATGTTTAGATATTATTCTAATTTCTATGTTGTCTATGTTACCGTCATGTTGTTGTCTAGCATGTTCGTATAGTACTGACCCGTTTTTTCGTCCTTTTAGTTCCCCCCAGTGTTGGTCTATCCTTTCACCTATGCTACGAGCTGTCTCACATATGTATGTTGTTGTCATGTTTCTGCAAGTACCCTCTGTACATCTTATGCTATAGACTACTATTGGCCTTGATAAGCTTCAACCAAAGCGAAACAAGTCTTGTCGGCTTATCTCCCCTGTTTGCTGAGATCAAAGTGAGTGAATTTGTCATTACTTTAAAATAATAGCTTACGGTCTTCAAAATGCTTTTAATTATGCATAAAGTATATTGCAAAATACATTATATATACATCCATATATATATTGCTATTTCAGAGCTCCAATTCTAATTTTTAATATCTGCCTGACCAACAACCGCTCTGCATAATCAGCTCCTGATTATTTACTTGATTTCTATAAGAATATAAAAATCAATGATCTCAGTAGACAGGAGGGGTAGTTGGCCTTGATAAGCTTCAACCAAAGCGAAACAAGTCTTGTCGGCTTATCTCCCCTGTTTGCTGAGATCAAAGTGAGTGAATTTGTCACTACTTTAAAGCAATAGCTTACGGTCTTCAAAATGCTTTTAATTAAGCATAAAGTTTATTGCAAAATACATTATATATACATCCATATATATATTGCTATTTCAGAGCTCCAATTCTAATTTTTAATTTCTTCCTGACCAACAACCGCTCTGCATAATCAGCTCCTGATTGTTTACTAGATTTCTATAAGAATATAACATCAATGATCTCAGTAGACAGGTGGGGTAGTTGGTTTTGATAAGCTTCAACCAAAGCGAAACAAGTCTTGTCGGCTTATCTCCCCTGTTTGCCGAGATCAAAGTGAGTGAATTTGTCACTACTTTAAAACAATAGCTTACGGTCTTCAAAATGCTTTTAATTAAGCATAAAGTGTATTGCAAAATACATTATATATACATCCATATATATATTGCTATTTCAGAGCTCCAATTCTAATTTTTAATTTCTGCCTGACCAACAACCGCTCTGCATAATCAGCTCCTGATTATTTACTAGATTTTTATAAGAATATAACATCAATGATCTCAGTAGACAGGTGGGGTAGTTGGCCTTGATAAGCTTCAACCAAAGCGAAACAAGTCTTGTCGGCTTATCACCCCTGTTTGCTGAGATCAAAGTGAGTGAATTTGTCACTACATTAAAACAATAGCTTACGGTCTTCAAAATGCTTTTAATTAAGCATGAAGTGTATTGCAAAATACTTTATATATCCATCCATATATATATATATATATATATATGTATATATATATATATATATATATGCATACATATATATATATATATATATATATATATATATATATATATGCATACATATATATATATATATATATATATATATATATATGCATACACACATATATATATATATATATATATATATATATATATATATATATATATATATATATATATATATATATATATATATGCATACATATATATATATATATATATATATATATATATATATATATATATATATATGCATACATATATATATATATATATATATATATATGCATACATATATATATATATATATATATATATATATGCATACACATATATATATATATATATATATATATATATATATCATTCATTTCATTTATTGATTTATTGATAATTTATCTGAGTGTCCCGAATCTTCCATATCGAACTTATCGGTTATTTGGTTGAATGCAGACATATTCAACGTGTGACGGTATCTAACGATAGTTATAGCTCTAATTTATTTGAATTATAGAGCCCTCTGCCGCTCATCTCGAATTTTGTTTATCGTGAACTCGTGCGCCGATTTTTCGATACTCGATTATTCTACTATATTTAGCTCTAGACTTAGCTATTGACCAGTTAATTTTATTGTTCATTTTTTGTCGATTCTATTAAATGATGAATAGCCCCTGTTTATTTTAACATGTCTATTGAGCACTCTTATTCGATATGTGTTTTTTGCCACACTTTTCCGAATATTTTTGCGGATATAAAGGTTATCTCCCTTGCTGAAATCCATGTGCGTATTTTTAGCCTGGGTCTTGCCTTTCTATCCATTCGGACGAAGCTCGTTGATAAAGTAACTCCAGTCCCCCGACATCTGTAAGTCTTATATTTTTATATGAGCTGATAGATGACGGTTTAAGGATTTACAGAAACCCAAGAAGCTAGATATTACATCTCTCTAGTGGGTCCGGGTATGCATTTTACATTCATTTCATTTATTGATTTATTGATAATTTATCTGAGTGTCCCGAATCTTCCATATCGAACTTATCGGTTATTTGGTTGATTGTAGACATATTCTACGTGTGACGGTATCTAACGATAGTTATAGCTCTAATTTATTTGAATTATAGAGCCCTCTGCCGCTCATCTCGAATTTTGTTTATCGTGAACTCGTGCGCCGATTTTTCGATACTCAATTATTCTACTATATTTAGCTCTAGACTTAGCTATTGACCAGTTAATTGTATTGTTCATTTTTTGTCGATTCTATTAAATGATGAATAGCCCCTGTTTATTTTAACATGTCTATTGCGCACTCTTATTCGATATGTGTTTTTTGCCACACTTTTCCGAATATTTTTGCGGATATAAAGGTTATCTCCCTTGCTGAAATCCATGTGCGTATTTTTAGCCTGGGTCTTGCCTTTCTATCCATTCGGACGAAGCTCGTTGATAAAGTAACTCCAGTCCCCCGACATCTGTAAGTCTTATATTTTTATATGAGCTGATAGATGACGGTTTAAGGATTTACAGAAACCCAAGAAGCTATATATTCCATCTCTCTAGTGGGTCCGGGTATGCATTTTACATTCATTTCATTTATTGATTTATTGATAATTTATCTGAGTGTCCCGAATCTTCCATATCGAACTTATCGGTTATTTGGTTGATTGTAGACATATTCTACGTGTGACGGTATCTAACGATAGTTATAGCTCTAATTTATTTGAATTATAGAGCCCTCTGTCGCTCATCTCGAATTTTGTTTATCGTGAACTCGTGCGCCGATTTTTCGATACTCGATTATTCTACTATATATATATATATACATATATATGCATACATATATTACAAATATAACAGCAACAACGTAAGAGGGAACTGCAACCCTAACTAATGTTGTAACCACAAATCCAATCAAAAACTGCTCCCTGAACAAAAAAATCTTTCTTTTTTAGTCATGTACCTGGCAAAAGAGATAGCGAAAAACATCTTAGCCATCACCCAACACCATGCTTGCTGTCACTAACATATAATTACAAAACAATCCCCCTGCAGCAGTCAAAACCACATTCTTAATCAATACACAAGTTATCATCCCATCCTTCAATGCACAGAAATGGAAGATCCAATTCATTGAGGATTTGGTTGGTAACCATCCATTTCACATTCTCTTCGTCATTCTTACTGAGACCCACCTTGACAACTCCCACTTGGAGGCCGAAGTAAGAGTGAGAAATTTCACAACCATCCGTGCGGATCGTGTTGGCAGAAGGAAGGGTGGAACTGTCATTTTCCTGCATGATTCCTTTACGGCAGATGGCAACACAACATTCTCTAATGGATACTGCGAATCAGTCACTGTGCATGATAAAGCCAATGACCTGATATTATTTGGGCTCTATAGGCCACCACAAACACCCATAATCTGATTCAAAGTATGCCTCAACAGTATTAAATGCTTTATTAAACAGTGGCATTCTAGCAGCATACTTTTGAAGGGAGACTTTAATCTACCCTGTAGTTGCATCAGAAGAACATTCTGGATATAGTGTTTAGTAACTACACTACCACTGTACATAATATTACAGTGGAAAAAACCCTTCTCTCAGTCCATGACATGGTTCTTTGTAACCTGAGATTCCACCAGCCGAAAGCTAATCCCAGGGTTCTCTCTCCAGCCCACCCATTTGATAACATGGATCTCTACAATGCCATCTGGGATGCAATTATGAACGAACTATCACATGTCGACTGGTCTTTTACACACGTACACACTTCCTCTAGCATCAAAACATGTTCACAGATCTTTGTAGACACTGTCACAAATATATATAGAAAACACGCCCCACCAAAACCTGTGAACAAAACCAAGTGCAGTATCCCCCAAAACAGAAAAACAATTATCAGAAAAATAAAAAGAACAAACAAAAAAATTAACACACTAAAATACTGCCAACAGCAACACACACTTCAATGGCTATCACCCTGCTTGAGTAAAAAAACATATAACCCCCAGCAATGGATGGTGACCATCATCAATAACCAGAGAATAGCTGAAGAGAGGTGGGCCATTGAGAAAATCAAATTCAACCCCAAAGTGTTCTTTTCATTTTCTAAAAAACACAAGGTCATCGTCTCCACTGTTGGCCCCTAGTTGATGATAATGGCGCACTCCGGGACAATGCCAAAACCATGGGCGAGATACTGCAGAAACAATACTGTTCTGTTTTCAGCAATCCTGATATGGCCGATCTGGTCCGCATCAGTGATGTTAACCCCAACACACTATATGAGACCTATCGTTTGGCGCCCCTGATATCTTAGCGGCAATAAACGAATTAAACACAATTCAGCAGTAGGCCCCGACATGTTACCTGCTTGTGTCCTGAAGGTGTGTCGACATCAACTTGCAACTCCTCTTGCTAATCTGTGGAGGAACTCACTGGACACTGGCTATATTCCTGAAAACTTTCTGTCCCAGTCCGTTGTCCCAGTCTTCAAAAAGGGAAATAAGTCCCTTGCAGTGAACTACCGTCCAATCTCACTCACCTCTCATATTATCAATGTATTTGAGAGGGTGGTGAGATCACGAATAACCCACTTTCTTGAAAGCAACGGCCTGCTGAACTACAACCAACATGGCTTCCGTAATGGAAGGGACTGCCTAACGCAGCTCCTGCATCACTGTGACGATGATTTGAGAGCCTTGGGAGAAGGCTCCAACACTGCTGTCATCTACCTTGATTCAGCAAGGCCTTCGACAGGGTTGATCATACGATTCTACTGAAAAACCTATCCAGTGTTGATGTCTCTGGAAGGTTACTACAGTGAATCAAATGTTTCCTGACAGGCAGAACCAAGTATGTTGTAGTCGAAGGAGTAAAATCAAGCCCTGCCAAAGTCAGCAGTAGCGTCCCACAAGGCACTGTGTTGGGCCCACTTCTTTTCATCATCTACATTAATGACATTACTGACATCATCAAACACAGCAATATCAGAATCTTCGCAGATGATTCCAAGCTCCAAAGGGTAATCAATGAGGTGGGTGACCAGACTTGCCTTCAGTCAGATCTACTGGCTGTTATCCAATGGGCAGAAATGAATAATATGCTGTTGAATGAGGATAAATTTGAACTATCCACTTTGGAAAAATGGATGCCCTGAAACTACCATACTCTCTTTCTTCGGGTGAAACTCTATTGGCATCCAATAACATCAGATACCTGGGTGTAATTGTGGACAACAATATAAGCTGGGCCACTCATATAAACAGCAAAGTTGATATGACCGGCAGAATATGTTCCTGGATTCTCAGAACTTTCCAGTCGAGAGATATCCACACTGTTATCCTTCGCTTCTCCACATTTGCCCGACCCCACCGTGAATACTGTTGTCCACTGTGGTCACTCAACACGAAACTATGTACCATGAAAGTTGAAGCACCCCAAAGGTCAATTACAAAAAAAAGATAGATAACATGACAGGCCTTGACTATTGGAGTCGATTAGAAAAGATCAAACTTTATACTCTTCAACGTCGCCTTGAGCACTACATTATCTCTATGATGTGGAAAACATTCCATCAGCTTAGTCCAAATGATGTTGGCATCACCTTTAGTGTACACCCAAGGCTTGGTCCTCGTGCTACCCGCCCACGCCAAAAATCTCACTCGCATCACATAACAACAATACGGCAGAATTATTTCACATCAATTGGCCCTGCACTCTTTAACATTATACCAAAACACATCAAGTTCAAGAAGTCTTTGGATAAATTCCTTCATGAAATCCTGGATAGGCCTCCTACACCCGGATATGCCTCCATAAACAATAACTCTCTGCTCGAGTAGGCCATTTTGCCCAAACACTGATTTGTAAGACTTCGCCAGGTGGTACTATTAAGTTAGACATCGCCAGGGCCAATACTGGCCGAAACCAATCAAAGTTATCAAAGTTACATATATATATCAAAGTTACACACACACACACACACCTATATATATATATATATATATATATATATATATATATATATATATATATATATATATATATATATATATATATACGATAAAGTATGTCCAAAGAATCATTTGATAATATATATACACCATTTCTTCTCCCAATGAGCATAATTAACCACACAAAAAATCAATTAGGCCAGGCTATAAGATTAAAAGGAACCTATGAAGAAATAGTAGATAAATAAACGACAGCAATCTCTTCGCGGCCAGCCGCCATAGAATGATTAACCCAATATTTCAAAAGCACGTGGAAATCGATTAAATATACCGTCAACCATACACAATTAGGTATAAAATTAAAGTTAGAAGAAATGCATATAAACATGCCAGGATTACGTTTCTACCCTCGGTTTCGTTCGCATTTGGAAATATCCTATTAAGGATAATATCTCGAGCTTCGAACTCATCAGGAAACAAACTCGTTTGGACAGATTATTTTCTTAAGTGATCTCCACCAGAAACGAATTCAAAATGGCTAAGGATTGTGACGTGGCAGTGGTCAAGTCAGAAAGAATGTGATTGGTTGCTTACGGCGAGTGGGCTGGTTGCTAGAATGCGCAGCCCAATATTGCCCAAATTGCATCTCAACCTCATGGGAGATTATTAAATATAAATATTTACATATACACAAACTAGACCAAGTCACAAATATATGTGTGTTGGCAACCATTCACGATGTGGATCAATGATGAATTAATAAATTAAATAATCAGAGCAATATACTATAAAGTATGTCCATAGAATCATTTGATAATATATATACACCATTTCCTCTCCCAATTAGCATAATTAACCAAACAAAAAATTCAATTAGACCAAACTATAAGATTAAAAGGTACCTATGAAGAAATAGTAGATACATAAACGACAGCAATCTCTTCGCGGCAGCCGCCACAGTGTTTTACCCAACATTTCAACAGCACGTGGAAATCGATTAAGTATACCGTCAACCATACACAATTAGGTATAAAATTAAAGTTAGAAGAAATGCATATACACATACCAGGATTTCGTTCGCATTTGGAAATATCCTATTAAGGATAAAATCTCGAGCTTCGAACTCATCAGGAAACAAACTCGTTTGGACAGATTATTTTCTTATGTATGTATATGTATATATATATATATATAATCTGATGAGCTATCGATTCCAAAGTAGGATGCGATCGATACTGATTGTACTTTGAGCTGAATGTTATGTTAATACCTTGTTTCTTCTCATTACTATTATTATTAAGTGGGTGGTGGCCACAGTTCGTTGACACCATGGTGATCTCTTCGCTACGCATTTATGTAAAGGAGTATGTGCTGACTTCTGGATGGTTGGCGAAGAGAATACCAACGTTTC
>OZ024741.1:348005956-348018456 GCA_964016885.1 Eledone cirrhosa
TAAAATAAAGTACCAGTAATGCATTGGGTATTTGCTGGCCTTGTGCCAAAAGTAGAAACAATTATTATTATATATACAAGGGGCAGTGGATTGAGAGTATCGGTAGAGGGTCGGACGCCATGCTTTGACGCATAGAGTTACGGCCCTTGCCAATCTCAGTTCAAATCCCGCTGAGGTTAACTTTGCCTTTCATCCTTACGGGATCGATAAAACAAAGTACCAGTAATGCACTGGTTAATTGCTGGCCTTGTACCAAAAGTAGAAACAATTATTTTATTATAGGACGGTGGATTGGCAGTATCGGTAGAGGGTTGGAGGCAACGCTTTTCAGCATATAGTCACAGCTCTTTATGATCTGAGTTCAAATCCTGCTTAGGATAAATTTTCCTTCATCCTTACAGGGTCGATAAAATGAAGCTCCATTAATGCACTGGGGTAATTGCTGGCCTCGTGTCAAATGTAGAAACAAGTATATATATGTGGTGGTGAGGGATTATGTGTGTGTGCATGTCTGTGTGGGTGTGCATGTGTGTGTCTGTGTACATGTGTGTGGGGATGCGGGGGCTATATGTGAGTGTGTGCCTGTGTGTATCAGCTTCTGAAGAGAATGGTACGTTGTATAAAACTAGAAAATACGTAGCCGCAACATATGCGAATTAAAACCTCAAATTTCTCTCGCCCTTTCCATCTTATTTAATGATTCTAGAGACCATGTTCCTTGTATCTTTATTCTTATCACTTAATTACCGTCACGTGTCTCACTTCGTTCTAGATTACACACTGAATGGAATGAGCTATCCTGTTCGGTGTAATCTCCCAAAGGATGATAGATTACTTGATGAATTATCACTTAAGCAACAGTCAACCTATTTAGTTGCCTACTTTTAACAATCAATTTTCTCTTTCGCTTGCTGAAAGTGATGCTGATTGATATATCGCAAATTCAAAATCAACATGTTATATTGTGTGTGAAATAGTGTTACTTAAACATCATATATCGATATTTACTAAGCTAATTCGATAAGATGTATTCAATTTTACATTAGTGAACGTGTTGCATCGAGCTAACATATGTATAGTAAATTGTAAGCCTGGACTAACCAATCAGCATGTCTGTCCAACCTACCTATGAAAATCTTCATATTGATTCACTAACTACGAAAAGCTACGCGTGTTTACTGAAACAAACAATAAAGTTTTTATAAGCCATTTTAACTTATTGCAATTAGGTGCCATGCGAATAATATTCTCTTCACCAAATTAGTATATTACCACCCAATAATAGGCTCATCTCTTCTAGCAGTCGTGGAGAAAGCTTTGCTTCCGAAAAATAGGTTCGTGAGAGGATAGCAATGAAATTTATTACATATATATATGTATATGAAATATTTCACCTTTTTCTCCCTATTCCCATTAACACTCACTCACACACACACACACGCACGCACACACAAACTATATAATCTTAGAGATATAAGAATTCCTGGTTCAATTTAAGATTACAACACTAAAAATCTTGTAAAATAATTACTAATGAATCAGTTGAATTAACTAGTATTGGAAACAATTTTAGTTTTGAAAATTAGCAAATTTACGGGATATATTATTTAGCAAATTTGGGGAATTAAATGAAAACAAACAATATTTTATGAAAATAATCAAGAGCCTGGAAAAAGCGTATAGGAAACATTTTATTTATTAAAATATTATAAATAATATTATGAGGAAACAGATTTAGTGAGAGGGGGTATTCTTTAAATCACGGAATTTCCAAACATCAGAAAAGCTAATAACCAAAATGTTATCAAACACTCCCACACTATCTACAATTACTAGTAAATTTAGTCTCGAAGTACTTCAAATGAAAACGAATTAAGGATTTTCTGAATCATGCAAGACGATTATTGCTTATCTTTCTAAATTAAAAATAAGCTTCATTAATATATTCTACGCGCAATACTTAACAGCCGCTTTGATCATCATCCTCTGCATTAGAACAGTTGGCGGTTTTACTTTCACATTGCCGTATGTGATGTATTCCAGGTGCTTTACGTTCTGTTGATCCATAGACAAGAGATGGGACACGGTGGCATGCATGCATTTGCCACTCACTGTTGCCCTCCATGTACACCACCCCAGGAAAGCTTTTGTATAAATACACACACACACACACGCACACACACACACACACACACACACACACATATATATATATATAGTTTTGCGAGGTTTTTTATATGAAATCGTGTGTCGAAACTAATATTGTTATACTTGGGGAGGGTCATATTTGTGTAATAATATTGCCAAAATTAATAACAGAACACACTCACTGTTTGGTTGGTTTTCGCTTCTGTGTCTTTTATATCGGTTAATTTAATTTATTCGGTCCTTAATGTTGCCATTGACTGACCAATGGTCAAAAATACAGATACTATATAGACACAAACACATATATATAGTCTAACAAAGTTCTTTCGTTGCACATCTGCAACATCGTCAGTGATGCTATTATGTTTCCTCCTGTTGTATTGTATGCCTACGCCATCTTTATTTAGTATGTTTATTTATTTATTTTTTTGTCTTCTCGTCGCATGCGTTTGCGTGTGTGTATAGTGTTTGATGTGTGTTCGTGTTTGGGTGACTGTGTATTGGTTATTGTATTATATCTTAGTTTACTAGTTTGTGTTTATATGTGTTTGTTGTTATTGTGCTTGTGTATATATTTATTTATTTATTTATACTTCTCTTAGGTCAGTATTGTTTGTTTGGATGTTGTTGTTATTTCATTCATTTTTTCTGTTTAGGCTTGGCCTTCTAAGTTCTATCTCGCTGTCTTCTCTGATTTGTCCATCTGCTGGGTCATTTCTATGTTTAGATATTATTCTAATTTCTATATTGTCTATGTTACCGTTGTGTTGTTGTCTGGCATGCTCGTATAGTACTGAACCGTTTTTTCGTCCTTTTAGTTCCCCCCAGTGTTGGTCTATCCTTTCACCTATGCTACGAGCTGTCTCGCCTATGTATGTTGTTGTCATGTTTCTGCAAGTACCCTCTGTACATATTATGCTATAGACTACGTTTCTAGTTTCACAGTTTATCTGGGGGTTTACATTACATATAATACATTTCCTATTAGTACAGTCGGTTTTCTTAAAAGGGTATGTTTTGCTGACCAGGGATTTTATGGTGATTCCTGGCTTTTCTATCACCTTAATATTTAAGTGGGTCTTTCTCAGGGCCTTTCTACACTGGTTAGCTAATTTCCCTCCTGGGGTAGCGTCCACAAACATGACACTCTTGTATCTCTGGTTGTCGTACCATGAGGTGTCTTTCCCTATCTTATGTCTAGTCCTATCTAATCTATTCCATGATTTGCTCCTGTATAATGGGCAAATTCCTTTCATGTCCAGTTCTATGAGGGTCTTATACTTCTCCGTCGCTCCTTCGTATACTCTGATTCTGTCTCTTTGGTTGTAGCCAGAGAACTGCATGCGGTTGATGAAGTGTTGGATGCGTCTTTCCATTTCTGTTGGGTCGCACATGTGGGACACGTTCTTCATCACTTGTACCAAGTCTGCGATCAAAATATTAAACTTAGCACTACAGGACATTGCTGAGATTTTGAGTATCAGGTATTTGGAAGCCATGGAATTAGCGTAGTGTGAGTGGAAAATGTGTGCTCTCCCGTCTATAGTGTTAATCCAGAGTTCCGTGTCTAATACAAGTAGTCTATTGTTAGGATGTTTGGAAGGGTAGTCGATAGTTAGTTATACTCTGGTATATGGGATTAGCTATCTGCTGGATGCTTTTCATCGTGCTACGTTCTAAATCAAACTTGTTAGTACTCTCTTGTGGGGATGTCCTTATTACTATATTGATGTCGTCTACGTAACGAGAGTACATTATGAAGTCTATGGAGCTCTCATCAAGGAGATCTCCTTTCCCACCATACCATAAAAAGGTTGGCAACGTCACCAGCTATGGTGTCGCCAATGGCTGCTCCCTCATTTTTGGGTGTAGATCTTTTGGTTGAATTTGAATATGTGGCCCTTTAGGATAGATTTGATACTAGCCACTATTGCATGTGCGATCATTTTTTTACCTGATCATTATTTTGGGGGTCCGTATAGCTTTGGTCCACACAATCCACCTTCCCATGAGAGTCTTATTAACCATTGAGGTTATGGTGGGGGGTCTACATCTTATGGGTCTACTGGGGCAGAAACGTCTAAGGTCATGGCTGTCTAGGTAATCAGTGTCATAGGTAAGTCTAAGTAGGAGGCCCAGTTCTTCTGTTTCGACGTCGCAGAACTTCACCTCACTCTCAATGATCATCTCCACACATTTTTCCACAGCAAAATCAATGTTAATGGATGGGTACAGTGACACCACATCCATACTGCATATTATGCAGTTGGATAGGTTCCTGTTTTTGTTGCACTCACTGATTCTGCTGAGGAGGTCCTCTGTACTGTCACATACATCTGGGGACATCTTGATTATGGGGCGTATAACCATTGAGAGGAAGTAAGAGATCCTGTAGTTGCTAGCTATATTTGCTCTGAAAACAGGTCTTGTTGGTGGCCCTGTTGTCGGGTCGTCGACTGTCTTATGGTCTTAGCGGAGCCCATACAAGGGTGGTATGCCGTTGTTAGACGCCTGGAAGTTGTTGGCAGTGCGTCTGCTTGGTTTTAGGATGTCGGTCCACATCATCATGTGAGCGTTGAGGATTTTCTCTCTCCCATCATGTATTTGCTGTGCAATTTCGCTCGTGTTGGTGATGTGGGGTTGCATAGCCGTGATGTAGTTCGGCATGCTGTCTATTGACATCATACTAGACTTATCCGTGGATAGACATACTACCTCACCATCACTTGTTTGCTGCTTGAGACTAACCAAGCCTTCAACAGGTTTCATCCCCGGTTGTTGGACCTCTGGTCTGCTTTGTCTATTAGTATACCGGTATACTATTTGTCTAATCTTATTTCTAGCTATGGTGAACTGTGCCTCTGTGTCGTCATCTATTTGTTGTCAAATAGATGACGAGACAGAAGAACAGATCCTGCCTAGAGCTGATCGTCGGAGAAACATATGTAATATGTTAATAAATTGTGTTTTGATGCATTACTGATTGCTCGTTATATATGTATGTAAAATATAAACATAAATAACAACACAATCGATATAGTAAATGGAAGGGATATATTAGGTTAATGCTTGATATAACAAGAAGCGGGTATTAACGTTTCGGACAGCAGTCCTTCATCAGAAGAAAGAATGAGAAATAAGATAGATTGAGGGGCCGGGCGGGATGGAATTGGAAAAAAATGTCTTTAGCTAAAAATATCAGGTCCATTCATGTTGACATCTCTTGCGTATACACATATATATATATATATATATATATATATATATATATATATATATATATATAGAGAGAGAGAGAGAGAGAGAGAGAGAGAGAGAGAGAGAGAGAGAGGGAGAGAGAGAGAGAGAGAGAGATAAATATACACGGGTGTGTATGATTGTGTATAGAAGATTATATTAATAAGAGGAATTCCAACTTTGTCTGATTTACTCATTTTATTTACAATCCTTTAAAATTTATAATGGTATTATAATGAACTAGTATGATAGAATATTAAATTCTAAGTGTTAATTGAACAAGTTCTTTCATGCTTTCGCAATCTTCAGGTTCATAATATATTGTGACTGTCAAGTTGGCAACTTTCAACTGTTGAAAATTGCAAACTTGACTGTCACCACATATTATGAACCTGAAGATTGCGAAAGCATGAAAGTACTTGTTCAATTAACACTTAGAATGTAATATTCTATCATACTATTTCATTATAATACCATTATAAATTTTAAAGGATTGTAAATAAAACGAGTAAATCAGACAACATTGGAATTCCTCCTATTAATATATATATATATATATATATAGAAGTGGTTACACAACAGTTAGTTCACCATACCGAGAACAATTGTTTCATCCTCAGCTCGTAATGGGCATGGTTATACGGAACAGGACGAACAACCATAAGAACGCGCATGCGCAAAAATGATCACTTCACACAGGCAATACTAAATTGCTTGCGAGGGGTGTAAGGGAGATGACTGAGAAAGTTCGAAAGCTTCTAGTTAAGAAGAAAATGATGATGTTGTTGTAATTCAGTCCGAAGCTATGTAGTCATGTAACAGTCCTTCCTCAGAATAAAGAATGAGAAATAAGATAGATTGAGGGGCCGGGCGGGATGGAATTGGAAGAAAATGTCTTTACATAAAAATATCAGGTCCATTCATGTTGACATCTCTTGCATATATATATATATATATATATATATATATATATATATTCAGTAATTAGGAGTATTCCAAAGCTTGGTACAACAAGTTGTGAGGAAAGTTCTCAACATACGTTAAGGTGACTCAACAGGTTGGTAGGGATTCAGTAGTGGAAACACGAACAAACGAGGAGTGTAATCAAAGAAGAGAGAAATAGGACGAAGGTAAACAGTTACAAAAGAATTTAATCCACGTATTAACAATTGTTTCATCAGAATTTCAGTCCATTATTGCTACACTATGTAATAATAGGCAATCAAGAAAGATACTGTAGCATCCGAATATTCAAAATACAAAGTTGGAATGACCTTAGAAAATGAAATATGGGGTAGTAGTGTAAGATAGAGGAAGAGAGAGAGAGAGAGAGGGGCAAAGGAGATGGAGGGAGAGAGAGAAAAGGGATGCAGGTAGGGAGAGAAAGAGAAAGAGATAGGGTGGTGTGAGAGGATTTGTATAGAATATAGTTAAGTTACAAGAAGGGAGGGGGAGGAGGGTTGTGTGCTAAAAGTTGTGATGAGTAGAGGGAGAGAGAAGGAAGATATAATTTTAAGTGGCATTTGATAGTGGACAGGCGAAAGTCTTACCAGAGTATAGATGAAGGAAGAAAGTATTAAATTTCATATATAGTCTATTTTTAGGAGTGTGGAATTGTTATTTAGGGTAGAAAGAGAGGTAGTGTTAAGATTTGAAGTGTGAGAATTCGCTTTCAGTTTATGCTGGAAAAAAATTGACCTTTCAATTTTGTTGTTTAGTAGTTGGTGGCTTGAGCTTAGGATATGGAAGAGCTCATTATTACACAACGGGCACGTTTTCATCCCACTCCGGTATGGAGGAGCATGCGAGAGTTTGGTCCATTTAAGGGTGTATTATCGGTTATCTCCTTTTAAGTGCCAAATTTTGTCGGCGAGAGTCGTTACGTAACGGTGTTGGTGATGCTTTATTGCGTAACGATGCGTGTACCAACGAGTTTTGAAGGTGTTTGCAGTGCTGCCTACGTAGTGCCAGGTTTGGTTGCCCGACTCAACCGAGCACCTGTACATTAGGTTTGAATGCAAACATTCGTTAATCAATGGACAAGTCTCTGGAAGGTGGCAATTACAATTTCTGTTATGGGAAGTGGTGGAGTTATAGGTGGGCTGGGATGTGTGTGTGAGTGTGTTTTGTGCATACGGTTTGTTAGTGGGTGGTTGTGTACTAGGTGTATTATTGTGTTGAGTTCTTGGGTGTTGTTGTTACCGTGTTTTTTGGCGTTGGGCATCTTAATGTGTGCGTCTAGGTTTGGTGCAGTGGAATAAGATAGTCTAATTGTTTTGGTATGAAGTATACTACTATATTTATGTGAATTTGGAAAGTGGTTTTTTATAATTTTGTAGAATGTGGAAGGTAAGTTAGAGCTAATAGAAGAGTTAAAAATAGGATTATACCAAATGTAATATCTACTCCGTGTTCTGTTTTGCTTTGATGTTGCTGTTGTATTTGTGGTGTGGTTAGTATTAGGGGGTCTAGGTGAGTGTGTGCGGGTGTTTGTGGGGCGTTTGGCGTGTCTATAGTTATGTGTTTTATGGTTGTGTCGGTCCATGTATTCTAGTTTGTCGGTGTGGCCAGCCCGTTCTAATGCAGTGTTGTAGTATTCAGCGTGTTGATCGAATATTTGTTGGTTAGATGAGAGGCGGGATATTCTAAGTGATATACTATGTGGCACGGACCTTATAATAGATAGTGGGTGGTTAGAGCTAGTGTGGATGTAGGTGAGGTTCTCATTGTTTTTTATGAAGGGGTGTGATGATTTGGGTGTTGAGGTTGAAGGTGGCATCTAGGAAGTTAGCTACTTTGGTACTATATTCGTAGGTGATTTTAAGGCCAAGACTATCCAGGGTTCTTCTAATGCTCTTACGGGTTAGCTCTATGTTTTGTTTATTCAACAAAGGACGTAAGGATTATACCGCGAACTCTGGAAAGAATACATATGGGTTCAACTCCTGTAAAAACCCACCCACTAACCCTCTACTAGACACCTTTGAACAGGACTTACTTAAGATGGTCATGAATACTAAATATAGGAAGTTCCAAACCAACAAGCTTAATAATGACATGGATACCTTTCTAAACAAGCTGCGCACCACTAACGGGATTATTGTCAAAGCGGATAAAACATCTAACGTGTACACAATGGACATTAATACCTACCACGACCTTATACGGAAGGAATTACATAAAAAATATAAGAAAACCAATAACAAAGCACTACTTAACATCAACAAACAAGCACACCATATTGTCAAAAGTCCAGAACTTGAAGAGAGAACTGAGCCCATGACAACTTGCATCCCCACCTTTAATCTTAAGGACCACAAATTAGATTTCCTAGATAAACCCACAATTAGATTAATATGCCCTTCTAAGTCAGACATAGGTAAAATTAGCAAGCATATTTTAGATAGAATAATAATACAATTAAGGAATAATCTAGTTATTAAACTTTGGGACAATACTAGCGACACAATTAAATGGTTTAATAGTATAGATAACAAAAATACCTCTAACTTTATAAAATTCGACATTAATGACTATTACTCCTCCATATCACCCGATACTCCAAACAAGGCACTAGCATTTGCGAAAGCCAACTCTGACTTAACCGACGACGAAATAAACATTATCCTAGCAGATAGAAAGACGATAATTAAATTTGAAAATAACTTTTGGGTACGATTAGATAACTTTGGGATAGATTAGATGACTTTGACATAACTATGTTTGCCAATGACTCAGCACAAGTTACGGATACTGTTGGCATATACATAGCCCACACTTTACATAATAAATTTAGTTGCCTTCAAGGCGGAATATATAGAGATGACGCTCTCCTATTAGTTAAAAACATGAATAAACAAAAAAAAAAGGGAACCCGTAAGAGCATTAGAAGAACCCTAGATAGCCTTGGCTTTAAAATCACCTACGAATATAGTACCAAAGTAGTTAACTTCCTAGATGCCACCTTCAACCTCAACACCCAAATTATCACACACTTTCATAAAAAACAATGAGAACCTCACCTACATCCACACTAGCTCTAACCACCCACTATCTATTATAAGGTCCGTGTCACATAGTATATCACTTAGAATATCCCGCCTCTCATCTAACCAACAAATATTCGATCAACACGCTGAATACTACAACACTGCATTAGAACGGGCTGGCCACACCGACAAACTAGAATACATGGACCGACACAACCATAAAACACATAACTATAGACACGCCAAACGCCACACAAACACCCGCACACACGCACCTAGACCCCCTAATACTAACCACACCTCAAATACAACAGCAACATCAAAGCAAAACAGAACACGGAGTAGATATTACATTTGGTATAATCCTATTTTTAACTCTTTTATTAGCTCTAACTTACCTTCCACATTCTACAAAATTATAAAAAAACACTTTCCAAATTCACATAAATATAGTAGTATACTTCATACCAAAACAATTAGACTATCTTATTCCACTGCACCAAACCTAGACGCACACATTAAGATGCTCAACGCCAAAAAACTCGGTAACAACAACACCCAATCACTCAACACAATAATACACCTAATACACAACCACGCACTAACAAACCGTATGCACAAAACACACTAACACACACATCCAAGCCCACCTATAACTCCACCACTTCCCATAACAGAAATTGTAATTGCCACCTTCCAGAGACTTGTACATTGATTAACGAATGTTTGCATTCAAACCTAATGTACAGGTGCTCGGTTGAGTCGGGCAACCAAACCTGGCACTACATAGGCAGCACTGCAAACACCTTCAAAACTCGTTGGTACACGCATCGTTACGCAATAAAGCATCACCAACACCGTTACGTAACGACTCTCGCCGACAAAATTTGGCACTTAAAAGGAGATAACCGACAATACACCCTTAAATGGACCAAACTCTCACATGCTCCTCCATACCGGAGTGGGATGAAAACGTGCCCGTTGTGTAATAATGAGCTCTTCCATATCCTAAGCTCAAGCCACCAACTACTAAACAACAAAATTGAAAGGTCAATTTTTTGACAGCATAAACTGAAAGCGAAATTCTCACACTTCAAATCTTAACACTACCTCTCTTTCTACCCTAAATAACAATTCCACACTCCTAAAAATAGACTATATATGAAATTTAATACTTTCTTCCTTCATCTATACTCTGGTAAGACTTTCGCCTGTCCACTATCAAATGCCACTTAAAATTATATCTTCCTTCTCTCTCCCTCTAATCATCACAACATTTAGCACACAACCCTCCTCCCCCTCCCTTGTAACTTAACTATATTCTATACAAATCCTCTCACACCACAATATCTCTTTCTCTTTCTCTCCCTACCTCCATCCCTTTTCTCTCTCTCCCTCCCTCTCCTTTGCCCCTCTCTCTCTCTGTTCCTCTATCTTACACTACTACCCCTTATTTCATTTCCTAAGGTCATTCCAACTTTGTATTTTGAAAATTTGGATGCTACAGTATCTTTCTTGATTGCCTATTATTACATAGTGTAGCAATAATGGACTGAAATTCTGATGAAACAATTGTTAATACGTGGATTAAATTCTTTTGTAACTGTTTACCTTCGTCCTATTTCTCTCTTCTTATATATATAGGTATGATACATTTTATTACTAATTATATCTAAATGTTTCTTCTCTCTTCATAATGTATTTTTAACTCTGATACTGGTTCAGTCTGGTTCAAACTGAATTGGTCTGTCCCAGTCATTCATTGAGCAACATCGGTGAAGTCGGCACCCTTAACTCACAGTTGGGTGCGGATGCATTCATGTATATATGTGTGTGTCCGCATGTATCTGTGTGTTTCTAAATATATTAATAACTCCCTCTGGTCGAGCAATCTTTGAAGTGTGGGGACAACTGGAAAGCTTCCATTACTCATACTTCTCGCCTTCTTCACTACCTCTTCTACGGCCTCGATATGAATACCCCCTCCGCCTCCGTGGTATTTTCATCGTGGTTATAAGAGGCTTAGCTCTGTTTCTCGACCGTTATATCGCGTGACTATCTCCCCCTCCGCCTTTTGGGATTCTTTCTCACGTCGTGTAGACGCGTTCTTGAGACTAGTAAAATGAGGTATCCTCTTGATAAGTTGGCAGACCTCGCAGGGACTCTATATCTTTGATATATTGTTTTTGTTTATGCCACGAAACTACGTAGTCGAGGAATTTAGGAGCAGTTTAGGTATGATACATTTTATTACTAATTATATCTAAATGTTTCTTCTCTCTTCATAATGTATATATATATATATATATATATATATATATATATATATATATATATATATATATATATATATATATATATATATATATATATATATATATATGTAAGTTTCCAATCATAGCGAGGACTCTGGAAACTTATTTAAAAAATAATTCAGTGGAAAGGAAATAGCGAAGCGTGGACTGAAATCCTAGCCATTGAGAAAATCACTGCCTCTACGTCTGTGGCGAATTCAAAAAGAATCAATCACGTGACATCGAGGTCAATCAGTGGAAAGCGAGTTGTTAATAAGACAGCGGCCTGCCTACTACTATAGCAGCAGTCATGGCCAATATTGCTCGACAAATGAATTGGAGATAATTATAAAGAATATATATCTAGTAACATTTATATACATACAGATGCATATCAATGCTAGCAAACATATAGGTTTTGTCTGAGTAACATTGTGGTTCAATGCATGGAGTTGCAGAACAATAATATGAGAGAGGAATTATTTTTTTAATAAGTTTCCAGAGTCCTCGCTATGCCTGTAAACTTACATGAAAATAGACTTTCCTGACGACGGAATGCTTTTTTGTATATTCTTCGGAAAATATATTTACTCCATTCCAGAAACTAATTAGTTGGAAGTGATATTTAGTAAGTAAGTCAATTTTATAAATTTTTTTATAATTTTATAATTTTCTTATCTTACGTCTCTCACATTATTGTTCTGCAACCCCATGCATTGAACAAAACCTATATGTTTGCTAGCATTGATATGCATCTGTATCTATATAAATATATGTGTGTGTTTGTATATATATATATATATATATATATATATATATATATATATATATA
>OZ024741.1:348020956-348050956 GCA_964016885.1 Eledone cirrhosa
AGAAGAAGAAGAAGAAGAAGAAGAAGAAGAAGGGGTTTGCTGTTTTCTATGTCGAATGACGGCGTATAAGCTATAATTCTTCGCTCGAAGACTAGACGCGTTAATTTAGTTTGTCAACAAATGGACATGAATTCCCCGATGCAGCTGATATTTACAGATAATGAATTGTATATTGCTAATAGATTAGTTTAAGATTTAAATGACGTGTTATTTTTGTATCAGTTTATTTTAACACGTTACCTAGATATCGACAGTATGAATTCTTTTTTTTATTTTAAAACATCTGCTTCATGTGTACGCTTCAGTTTCAGTTTGTTGTACCTATACATACGTTTATGGACAAATATTCGCAACCTTAAATAAACAGTTTCCAAAACAGTCACATGCACACTTAATGAATAGTGTTAAAACACGCGAATAACTTTTAATGATTATATGCTTTTATATTTCCTTCATCCCTGATAATTTGTTTCACATTTCATTCTAGATTTCAACTCGCTTCTGTTAAAATTCTATTAGAGATTCAACAAATAATAATGTATATAAACAACACTATTTGTAATATTTCTAACTAGGACAAATTTACTCTATTCGTTTACACATATTTGTGTATGTATTAAATAAGAAACGAATAGTCTATTTAAGTATTCGCTTGTTGTTCACATTACTGTGATTTTTGTCTCAGAGTGTTACATCAATTTTAAGTTACTCGCTTCCTACTCAAAACAATTGTTATTATTACACAATAAGCATAGGCTCGATTGTTCTTCTTAAAATTGAATCGTCTTTCATGCTTGCATAGTTTCATTTATTTTATTACATGTTAAGAGAAAGGTTTTCATACTGAATTCCTACAATCATCTCCTTCTAATTGTCACTATTTCTAAATTACGTACATATGTAAAATCATTCCATTGAGATTTTTTTTTCTCTCACATGTGCTCTCCCTGTGATTTTGTCCCTGGTTCGCAGCCTCACACTTCTTCATATAATTCGTCTTATTTCTTTGAATACTCTTTATTTCATTCATATCTATCTCCGTATCTAGCTAATTACTAAACATACTCTTTTTTTTCTAACTCAGATCAAATGTCTACATCTCCTGGTCATTTACTTATATTCGTCTCTTTTTATATAATCGATATTTTTCTTTTCCTGTCGTTTATTGACATATCTCCCGAGCGCCTCTGAATACGGTTCTTTTGTTTATCGATGTACTATCTTCCTATCGCATTTCAAATAGCCATCTCGTCCTATGGCTCTGATATTAGTTATATCTGGCTTAATGTATCCGACCAATGATGATAGATATATTAAACCACTAGCTTCTTTGGTTTATATATATATATATATATATATATATATATATATATATATATATATATATATATAAATATATATATTTGTATATATATATATATATAGATGTGTATAGTGGTAGCTATGGTGCTTCCATAGGCGGTAAGGAGGTATGCCAAAATTAGCACTCGATATTCATCAGAGTAGAGTGTAGATATTATAAAGAAAACGAAAAATCAGTGATGCATCTGGACTTAGTTTATTTCGTGTTACACATGTTTCGCCGGCTTGTAGCTCGAGTCATGGTTCTTGTATGCATCTGGCTGATTCTACTTCTGCGGGTTCTTTCAGACACGGGTGTTTCGTCCGGAGCAAATGTTATCACTGGGGTGTTATCATCAAAACACACCCTCAAAAATCCCTATTTCCACTCTTGTCGTTGGCTGTTTTTACTCCACGTCATCACAAGTACTGGTCAGTATCTGCAGCCACACGGTTCATCAACCATTTTACGTCTGACACATTTCAATGGAGTCATGCTGGGTTCAGTACTTCACACGTCTGCTCACGCTTCAGAGTAAGCACACACACATACTAAAATACACACATAAACGCACACATATGCAGACACATACCTATCTATGCATACACACACGTACGCCTACATGCGCAGACACACGCACAATGCGTGAAGGTGTAAGTATGAGTGTGTGTGTGTGTGTGTGAGTGTGAGAAGATATGTCTATACGTAAATGTGGGGGATAGATGTTATCTCGTGTTAGAACTGGTCTTTGTGTGTGTATGTGTGTGTGTGAGAGAGAATAAGTGGAGGTGTAAGCGCATGTGTGTGCGTGTGTGTGTGCCTGTGTGTGTGAGAGGGGTTGTAAATATGGGGCTAGATGCTCTATCAAGTTAGCACCCGAGGCACTAACACTTGCTTCCTGAAGCTCCCATACTTCAGTGACGAAACAACAACAGCCATCCGTACAGCTATCAGACGAGAGGGACTAGATATCCAACTGGCCAACTCAGGTCCTTCTCTACGCGGAGAGTTAACCAAAAGACACTCCGCCAGACATGACAACCGCTGCAGGCTAGCCAACTGCCCCATCAATGACACATACCTATGCCACAAGGCTTACGTCGTATACAGACTAGAGTGCGACAAATGCAGCAACTTCTACGTAGGTAGCACCATCAGACCACTCCACATAAGAATAAAAGAACACCTCAATAATAACGCTTCCTCATTTAAGAAACACCTAGTTAAAGGCAAAAACACTGACAAAACCATAACAGTTAGGATAGAAACTAAGGAAAGAAACCTCGGCAATCTTAGAATTAAGGAAGCACTAATTATAGACAAAACACAACCACCAATCAATAATAGACTAGAACTGAACACCCAATACATAACACTCACACACACACATACTTACACCTTCACGCATTCTCCCACATACTTAAACAGGCATGTATAAAAAAAATATTTTAAAGGGAGACTACTCTTTATCCACCTAACCTTATCTCTTTGATATTAGAGATAGAACAGATACTCTATACCATTTCCTGTCAGGATGACTTGGCAAGCTATTTAGAACACAGGTTTAACCGCTTTACTTCCCTCCGAAGAAGAGATATTATCTCGAAAATTAAGGACATTTAAATAAATCTAAGGTAAATGACTAATTGTCAACAATATCTTTTGCATTTACATTCTTTATTCTATGTCCATACCTGCATTATTTTGGCTATATTATACATATACAAAGGTTTATATATATATATATATATATATATATATATATATATAAAATATTAAACAAATAATGAATAAAACAATGAAACAGTTCCTTATATTAAACAAAAAAAAGTTCATTATTTAACGATCGTTTCTAGGATATATATGTGTTAGAATTGGCATGCATATTCAACAGATCTATGTACAAAATTATACAAAATTATACAAACTATCAAGATTAAATATACATACCAAACACACATATACGACGTCTTCAGAAATAATGAAATATATGTATTGATAATAACAACAATTCAAAATTTCAGGTCCGTTTGGGAACAAAATTGACCAATGAAAATACAAAAGGTTTTATGCAGTTTGGCGTGTGTATATACATGTAACTACCCCGTACACATATTTATACAAAGATGTATGCTCAACATGCATACGCATGCCAAAAAGATGCATGCAAATACAAAATTTCAAGGTTAATGTCTCTGTAAGTTTATAATGCACAGATAAGATGCGTATAGACACATAAATATGAAATAAGTGTATACACATATTCTCATACTCACACATATCCGTATACTCACACACACGCGCGCGTATATGCATAAACATACACATAATTACGAACATACATACACACACACACCCCCACACACATATATATATGTGGATATAATATTATCATAAGCACATGGATATTAATTCACTCACATAAACACTGCCACACACATTTAGATCAAGATACAGAAATTAGGTGGGAGGGGGGGAGAGGTCAGTATTCAACGGTTTGGGCAGACTGCTTATTTATAGATGTATCTATAAACTAAGAAATAAAAAATAAAAATTAAAAAGGAAAGAAAAGAAAAAGAAAAAAGAAAAAAGAAATATATCAAGAAAATATATATATATATATATATATACATATATATATATATATATATATATATATATATATATACATATACACACATCTACACTTAGAACACACATACACACACATATATAAACATATACATATACACACATACACACATATACACACATACATATAAATATATATATATATATATATATATATATACACACATATACGGATTGGACACTACCGTAAACTCTTGGTAGATTTATCTACATATATATATATATATATATATATATATATATATATATATATATATATATATATATATATATATATATATATTAAGAAGAAACCAAAGAACGCTTACATACTCAAACAGTTTTTATTTGCTTACAATGTTTCATCCATACCGTTTGGTATGATTTATCAGAGCTTAATAAACACAGTGCTGAGTATAAGCTCTCCACAGCCTGGTCACGCGAACAATCGGAATGTAAAAGAGGGTAAAGATAGGGAGATCAGAGATGGCGAACAAGGAGGGGGTTCATGTTGGGGTTGTTAAGCACCACAGCTAAATGCCAGCGCACAAGCGGATTCCACAAGATGCTAATTAGAGTAGTCCCACTTTTATTTACCACCTTTACGCCACGTCATTATTTGACGATTAAAGGGGGGATTGGCAGTATCGGTAGAGAGTCGGACGCCATGCTTTGACGCATAGTTACGGCCCTTGCCATTCTGAGTTCAAATCCCGCCGAGGTTAACTTTGCCTTTCATCCTTACGGGGTCGATAAAATAAAGTACCAGTAATGCACTGGGTAATTACTGGCCTTGTGCCTAAAGTAGAAACAATTATTTGACGACTAAAATGTCATCAACTGATGTGCATTTCTATACACTTAGCGGCGATAAACAAAGTAACATGTTATCTTGAGCCAGACTTATAAATGTAAGTGGTATGTAGGCTCTTTTATTCTATATAATCTCTGTATATATGCATGTATTTGACCCCACCTAGCGGGCATGCTAGCGTAACTGGCGGATTTAATGATGGGCACTTTGTGTTATTTAATTCTCTGCTTTGTATAGATTTTTACCCACGTGGATCGCTGACGCCGTTGCCAGACATTGTTTTTGACGAGTTCGAGACCGGATTGTGTGTGGAGACTTTGGTTGAATTGAATCTGGAACTGGATCATGAACAAATTGTAATTTTCGGCTTGGGATCTTATACATCGAGGGGATTTTTGATATATAAATCCAGCATGTAATTCATGTGACTGGATCTGATGTTACGTTTGAGTGATAATTTATATCCAATTATTTTGTAATTTTGTATGATCTACATATGTTGTGTTATTTAGACGGATTGGTTTTCTACCGACAATCCCACTTCTATTTAACCGCTACACATTCGGGAAATATGCAACCAATTGGTCTAGCCTATACGGTTAAATTACATGTGTAATAAATTTGCCAGTTGGTTTTGCAGTAACTAATATAATAAGATTGCTACAGCTCTATCTTACAATAATCCCGATTGCTTATGCATAGCCTGCTTTTTATGTCTTGCCTGTCTACATATTTGTTATACTCAGCTTTATCCTGTAATAACAATAATCTGATTGTTTATGGCTTGTACGTATGTGATACAAACCTATATGCTTGTGGAGCCGCCATTGGCTACTTGATTCGGGTATCTACCAGTATACCGTGTGTATGTATAACATACACACGGGGATTCTGATTACTGTGGTCTTTCTGGATGTACCGCTAGGACATAATTATAAGTTACGGGGATCCTATCCACTCGTTTTAGTAGGGACCAGCGCTTAAATTCCTCTGACTTCTTTATGTGCTTAAAAGATTTTTCTTCTTTCCGTTTTTATTTCTTTTTAAAAAAAAGTTTAAAAAAAAATGTTAACTTTATTATCTTCCTTTTATTTTTTATTTTTTTATGTTTTTATTTTGTTTATTATTTTATTATTTTATTATTTTATTATTTTATTATTATGTTTTAACCATTGCCTGTATCTTTTGCGTTTGCTTTTGTGTGCCATCAATTATATCTGCATCTTGTGGAATCCGCTTGTGCACTGGCATTTAGCTGTGGTGCTTAACAACCCCAACATGAACCCCCTCCTTGTTCGCGATCTCCGATTTCCCTATCTTTACCCTCTTTTGCATTCTGATTGTTCACGTGATTAGGCTCAGTAGAGCTTATACTCAGCACTGTGTTTATTAAGCTCTGATAAATCATACCAGACGGTATGGATGAAACATAGTAAGCAAATAAAAACTGTTTGAGTATGTAACCGTTCTTTGGTTTCTTGTAAATATAACGGCTCTGTTCTTGTACATTGAGCTGACACAATACTGTCATAATACAACACGGTGCATGCGTGTTTATGCACATATGCTCCGTGCCATACGTAAATAATTATATATATATATATATATATTACTAAAATGAAATACAGACACGCGCCATATCTCCTGTAATGTAGCCATTAAGTAATTATGTACGAGAGACTAAAATAATTATCTCATGTCCGGTATCTATCGTTTGATTTTTTTGTTAAACTGCCTATACTGCTCATTTGTAATTAATATGTTCCTACATTCTTTGCAAATTATCACCTCTGCATTGCTTGATATATCTGTATGTATGTCAGTCGCTCTTGGATTTGTATATATATATATATATGTCTGTGTATATATATTGAGTATGTGTTTGTTGTTTATCGACACTTCAGTATGCATGTTGGAGCACTCAACGAAGTGCGCAGGCTGGTTTGTCTACTCCAGAGTAATATAAAATAATAAGTGTAAGTCAAACATGTTAAAGTTGGCTTCGTTTATTCAAATTCGCTGCTATACATATTTCAGTGACAGCGATTATTGGCTGAGACCTCATCAGGCAATAATAATCTAGGCAGAAAAAACAGGAAAACATAATGTTGTAATGGGTTCTACCCTTTTAATTCACCGATATGTCCAGCTCCTAGGTGTGTTCTTAGTCCTCAAAGGAAATGGAATCATATGGTTCCTTTGTGGACTAGCAACATTACATCATGTTTTTCTGTTTTTTCTGACTAAATTCTTACTGCCTGATGAGGTCACAGGCAATAATCTCTATCACTGAGATATATATAGCAGCGAGTTTGAATAAACGAAGCCAACTTTAACATGTTTGACTTATACGTATTAGTTTATATATATATATATACACATATATATAAATATGTATATATATATATATATATAAAAGAATAGAGGTGTAACACACAGGTTATGATATATTGGTAAACGGAATAGAAAATGCTGACAAATTGTTCACAGTGAAAAATAGTTTAATTAGGAATAAGTGATAATTAGTAATAGTATTGGTTAGTATTAAGTTTTGGTTTTAAGTTTTTTAATTTGGGATCTATGGACAGTCATGCGTTGGCGGGGGCTGTTTTTGGTCTGGTCTATATTGTTCTCGACAACCTGAGCAAGTTAATAGATATATTAGATTTTCTGATGCGTATGTGAAATTGTGTTTTACTATAAAACGTTGTCCTTCTTTGAAATAGAATTTCGAACTCTCTATTAGGTTGATGCAAATGCCACAGTTAGGTCTATCGCATATTTTTGCTGTGGGTTTCGTTGTTGTGGTTGGCAGTACTTTGGCATGTGTTAGGATGTTTTTCATTGACTTAGATTGTCTTTTGCTCTTTATGATATCGTGTGTTCGTAGGATTTGTTTCATTCTATGGTCCTTTTTCAACACAGGGATGTTCTGGAGGATGGTATCAAAGGCCTCATTGTTGAGGGGTTTGTGTGTGGAGTTGTATAGAAAGAGCTTTTAATTTCGGTTGATTTACTTTAGGGTGTCTAAGGTCCTGTGTACTGAGTTTTAGGGCAAGTTGGATTCCATTGTCAATTAGTGATGCAAGGTAGTCCCTGCCTATGAGTGTGTCTTTTAGTTTTTGTAGCCGTAAGTAACAGGTGTTTTTATTGGGGAGTATAGTACAGATTCTCTTGGCTAAGTTGTAGGGAATATCAATTTTAACGTGTCTAGGGTGGCAAGAATTGAAAGGAAGATATTGCTTGGAATCTGTGGGCTTGTAGTATATGTCTGTTTCTAATTTTTTTGTTATGGATCTTAATGAGGATGTCGAGGAAGGGGAGTTGTTGATGGTTGTATTCCATCGTGAAGTTAATGTTCGTGTTGAGCCCATTTATAAGGGTGCGAAATTCTTTAAGTTTCTCGATGTGTTCGTGCCAAAGGATGAAGCAGTCATCTAGATATCGCTTCCAGTTCCTTTCTATGTGTAAGTGGAGAGTGTTTCCAAATTTGTTTAGGACTTTAGTGTAGAGAGTGATTTCCAGGTATCCCATGACTAGGATGGCATAAGTGGGGCTGTTTTCGTTCCCATAGCGGTCCCAGATTTCTGCCTGTAGGGTTTGTTATTGAAAACGAAGTAATTGTTCTCCAAGATAAATTTGAGTCCCTCTATCACGAATTTATTTTGATGCGTAGACCCAACTGTGGCATTTGCATCAACCTAATAGAGGGTTCGGAATTCTATTTCAAAGAAGGACAACGTTTTATAGTAAAACACAATTTCACATGCGCATCAGAAAATCTAATATATGTATTAACTTGCTCAGGTTGTCGAGAACAATATAGGCCAGACCAAAAACAGCCCCCGCCAACGCATGACTGTCCATAGATCCCAAATTAAAAAATCTTAAAACCAAAACTTAATACTAACCAATACTATTACTAATTATCACTTATTCCTAATTAAACTATTTTTCACTGTGAACAATTTGTCAGCATTTTCTATTCCGTTTACCAATATATATATATATATATATATATATATATATATATATATATATATATATATATATATATATATATATATATATATATATGTGTGTGTGTGTGTGTGTGTGTGTCTGTGTGTGTGTGTATATATATAATAAGTTGACGAATCCAGCATGGGTTTCACTGCTAGGATCGGGCGGAAGGTTGGTTGAGTATGTGTTTGTCATTGCTTAGTTGTTTGATACGCATAAGTGTATTTAAAGAACGATGATATTCCTATGGACCTACGTGGTTTACCATATAACTATAGATTTATATATGGTTACGTTTGTGTACGATTAGTATGTTTATACATCGGAGTGTTGCTAAGTTGAAGGTGAGTTGCCTTCGTGTAGGTGATTGAATGTTTTCAGTAAGTTGTTCACATAGGGGAACACTCAATGTAAGTTAATGCGTAATATATCGGTTGTAATGTTCACTCGATATATTATTGTTTACGTATCTTTGTAGAATTAATTGTAAGAGCATAAGAAAATAGTGTTTGAAAGGGAATGTAAACTTTTGTAGAAGGTTACATTGATTTATTTGTGTGTATTTGATTGCATCTTCACATGTGTAATTATAAACCTTTTATGTAAACCTATACGCACACATATATGTATACAAATACACATACACACACACACACACACAAGTGTATATATATATATATATATACAGAGAGGGAGAGAGAGAGATAGAGAGAGAGAGTGAGAGAAATTCACACATATATGTGTATGTGTGTGTTTGTGCGTCTGTATGTGTGTGTATGTGTGTGTGTGTTTGTGTTTGTGTTTGTAGACATGTGCATGTGCATAAATGTGTCGGCTTGGCTTTTGCTTCAACACTTTACAACTTGAGTCTTGCATATTAGAGCCTTGTTACAGAAATACTAATATTCTTGTTAGAAAGTGTTGATTATTGCCAAACTGCTGCATTCTACTTCTCGTTAGTTTAATGTAAATGAAGGAAGTGATGGAAACAAAGGATGAGCATTACATTATATATATATAACCTAGACGGAAAACGAAACAAATCATTGAAGAACCAACGTTTAGACTCAACGATATGGCAATCAAAGATGGCCGGTTACTGCAATCAATTTTCGATGGCTATGTGAGATGAAACACGGAAGTTATATTTCGAAATATCTTTGGTGTTCACTGAAGTGTAATGCACTATATGTAATAGTGGATGTTAACTATATTGCGTAAAGTATTTCAGTGTGATTTGAAGTAATTGAATATTGTATCCTTCAATATGGCGTGATTTGTCCAGTTATGCCGTGATATGACTGATGTCTCGTAATCTATATTATCACTGAAATAATAGAAACCACGCACGCCAGTTAATGAATCACTCGTCATATCGTCAGTGAATTGTTGCAGTGTGCATTGAACTCTTCATAACCCGTTCGGTTCCAGGAGAGTTGAATGTTATGCCCACGCCTAAAATTGTACACGAAATTGACGTCTCCTGATTCAAATCCATCCATCCTAATTGACTAGTTTTAGATTGTTGTTCTATTATGATGTCCTTGTTGCTTTAACCGCCACATTAATTCTGTTCATAAATATATAATTTTACCTATATTCCAATTTGCAAACTGTGTATTAAAGGAGTAAAATATCTTCCACTAAATTCAAGAGTGTATATAATATTTATTTACGTTTCATAGAGAGTGTCGCTTTTGAAGAAGTATAATTGGTGATTAAAGTATTTAGATTATGTGAGCATTGCTGTCTCAATTGAGATCTCTTTTGATATAGTTGTAATGAAAGGTTTTGTGTATAGCATTTTAGGCGGCATATAGTTCGTTCGCTAGAATATTTGTCAAGGCTCCGCACATGCAAGATAGTTATCCCTTCTTTCTCGAGTGTTGAAAAAAACATATTCAAATATGTATTATTCCTAAACCATACTTTTATTTAAAATTTCCCTAACATTTGATGTTTAAATTGGTATGTTAGAATTCGCTTTGCATTTTTTCTAAACGAAACACATTAGCATTTAAAGGAGAAATATGTACTTATGCCTACAAAAGACGTGTGTTTTCACAAATGCATCGGTTCTATATCGACCTCAACGCTTTGCTCTGATACCGTAGTTAAGACGTTCGCTAACCAGTATGGTTAGCGAACCCGTATGATTTCAGTGAAAGCATAAATGGGATTTGGATAGAAGTGATAATCGCGACACTGTGGTTGAAAATGAGTATGGTGATGATAAAAGTAAGAAATTGTGACGTTTGAGTTGATGACAGTGATGAAGGTGAACCATCATCATGTGCAGTCAATGAATACAAACATAGAGGGGATATATATATATATATATATATATATACATGTCCCTCTCTCTCTATATATATACACACACACACACACACGCACACACAGAGACGCACACACACACACTCACACATATATATGGTCATAGAATCTTACAGAAACTTTCGCATGTGCATTTAAACTTGAATGTTGGTACATACACTTACAATACAAAGGTATTTGTGTGTATGAAGGCACACATATAAATACATACCGCCACGCTACGATATCATTAGTATTTTCTATAACAGCACATCATCACCATTATCACCAACATGAAGCATATCGATGCAGTTAACATCATGTTCATTGTCACTGCAGATAATATACACATAAATTAAAGCAAATACAGATATCGCATTCAACATTAATATGAGTTAAATACAGCAACTATATAGATACACACACAAATACAACTGTTTATACACATATACATTCTTAACAAACGCTACACCTTATAATGTAACTGACAAATTAGCAGAGTCGTTACAATGCAGAATAAGATGCTTTGCTGCACTTGTTCCGAATCTCTGCCCTACAAGTTCAAATCCTGCGTCAGTCGATTTTGATTTACATCAGTTTATGGTCTATTATAAAGGACCCTTCTTGTAATGGAGTTGATTCTTCTATAATATTTCTTTCTCAATTCTTTTCTCTCATTCTCTATCCTTCTCTGAAACAAATTTTCTGTAGTCAGACCCGGAGAAGGAAAAGGCTTCGCCAGGATTTAAAATGCTCTAGTAACGGCGTATCTCAATATGGCACCATTATCTCTCCCTCGAGTGTTACGGGTACATGTTGGAATAATAAAATTATACACAGATAAAAATAAAAACGTATACACTCAAACCAGATTCTTTAAAAATGAATTACATTAAAAGATATAAACTTACTCTCATATGAGTTACTCCAACTTGAAAATTAACAAAGAGAGCATAAGGTAACGAACGAAAACAAGGCCAAACGAAAAACAATATTTTTAAAGGGGAAACCTTAGCATGATATTTGTTGAAAATAAAAATACAAACGAAAGACGCAAAACTCTAGGTTCATCGGCTGTTAAATGGACTTTGGCAGTTTCGACCCATACCAACTATACTGCTGATTCACTTTGGGTCACAGTGTCAGACACAAGACAAAGCGATGTTTAGTGGGACAAGGGATGACACAAAACAGTAGTTTATCGCAATTAATCTTGGCCAAGTATACATAGAAATTTTACGTGACGTCAGGGGAAAGGTATTGTAAATTTACAGTACGAAAATGTCATGAGCGAAACAAAGAAAAGAAGGAAGAAAAAGGGATGTATACAAAGGAAAGAAGTAAGATATCGTGTTAAAAAATGTGAGCCATTGAAATAGATGTGGGAGAAGTTATAAAGCATCCGTCACAGATTAGTAATGACAAACCTATGAAAATTAACAAAGAGAGGACAATACAACGAACGAAGAAAAGGCAAAGTGAAAAAAAAATGTTAAAGGGAAACATTAAAATATTATTTTTTAAAGAATGAAAATACAAACGAAAGACACAGAACTCCAGGATTCAATACAGATACTTCAACAACGAATTACATTAAGATATGTAAACTTACTCTCACATGAGTTACTCACCCTGGAGAATTAACAAAGAGAGGATAAGATAACGAACGAAAACAACGCAAAACGAAAAACATTTTTTTTTAAGGGGAAACCTTAAAACATTATATATTTTTTAAATAAGTATACATACGAAAGACACAGAACCCGGGGTCTTCGGCCGTTCAGCTGGACTATGCATATATTGATATCGTTTTGTGAAGGTTGTGTTCCTATACTTCAAGCGTGTTAATGTTATAAAAAAGATTTAGAAAAGGTAGTATATATATATATATATATATAAGCAGAGTTGACTAGACATAAAATGGGAAAAGAATAAGAGAGTACTTTATCTGCTAATGGATTAAATTATGTGAAACAAATGATATTGTACGCGGAAATAAAGGAAAATTTAGAAGTGCACATATATATATATATATATATATATATATATACATACATGTGCATATATATATATATATATATATATATATATGTGTGTGTGTGTGTGCATATGTATATATATATATATATATATATATATATATATATATATATATATATATATATATATGCGTGTGTGTGTAACTCCTTATTCAAACTTTTAATGCTATACTACCTGCTATATATCCAATTTGAGTTGCTAAGACCAATTTCCCTATAGAAAATTACGCTTTTCTCCAGACTCTAAAATGACACGTTACGGCATAGGATCTACTATTTCGCACTCATTAAATTTGATGTAATGACAACTTACACACAAAAATTTCAGAAAGACTGTGTGAGAGATTGTGTTATGGTATAAGTTGTCACTGTTGTTTTAGTTGTTGTAGGTATTATTATTATTATTATTATTATTATTATTATTATTATTATTATTATTATTATTATTTTCATTTATCTTACTTTATGTTTATACGAGTTAACACCAAGTCACAACCAGTGACCTCAAGAGACAACAAGGTCCACCATGTTCAAGAAAGAACATACATACTCACACATGCATCCTTAGTGTTTAGACTTGTGACGTACTTATATTGACAGAATCTTCCTTAGTATATGGGCAGTTCCCATTAGTACTATCTTTTGTATTTCTCCTATACGCGGGTTTCCTGGGATTTGCGATAAGTAATCATGAGACCCCTTCGGTATCATTCCCAGAGCGCCTACAACCACTGGTATTGTTTTAGTTCTCAATTTCCACATTTTTCCAATTTCTATCTCCAGGTCCTTATACTTGCTCAATTTTTCAAATGTTTTTATAGATACATTCTTGTCTATTGGAACAGACATATCATTTAGCAGGCATACCCTCTTTTTAAAGTCCTTCAATATTATATCAGGTCTATTTGCATCTATTTTTCGGTCTTTTTGGATGCTAAAGTTCCACAAGATTGAGATGTGATATTTTTCAAGTATGGGTGGTGGTTGATGCTCCCACCAATTCTTTTGATGGGGCACGTCAAAATGCTTACACATTATCCAATGTATGTATTGTGCAGCTCTGTCATGCCTGTTTAGGTATTCGGTTGGAGCTATAGGACTGCACATTGAAATGATATGGTCAATGGTCTCTGGTTGTTTTTTGCATACACGGCATAATGGGCTGCATTCATTTTTTATTATGTTGGCTTGATAATTTTTTGTTGGCAGACACTGATCTTGTGCTGATATAATCAGTCCTTCAGTCTCCGATTTCAGTCCAGAGGATGCCAACCACTGATGGGTTAAAGTTTTGTCAACATCAGGATTGTTAGCTCGCTCTGGGTATTTTCCATACAGAGGCTTTTCTTGCCATTTCTTAGCCAGTTTCTGTAGCAGTTCTTTCTTTGCAGTTACTTTTACCTGCTTTGCTTTTTCTGTGTTTTCCATTTCAGCAGTAAATGGGACTTCTGAAATTTGTAGTCCATTACTGTATCTTTGTGTATCTTTTGTAATGGAATATCATCTTTTGATGCTTTCGTGTTTCAAAACGAGTTTGATCATCCAATCATGTGATTCCCTTAGATATGTAGATAATCCAATTGTTGCAGTTTTCAACGCAATGTCTAACTGGATTAACCCACGTCCTCCTTCTTTCCTAGGGAGATATATTCTATCTATATCTGCCTTAGGGTGATGCATTCTGTGCATGGTTAAGAATTTTCGAATTTTTGTATCGAGCCTACGGATCTCTGTGCTTGACCAGTTGATGACATTGTAATTGTAGGTTACTACTGTATTATTATTATTATTATTATTATTATTATTATTATTATTATTATTATTATTATTACAGTTGCATTTATCTTGCTTTATGTACATACGAGTTATCACCAAGTCACAACCAGTGACCTCCAGAGACAACAATGTCCGCCATGTTCAAGAAAGAACACACATATACACACATGCATCTTTAGGTGTTTAGACTTGTGAGGTACTTATATTGACAGAATCTTCCTTAGTATATGGGCAGTTCCCATTAGTACTATCTTTTGTATTACTCCTATACGCGGGTTTCCTGGGATTTGCGATAAGTAATCATTAGTCCCATTAGGTATCATTCCTATAACGCCTACAACCATTGGTATTGTGTTACTTCTCAATTTCCACATTTTTCCAATTTCTATCTCCAGGTCCTTATACATGCTCAATTTTTTAAATGTTTTTATAGATACATTCTTGTCTATTGGAACGGACATATCAATTAGCAGGAATACCCTCTTTTTAAAGTCCTTCAGTATTATATCAGGTCTATTTGATTCTATTTTTCGGTCTGTTTGGATGCTAAAGTTCCACAAGATTGAGAAGTGATCATTTTCAAGTACGGGAGGTGGTTGATGCTCCCACCAATTCTTTTGATGGGGCAGGTCAAAATGCTTACACATTATCCAATGTATGTATTGTGCAGCTCTGTCGTGCCTGTTTATGTATTCGGTTGGGGCTATAGGACTGCACATTGAAATTATCTGATCAATTGTCTCTGGTTGTTTTTTACCTACACGGCATAATCGGTTGCATACATTTTTTATTATGTTGGCTTGATAATTTTTTGTTGGCAGACACTGATCTTGTGCTGATATAATCAGTCCTTCAGTCTCCGATTTCAGTCCATAGGATGCCAACCACTGTTGGGTTAAAGTTTTGTCAACATCAGGATTGTTAGCTCTCTCTGGGTATTTTCGATACAGAGGCTTTTCTTGCCATTTCTTAGCCAGTTTCTGTAGCAGTTCTTTCTTTGCAGTTACTTTTACCTGCTTTGCTTTTTCTGTGTTTTCCATTTCAGCAGTAAATGGGACTTCTGAAATTTGTAGTCCATTACTGTATCTTTGTGCATCTTTTGTAATGGAATATCATCTTTTGATGCTTTCGTGTTTCAAAACGAGTTTGATCATCCAAACATGTGATTCCCTTAGATATGTAGATAATCCAATTGTTGCAGTTTTCAACGCAATGTCTAACTGGATTAACCCACGTCCTCCTTCTTTCCTAGGGAGATATATTCTATCTATATCTGCCTTAGGGTGATGCATTATGTGCATGGTTAAGAATTTTCGAATGTTTGTATCGAGCCTACGGATCTCTGTGCTTGACCAGTTGATGACATTGTAACAGAAGGTTACTACTGGTATGGCAAGCATGTTTATGGCATCGATCCTATTCTTTGCATTCAATTCCGTTCTTAAGATTGCTCTTACTCTGCGGTAACATTCCTTCCTTATCCTTTCCGTCATTGTCGAGTGCTTGATTCCGTTTCCTTCACAAACACCTAGATATTTGTAAGTTTTTTCTCGATCAAATTCTCTTATCACGTTCCCCCGATCAAGATTAATGTCTGAACACTTCAGCAGCTTTCCTCTGGTGAACGTTGCTTTGGCGCATTTATTTAGTCCAAGCTCCATGTTAATGTCATCACTGAACTGCTCGACAGTGGATAATAGCCCTTGCAATTGTTCATCAATTTTTGCAAATAGTTTCAGGTCATCCATGTAGAACAAGTGATTAATGGTTTTGTCATAGACTTTACATCCATGTTTTGTTTCATTTAGCATTTTACTTAATGGTATAAGTGCGATGCAGAATAAAAGCGGTGATAAAAAGTCACCCTGAAAAATTCCACAATTAATATTCACTTCTCCAGCTTCCAGTGATTTTGTTTCACTATTCAAAAGGAGTGTCGTTTTCCATGCCTTCATACTGAATGACAAAAACCTCCTGACAACGGGGGATATTTTAAAAATCTCTAAACATTTTTCAATCCAACTGTGTGGCAAACTATCGAATGCTTTTTTATAATCTATCCAAGCAATCGATAGATTTTTGTGTCTATTATGACAATCTTCCAGTATCATTTTGTTAACCAGAAGCTGATCCTTACAGCCATATGAGCCTCGTTTACACCCTTTCTGCTCAATGGGAAATAGGTCATTTGTTATCAGGTGGTCATATGTGTATTCAGTTAGGACTGATGTTAAAATGTTATACATTGTGGTCAAGCAAGTTATCGGTCTGTAATTTTTGGGATTGTTTGTCTCATCATTCTTCGGAAGCAGGAATGTAATGCCGTTAACTAGCCATGATGGTATCTTTTCTGGCTCCTTAACTATTTCATTGTAAAGTTGGGCTAACAGCTCATGGGACTCTGTGAAGGCATTTATCCAAAATTTTTGTATTTTGTCTTTTCCTGGGGATTTCCATTTGCTGGTTTTTCTTAGAGCCAATCGCAACTGTTCAACTGTGATATTTTCCCATATTTGTTCCTCAAGGTGAGCTGTATCTTTCATTTCTCTGTCTATCCATGGGGCATGTATGTTATGAACTTTTTCTTCGGCCCAGATCTTTTCCCAGAATTCTTGCACTTCCTCCTTGGGTGGTATTGATTTAGCAGTTATTGTTGACTTACCAATTTTTCTGTAGAAGTTTCTTTGGATGTTTTTGAACATATTATTGTCCTTATAGAATCTAGATCGTTTTTCAAAGCGCCTTATACGAGCAGACTTGGCCGACACTTTTTGCTTGATTATTTCTATCAGCATGTCTATTTCACATGTTGATTTTATACTGTACTTTTTTTTCAATTTTCTAAGTTTAGTTTGTTTAACATGTTCACCTACTTTAGAGTTTGTTAAAATTTCTATGTCAGATCGGAGAAGGTTTATTTGGCGATTGATGTTCTCTTGCCAAGTAGATTTCTTGTGGGAATTCCTTTGTTTTTTCGTCTTCACTCCACATAAGTGAGTGGTGACTTTAGCCGATGCATAATAGAGATGATTTAAATCAGTAATGTTTAGTTTGTTTGTGATGATAATGTTTTTGAGAATTATGTTAGTATTGTGTATTATCTTTTGGTTCTGTTTGGAGTTCTGGATCTTAGGGAGGGTGTCACGTTGCCCCATGTCAGATTCTTTCATTTTCATCCATTCGATCATAATTTCATCCTTCAAGTTGGCAAGTTCATTCTCATTCATTTCTTTATCATTTACGATCTCATTACTTTCATTTGGAGTTTCATCCTGAGCATGCACACCCTCCACTTTTTCGATCCTTTCTTTAATTTGTTCTGTTGCCAGTGATTCCGCCCCAACCCTGGGGTTCGAAGTGTTACAGTTTACCTCGTTTTCACTGACACATGTTTCATTTTCCCTTCGCTGACTTTGTGCTAATAGCTTGATCTGATCAATTTCTATATCAGTTAGTAACTTTTTTCTTACAATATTTCTTCGTATATTGGCTAGTTTGTTACTGTCAATATAGCCTCTGTTTTCGGGATGTTTCTTTTTCCAGTTGATATATGTCTGTTCTGTATTCGATGTATTTGATGGGTAGTACATGGCAGTGTAGAAAGCCTCAAGGACTTCTTTATTATCTTCCCTTGACCATTTTTCTCTCTTTTTCTTTGGATTTCTTGGTGGTGAGCATGGAGGGCCAACAGTAGGAGTATTCCGGTTATGGGAGGTCTGCAGCTCCGAAGTGATGGGAAGGTTTGAACCATTAGCTGATTTTTCGACCCCAGTCTGGTACCTCTCTGAGGGACGCGGCCCTTTTTTACCCGGGTGACGGCCTATCCGGTATGAGATTTTATCATTAGACATTTACTTTATTTTGTCGCGTTTTATCCTTATCTGCCAAGGGGTAATCATTTCGTGTTACCACTTCTAGAACGAGTGTCAACCAAGACTAGAGGGGTCGTTCTCCCCTAGAGACACGGCTATTCCCTGCCGGCCGCCATCCCGGTATTTCTTGGTCACGGGGTTTTCTTTTTGTTGTTTTTTTAAAAATTGTTATTATCATGAGTGGTTCCTTAATTTGAGCATTGCATGGCTTAAGAATGAAATTATTAATAACTGTCTCCACTCCAGGCACAAGGCCCGCAATCACCCAGTGCATTACAATAATATAATATACTTTTTGCTGTAGTTGCCTGTTATTGTTGTTGGCTATGTCGGTGGTGGTGCCGGGGATTTTTATATTGTTGGTGAGGAAGGGGTGAGCCAGTATTCCCATAGTTGTTGATGTTGACGTTTGGCCGGTGGCCAGGTCACTAAGTCAATCTATTGATATCTTTTGCTAGCCTCTCCCTTGTCTAGTGATACCGCCACCTTCCCCTTTCTCTCTCAAGTTAACAGGGGAATAGTGGTGGTAGCAATGAAGGAGGGGTGGCGGCGGCGATGGGATAGTGGTAGCAATATGATGGATGCTGTGGTGGCGCCGGTGGCGTTGTGGTTACTGGGTTTTGTGATATGTAGTATCTATGAGTTTGTGTTCGTATGTTTGATATATATTGTGTTGACATATTGCCGTAAAATTGGAATTAAACATTTTGTTAAAATTTGAGACAATAATAATAGTAATTATTATTATCATGCCGGGATTGATGGTGGTGGTGGTGAAATTGCCGTTATCTAGCTGTTATATTTAGTGTGATGGGATAGGTGGTGTATCAAGTTTCTGGTGTTGGTGAAGTTGCTGTTATTTGGCTGTTCTATATAGTGTACACAGAGGGTGTTTTCTTCCATTTATAACCATTTTCTTTTTTTGAATACAAAATATATAATACAATATTGAATATTTGAGCGATATAACAATATAATATGGATCCGAAATTTTATGGGACTTCATTCGGTGGGTTATGCATTTGTACTAAGAATTGTTATTTCACAATTGATTTAAATATGTTAAAAATCAAAAACTTACGGGAGCGATTTCATGACTTTCTACCACCTCGTGCGTCTTCTTCCCTTCTTCTTCCCTTCTTCCCTTATTATTATTATTATTATTATGATTATTATTATTATTGAATGTTATGGTTGACGGAGGCTCGGCTCTGTAAGGTACTGTAAATTTTGAACGCTTTAACAATTGTAAATTGTTTAAAACTTAGACCAACTTGTAGACAAAAACACCCTCCTCCTCGTGAGAGGGGTCTTTCTGCCCGCTATTTGGCCCTTCGGGGTTAAATAACTGCTTATTGGGGTTTTGTACCCAATATTTATTTTTAACAAAAAAACAACATGGCTACGAAAAAGAATTTGCATAGGTCACTCCCACTCATTCCGTCTTCTTTTTCCTCAATCGTCACTACAGCAGAGAGAAGATTGTCTCTCTCCCTCCCTTCTCTTTCGCAAGCGACGAAAGAAAATAAAAGTCTCGTGCAAAGCGTGCAAGGTTTCTCCACGACGACGACGACAGCGACGAAACAGGTGTGCGGTAAATACGAAAACCCAGTTCATTCGTCTGACGTCAGGAATAATAGCAGTAGCAGCCGTAATAACAACAGCAACAGTGACAATGAAAACAACAGTAGCAGCCGCAACAGCATCACCAGCAGCATAAACAACAACAGCATTAGCAGCAGCAACACCTACAACAACAACCACAGCAACAGCGGCGGAGGCAGTAGTCGTAGTACCTGCAGCAACAACAAAAGTACCAGCAGCTGTGACGACAACAACAACAACAGCAGCAGAGAAAAATCAATCTCATTTGCAGGTATTGCGAAAAACTTGGAAACAATCCTCATAACAAATGAGGAATTAGAGGAAGCGAAGAAGATGGTGACAAAGAACGGATACCGAGCAATCTGCAAGGCAGCGGAAAATTTGTTCGAAACCCAACAGCACTGTACGGTCACGTACCGTACAGTAAGTACAAAATCCCGTAGGGTGGAAAGAGCCACAGAGGCTCAAATACAAAAAGCCTTGGGGTCTGTGTGGCAGCGGAAAACGCACATCACCCGAGGCAAAAAATATGCCACCGTAGACGTACTTTTTGCCACACCCCAGGAGGCAAAGGCCCAATCCGTAGTGACCCTAAGGAGCGAGGAAATGCTGTTGGTGCCCTCCTACTGCGGGCAAAAAATTGTGAGGGTCAAACTGACCCACGTCCCCCCCGGAATGGCCCCTTCTTGGCTGGCCGCGTCTGTCCTCGTCGGAATCGAGGACATAACAACTGTACTGCAAGTACAGAAAAAAGTAAGAGAAGATTGGGTCGGCAGCTCCATTGAGATGCTAATCCAAACCAACCAGGAGTGCATCGAAGCTATCCCGGATGTGATAGACTTCGATAACGGCACTGAACTGCCCATAAGTGTTGAGGGAAAACGCCCGAAATGCTTTCGCTGTGGATCGAAGACTCACCTCAGGGCCTTCTGCAACGAGAAGACCCTGAGAAAGGAGAAACACCCCCTCCTTCCGAAACCGGCTCCACGGCTACCAGCAACAGGACAAGCGGCAACCAGGAACGATAGGTCCGTGGCACCCATACCCACGCTACGGAAATCAAAAACAGCAGCAGCAGTGGAAATATTAACAACAACAACAGCAATACCAAATGCAGCTGCAACAGAGACTCCAGTGCAAACATCACCAACAACAACAAGTGAAAGAGTGGAGCTGGTACCCCTCCCCGACCTCACAGAATCAGACATGGAGTGTGAGGTGGGAGAGAGATGGCAAAAGGTCGTAAGAAGGCACACACGCAGAAGCAGCGCATCGTCGCCTTTAAAAAGGGAGGAAAGAAATGAGAAAAGGGTAAAGTCTACTGCAAAGAGACCCACAGCAGCAACACCACCAACACCATCACCACCCACACTAGCACCACCACCACAAGCACCAATATCGCAAACACAACAAAACACACACACCCAGCAACAACGACAAGAAAATAGCAGAACCACACCCCACCCCCAGAAAAACAAATGCACGGCAATAAACACACACAACAAGAAACTAATGACTTACATAATTGAACACACAGACATTTCACAACACGACTACATAATACCAGCACCAATCAAAACGCCAACTAACATAACACTGCTAAAAATAGCACAGAAACAATACACAAACATTAAAACGAAATTCCCCAACGCAGTTGGTGATTTCAGAGACCTAGGAGGAACTATCAATCGAAGAGTATATTCAGACATTCTCTTAGAAGAGCCGACGACCAGCCGAAGGTACGATTCAACGGTCCCTTCACCAGACGATCAAGTGAAAAGGGATGTAAAAACCATCCCTCCTCTACGAAAAGTACGGTAAGTGGTCTTTCCCATCTTTTCCACTCTATTTTAAACATGACCTCACTCAGAATAGGCAGCATAAATGCGCGTGGCTTGGGGTCGTCATGGAAGCAGGGTCATCTGCTCAACGACCTCAGGTTACTAAACATAGATGTAGTGGCCATCAGCGAGACCAGAATCTCTGAAGCACGGGCCTTCGCACCGATCTTCGGCGGCTACGATGTGTACGCATCTCCCAGCCGTCCTGGATCGGGGGGGAGGAGTTGCTGTGCTTTTTCGGAGAGGTTTGGATCTCGCCATACGGGCCATCTTCCTGGACCCAGAGGGTAAGCTGGTGGTGCTGGACGTGACCAGCGGAGACGGGCATGCTTTCAGGCTAGTGGCCGTCTATTCCCCGACAGGAGCAGGGCGACCTGATTTGTTCCGGCGTCTGGAGACCTTTCTTGGAACGTCCCGCTCTTTAGTGTTAGTGGGCGACTGGAACGGGATCTTAGATGCACGCTGGGACTGTGTGGGATTAGCGGATAGGGGTGGAGGGTGCAAGAGCCTCACCAACCTGCTCAGGCGTTTTGAACTGTCTGACAGGTACCGATTGGATTTCCCGAATGTGCCAATGTGGACTTGGACAAATCGTATAGGGTCATCCAGATCATATCTAGATAGAGTATTTTGTAGGGAAATAGATAGGTCTAGCATAGGCTGTCCACAATTCAAGATAGTCAGCTACACGGACCACAAATTCGTGATCTGTGTGCTTGACTTAGATAGGCTTCATAGACGAGGACCCGGCTACTGGAAGCTAAACGCGTGCTTACCAGCGCGCAAGGCCTACAGAGACCGGATTAGCGAACTAGTTAAGCGGGCGTTGACGGGGGCCATCGTCAACAACAAGTGGTGGTTTGCTTTGAAAAGAGCGATTAGAATAGAATCGATTAGGTTTAGTAAGGCTTTAGCAATAGAGAAAAATAGAGCAGAGGGAGAACTAGTTAGAAAATTAGACGAGGCGCTTAGCAAAGGCATTGCGACCGACGTGTTTGCGGCGAAATTGGCCCTTGACCAATTCTTCAATGCAAAGCACGAAGGCTGCGTTGTCAGAGCAAGGGTATGTGCTCTCAGACACGAGGGGACGAAAGCCGCTCAATGGGCCCGAGTGGCGGAGGCACGTCGTGGCAACAAAGCCACGATCCGGTCTTTGGTGGACCACGACGGGCGCATGCTACTCGATCCCGGGCAAATGTGTGAAGCTTTTCAGCGACACTTCGCTCAGCTGTTCGGGGGCAGCGGTGGGCCGGGTAGAGGGATGGACTTTAGTGTCTACCTCGACGGACTGCCGCGGCTCTCGGCCACTGAGGCGAAGTGTTGCGAAAAGCCGATAACAGCCGCTGAAGTAAGGGAGGCAATGACTGGCTGCACAAGGGGTAAATCGCCTGGTTTGGATGGTCTGCCCTATGAACTTTACGTACAGATGTCAGACTTGTTCGGAGGCCTCTTGGCGGACGTCTACTGCAACTGGCAACAGAAGGGGAGAATTCCCAGTTCTGTGAGCCGAGGAGCGGTGGCACTGCTGAGAAAGGATCCGAACAAGGGGGATAACATAGATAATTTCCGGCCCATAACTCTGCTAAACACAGAGTTCAAGATTTTGGCCAAGGTGCTAGCAAAGAGGTTGGCGCTTGTCGTTGGTGGTCTGGTGGGAGAGGCGCAGACATGCGCCATTCCCGACAGATCCATCCACGACAACCTCCACCTCATGCGATACATCATAGAGAGGGTAGCTAGTGAACCTGGCACGGGTGGGTCCTTGATCAATTTAGATCAGTCGAAAGCTTTCGATAGGGTCGACCATCGTTACCTAGCGGCAGTCCTGAGGGCGGCTGGTTTTGGGCCCGTCTTCAGCGGCTGGATCGCTGCCATGCACAGCGACATCTGCTCTGTGGTGAGAGTGAACGGTCACCTGTCGGAACCGTTCAACATCATGCGCTCGGTCCGCCAAGGATGTCCTCTCTCGTCCCTCTTGTACGTATTGACTCTCGAGCCATTACTGCACAAACTGGAGACGTTGAGGGGAGTCCCGCGCGAACTAGGATGCGGAAGATCCGTGTCAGCATATGCGGACGATGTCACCGTAGTGGTGTCGAACGCCAAACACATCGAGGCGATCGGCACTACACTAAGAGAATACGAAGCGGTGACAGAAGCAATGATCAACCAGGAAAAGTCAGTGGGCCTGCAGCTCGGCACCTGGAGAGGCAGGTCCATGCCGTCCAACAGCGTCGTCGGACGCTGGACGGACGGACCGGTTAAATTGCTAGGGGTCTGGTTCGGTTCGGACCTCCAGACGGACAAAAACTGGGACGAGGTGACGAGCAGGGTGGCTTCTCTCACCCAAAAATGGGCGGAGAGGAAGCTATCCCTGAAAGGTCGAGCGGAGGTGGCTAACGCGTACATCGCGTCTGTCATCTGCTACCGACTGACCGTCGTACCTTGTCCTAAGCCTCGCCTGTCTGCGCTGGAGCGTTTGCTCTTTCGCTTTTTGTGGAAGGGACGTGCTCCGATGGTCAGGCGGTCCATCTGTTGTCAACACCCGCTACGTGGAGGGCTGGGCATGCCGTGGCTGATGATGCGCAGGCACGCGCTCAGGCTACGACATCTCCACCTCTTCCTCGACGGTGATCAGGTGTGGTCGCCGTTTGCTAGACACGTATTTCCCCAGCTCGTTTCCTTGACGGAGCTGCAGTCCTGGGTCAAGCGAAGACCGAGACGGAGCGCCTTGAGAATGGAATGTCTTCAGGCGCTCACAGCCCTCGACCAATCGGGCAATGTGATCGGTGGAAACTCCACCTCGGCGTTCTATAGAGGATTAGTGGAGGGGAAGAGCGACGACGCACTTGGGGAAACTTTAGGCGTCGACGAAAATCAACTAGCCAATCTCTTCGGAAGAACTTTCGGGCCAGGGCCTATGGACAACTTCCAGAAATCTCTGGCCTGGCAGTGCTACCGAAGAGCCTTGCCAGTTCGGGATAAACTCTACAGGCATGGAGGTCCCGTCAGCCGGGCATGTCCGAGAAGCGCGCAGGGCGACGAAACCGTCCAGCACGCACTCGTCCAGTGTCCGAAAATTGCTGACTTGTGGGTTTATGTCGAACACCTGCTGTCGCGTTTAGGACGGATCCGGCTATCATCTGAGTCCATCGTGAGGATTGCCCCGCCCTCCTCCTTTAGCCGGGAAGGGCAGGCAGTTTTTATCTGTCTGGTGGCCATGGCTAAAGAGATAGTATGGTGGACACGTTTGAAAGGGCTGAAGACGAGCACTTACATCTTCGGTGATGCTCTGATTGACTTTTTCAAATTTCATTTGAAAAGGAAAATCAGAGTAGAGAGGGAAGTGCTCTCTTCCCAGCATTTTGTTGAAAGATGGGTGAGAGAAGCAAGAATGGCCCGAGTGAATGGGCCTACTCTGAGTATATATCTGTAAATTAAAGGTGGAAAACTGGGAGAGGGCACTTGCCTTGGTTGTCAGGGTCATTGTGGCTTTTTACTGGGCTTTCTCCACAAATGTCCCTTCGAAGTCTCCCCCTATTGGGGAATTTTTTATTGTTATTTTTTGTTACATCCTCTGTTTTTGTTTTTTACACGCAGAAATGCCCATTTGTACCGTCCTGCATTGTCCTGCACTGTCCTTAATGTCTACTTTATGTAAACCCTTGTGGTTAATAAAGAAATCATTATTATTATTATTATTGTTGTTATTCTTTGAATCTCAGTCATTGATGTTGGTTAACTGGAAAGTCCGTTGGAATGAATATCAAGCCACTACCTGCAGCCTCAGATATTCAGGACGTACGGAGGGTTCTTGCTGTTCCAAGCAAGCATGCCTTTTGAAGCGTTCCAAAAAGCGTGAAGGGGCCGATTTTCTTTAACCATCCCTGGAAACTTTTGGAGATAGGCCCCAGTGCGCCTATGACAATCGGGATCACTTTGACTTCATGGCAGTTCCAAATCCTTTTCATCTCCCACTTTAGGTCCTGGTATCGGTTAATTTTCTCCCTCTCCTTCTCTTGCACTCTCGTGTCGAACGGGCAGGCCACATCCACAATCAGACACGATCTTTTTTCCTTGTCCACAACCACCAGGTCAGGTGTATTGTGTTCCAGTTTTTTGTCCGTCTGTATCCTAAAATCCCACAGCACCTTCACCTGATTGTTCTCCATCACCGCCTCTGGCCTATGCTCATACCATTTCTCAGAATGTGGTAAATTGTTTACTTTGCACAGGTGCCAGTGGATCACCCTGCCCATCGCATCGTGTCTCCAGCCCTTATAGTGGGTCTGGGCTAGGTGTTTACACTCGGACACAATGTGAGCCACAGTCTCCTCTCTCTCTCCACAGATCCTGCACAGTGGGCTAGCCTCCTCCTTGTAAATATGGTGCTTCAACCACTTCGTTTTGAGGGCCTGCTCCTGCGCAGCCATTATCATTCCTTCTGTAGCCTTTTTGAGGTCTCCTCTTCTCAACCAGTTCCATGTCTGTGGATCTCTAAATTCAGTTTTCTCAAAGAAGGTACTATGAAGGGATTTTCCCTTAAGGCTGCTCTTCCTCCTTGATGTTATTTCCTCCTTGGACATCCCCTGGCCTACTGTCCCCTCCTTCAGTACAGTTTTGAGCATTGGCTCCTTACTATAGGTCACGTATTTGTATAGGTTGTTTTTCTCCATCTGAACACAGTCCTCTATGCTAATAAGACCTCTTCCACCCTCAGATCTCCTTAGGTAGAGTCTATCGACATCACTCCTCTTGTGGAACATGTTGTAGATAGTCAATAGCTTCCTAGTCTTCCTATCCATTTCTTTTTGTTCAGCAACATTCCATCTCAGAATTCCCGCACTGTATCTAATAATAGACACAGCTCGGGAATTTACTGCGCTTATGGCATTTCTGCTGTTCAGATGTGACTTCAATACGCTCCTTACTCTCCGAATGTATTCAGTTCTTAACAAATTATTATTATTATTATTATTATTATTATTATTATTATTATTATTATTATTATTATTATCCGTTGGAATGAATATCAAGCCACTACCTGCAGCCTCAGATATTCAGGACGTATCGGAGGGTTCTTGCTGTTCCCAGCAAGCATGCCTTTTGAAGCGTACCAAAAAGCGTGAAGGGGCCGATTTTCTTTAACCATCCCTGGAAACTTTTGGAGATAATCCCCAGTGCGCCTATGACAATCGGGATCACTTTGACTTCATGGCTTTCCAAATCTTTTTTACCTCCCACTTTAAGTCCTGGTATCGGTTAATTTTCTCCCTCTCCTTCTCTTGCACTCTCGTGTCGAATTGGCAGGCCACATCCACAATCAGACACGATCTTTTTTCTTTGTCCACATCCACCAGGTCAGGTCTATTGTGTTCCAGTTTCTTGTCTGTCTGTATCCTAAAATCCCACAGTACCTTCACCTGATCGTTCTCCATCACCGCCTCTGGCTTATGCTCATACCATTTCTCAGAATGTGGTAAATTGTTTACTTTGCACAGGTGCCAGTGGATCACCCTGCCCATCACATCATGTCTCCAGCCCTTATAGTGGGTCTGGGCTAGGTGTTTACACTCGGATACAATGTGAGCCACAGTCTCCTCTCTCTCTCCACAGATCCTGCACAGTGGGCTAGCCTCCTCCTTGTGAATATGGTGTTTCAACCACTTCGTTTTGAGGGCCTGCTCCTGCGCAGCCTTTATCATTCCTTCTGTAGCCTTTTTAAGGTCTCCTCTTCTCAACCAGTTCCATGTCTTTGGATCTCTAAATTCAGTTTTCTCAAAGAAGGTACTATGAAGGGATTTTTCCTGAAGGCTGCTCTTTCTCCTTGATGTTATTTCCTCTTTGGACATCCCCCGGCCTATTGTCCCTTCCTTCAGTACAGTTCTGAGCATTGGCTCCTTACCATCAGTCACGTATTTGTGTAGGTTGTTTTTCTCCATCTGAACACAGTCCTCTATGCTCATAAGACCTCTTCCACCCTCAGATCTCCTTAGGTAGAGTCTATCGACATCACTCCTCTTGTGGAACATGTTGTAGATAGTCAATAGCTTCCTAGTCTTCCTATCCATTTCTTTTTGTTCAGCAACATTCCATCTCAGAATTCCCGCACTGTACCTAATAATAGACACAGCTCGGGAATTTACTGCGCTTATGGCATTTTTGCTGTTCAGATGTGACTTCAATACGCTCCTTATTCTCCGAATGTGTTCATTTCTTAACAATTCCTTCATTTTTTTCTTTATGCCATCAGCCTCCAGAACGCCCAAATACTTGTATCCTTCCTCAGAGTTAATTTCCTTTATCATCTCACCTGTTGATATCTGGATTCCGTTACTTCTGCTCAACCTACCCCCCCCCCCCTCATCACAATGACTCCACACTTACTAATACCAAACTGCATACATATATCACTGCTGAAAATGCGGACAGCGTCAACAAGCACATCCAACCCCTTCTCACTCTTCCCGAAGAGCTTAAGATCGTCCATGAAGAGGAGGTGATTGATGGTAAGCCCTCCCTTTCCCAACCCGTATACTGCTCTCACTTTTCGCTGTACACTGGTCAGGGGCATCAGGGCAAGGACAAACAACAGAGGGGTCAGGATATCTCCCTGGAAGATACCTCTCTTGATCTTCACGCTTCCCAAGGATTCTCCAGTTGATGTCAACTCTGTTTCCCAGGACCTCATACACTTGCCCAACAACTGTCTGATGTTATCTGCCACCTTGAAGATCTCCAGGCTTTTGGTGATCCAAGAATGAGGCACCATGTCAAATGCCTTTCTGTAGTCTATCCATCCCATGGCAAGATCAGTGTGTCTCCTCCTGCAATTCCCCATTACCATCTTATCAATAAGTAACTGGTCCTTTGTACCACGTGACTTCTTTCGGCATCCTTTCTGTTCGTCCGGTAACAAGTTGCTTGTGTGGAGGTGATGGTAGATTTCCTCAGACACAATGCTCGTCAACAGTTTCCACATTACGGACAGACATGTGATAGGTCTCTAGTTGGTAACATCATTACCCTTGATTCGGTCTTTCATTATCAGAACTGTGGTACCTTTTGTCAACCACTCTGGTACCTCACCTGACATCAAGCAGTCATTGAACATGGTTGTCAGTTTCGGGTGGAGGGATGTTATATTTTTAATCCAATACCCCTGCACACCATCTGGGCCTGGTGATTTCCAGTTGGTTAGTTTATTATTATTATTATTATTATTATGATTATTATTATTATTATTATCGTCATCATCATCGTCATAGTGTGCAAATCTTTTCTGATCCGTTTACAATGTATCACATACCATGAGATTAACCAGATACTGCCATATTTCTATAGCTATAACTTTACATAACTAAGCCTGACAGCCCTGAATATCTCACGAATGATATTATGTTCTAATATGCTTTAAATGCAGGTCTAGGTATGCCATATATCAATGCAGCTTATCGTTCTGGAATAAGATATGTTTATTTGTAAAGTTAATTTCCCGTACACTGAATTCCTGAAAGCAGTTTAACATTTTATTAACATGAAACATACCAAGCCGCGTTTATTGCTGCAACATTTATGACTGTGATAATGGCAACACTAGGGCAGATTAGAATCATATGATAACAATAGTTCCAGAAGAATTGTTTGAATCCGTCATTCTTATCATATATATATATATATATATATATATATATATATATATATATATATATATATATATATATATATATATATATACATATATATATATATATATATATATATATATATATATATATATTAT
>OZ024741.1:348055956-348105956 GCA_964016885.1 Eledone cirrhosa
ATATATTTTTCCTAAGTTTCTCTCACTGTGTCGCTCTCTCCCGGGCGCTCGGATAGTTCAGCCTTCCTTGAGTGCTTGGAAAAATAAATTTACCCTCTTTCAGTAAACGAAATTACTCGGAGCGTCTCGCTTCGCTCCGGGGCCCGCCGTGCCGCCTGTTATGACCGCCATATTATACATATAAACACTAGGCCTAAGCATGACTATTAGCTGTATCATGCCTCCTTCTACTGGCATGTAAATAAACCACTCCTGTGTGAATTAATAGTATTCGTTTGGTATAGACGATGGCCTGTCAAAAATGGTAGACTTCCCGCTAGCACACCCGAAGCCTAAAGCAGTTACGTTCCTAGAGTACTCGGAAAAATTAATTTTCATTTAATTCGCTAGACGATACCACTTGCAACTGGCTGACACGTGGTTAGGGGGTGCTGGCTGGGATTTACGATCGAGGGCTTTAATTTTTACTCTATATCCCACCCTGATAATTTATCGAGATTCTCTATAATACACTTAAACATTTTCATATAAGATTCTCTCTGTAATTTTCTTAAATAAATCTCGCAACCCAAACCTCTAAGTTTTAATATTTTTTTTTTATTTTTTTATTTTTAATTTCTTAATTTTTTTATTTTTTTATTTAATTTCATCCTATAACACTAAACATATGTTTAACGTTCCAATTTTCTGTTCACACATTATACCATATAGACGCCTACTATATATGCCTCTGTCAAGATATTGGTTCTTTGGAATAACATTTTTCGCGACGATTTCTAGCCTGACTGTAGTGTGACCCTTCTTTCTTTCTTTCTTTCTTCCTTTTTTTTCTCTTTGACGGAGAGGTGGTAGTACATTATAAGCCTTCGCTCCCTCACCAGATGGTCATTAGTAGACCGAGTAGCCATCACTTGAGGGCGACTGACTGGTGTCAAAGCAGCTAGTTGGTCAATCGTCCTCTTTGTCTTTGATTTTCGGACCAATGGATTTTATCTGTTATGTTCCTTTGTTATATTTCGAATACCTGATGATATCACCGGATTTATACGGAACCTGTCATTGAAATGATCATCGTATAATAAACCTTTCAAGGATTTACACTAGTCCAGCCTCCTGTTAATTAATTTATTCAATTTATATTTCAGAGAGAGTGTGGTAAGATACCTTGTGGACCAGAACCCACAAGAGTACTCGGTACTTGGGATAGTAGAGTGGGTAATATGAAAAGATTAAGGACCTCGACGGCTGAGCTCCGGCTGTTTCGACACCCGTCTGGCTCCTGAATATTTTCATATATATATATATATATATATATATGCATTTCTCTCTCGTGCTGCTGGTATTATTGTTTCAATGTTGTTGTCCACTTTTTAATGATATTCCTTAGAATATCATTACTGTTGCTGTTGCTGCTAAATTTGCCACACTTATTGCATGATATTGATTTTGTTGGCGCCTTGATGTCAGCAACAGTGAGTTCTCTAAAACTCTGCTTTTTCATCTGAGCACAATACACTCAGCTGTTTTTAGCAGCATATAATTGGCAATTAGGCATACTAATAATCACTGTGGTACGTAGAGCCGGCATGTTCGGCAGGTTGATGAGGTCAGGGAATCCTACGACATGTTTCGATTTGTCCACAAATAAACCTGTGGAAGGATTCCAGAACAATCCTCTTGCTGCTGGATGATATTATTTCTTTGCAAAACGATGCTGCACATGATCCTGTTGACGACTCATTCTGGAAGGATATATGATTATCTTAGCTTGATTCTTCTTCTCGCCATTGGGAAAAGTTACAAGTGACATCTCAGCACTTTAAATGCCTTGCCCTTAGCACAATCTCTATATGTAGCCATACGTGCTCTCGGATATATGGACATGGGTTGATGCTTCTGGTGATTTGCCCTTGCCGATAGGAATTTTTCTTTGCTAAAATTCAACTTTATATTTCTGTCACCATTGATTGTTTCTTAAAATGTTCTCAACAGCTCCGTTTTCGCTTCTGTCATCACTGAGATGAACATCTTCTATCTGACTCTATTGCTGCTTTCGATGCTGTTGATTTATATTGTCAGTGCTACCTCATATGCTGGTTTTGGTGATGGTTCTGCTATCGCCTTCCTCTCAATTATCTTCGAAATATATATATATATATATTGTTAATTGTATTACTATCAATATTATTTTTAATTTCGTCAATGCTGGCATTTTCTTGGTTGTGATTGATGTTATTACACTTACCTTGGTATATTTGAGGTATAGTTTTTTTTTACTGATAGTGGATTAGACGTTGATGGTGCCGCTGATACTGGTATTGTCCTGTATATATACTGGGTCTTATTTTCATTTCCATTGTTTATCTAAACCGAATGACGAATATTGCAATATGGGGAAGAAAATGTAACTTACCCAACAACACAGAAATTCCAACTGATAATCTAGAATGACGTGGGATACGAACATATAAGTTATGTGAAAAGTCTTGTGTTTCGGAAATCCCAGTTATGATGGCAGTGACACATATATAAAGTAATGGCTCAGCATATATCCCGTCATGAATCACTTGAATTCGTACTCCGGCTAATTTGAGAATTCTCCTCAAGAATATCGTTATGAAATATTTGATTGATAATGACGTTGATAATCGTTAACTTTCGGCATTCGGCCATGCTACAGTTGCTGAGCACTGTCTGATGAACTGTCAGTTCGTGCAAATTATGAATTAGAGTTCGCTGTACAATTCAGTGAAACTAGATATTTTTTGCGTCTGAGAAGGGCGAGATTCCACTGTGTTATACACTGAAAATTTAGGTGCTGGATCATATATAAATATACAATAACAAATAGTATTAGGTCACTTATGTGAATGCAGATTATGCGGTCGTATTTAGAAATTCTTACAAACACTTAAACAAAATCGTTTTAAAAAGAGCTATGTAAAATATACAGTTCAAAGGAAAATATAATAATTGTTTCAGCTTTTGGCACAAGGTCAGCAATTTCCCAGTGCATTAATGGTACTTTATTTTATCGAACCCGTAAGGATGAAAGGCAAACTTAACCTCGACGGGATTTGAAATCAAAATGGCAAAGGACGTAACTCTATGAGTCAAAGCATGGCGTCCGACCCTCTACCGATACTGCCAATCCCCCGCCATAATCCACCGCAATAATGATTTCTATTATAGGTAGAAGGACAGCATTTTTGTTTTGCCGGGGATCGATTAAATCGACCCAGTATGTGACTGGTATTTTATATATCGACACTGAGAATGAATGGAAAAGCTAACCTCGGTGGGATTTGAATTCAGACCGTAAATAGTCGTAACTCTATGCCAAAAAGCAGGGTGTTCGACGCACTACCGTTAGATCCAATCCACTGCCCTTGTAATGATAATAATAATAATGTTTCTACGTTTGGCACAAGGCCAGCAATAACTTCAGTACATTACTGGCGCTTTACTTTATCGACCCCGTAAAGATGAAAAGCAAAGCTAACCGCGGCAGGATTTAAACTCAGAACGTAAGGGGCCGTATCTCTACGACACAGTGCATGTTATATGAATGATAATAATAATTGTTTCTACTTTTGGTACAAGGCCAGCAATTACGCCGGTGCATTACTAGTACTTTATTTTATCGATCCTGTAAGCATGAAACGCAAAGTTAACTCAGAAGGTAAAGGGAATTATAATGATTACTTAACAAATGGACATAGAAATTGCATGACCGCAACTCTGGCTATCAAATATCAATATATTTATCACTAGTAGCATATGGTTTAAGGTTATGTTAACCTAAATAGTGGGAAGTAGGCGAACACATGATTGAGATACTTTACAAATTTTGATTTCAAGATTTCTTACATATAACAATCATTACCAGCTGCCAATTCAGCTCAACATATTGTAATTCTCGCAAGAAAACCCTACCCATACACACATATATACACATACACATACACATACACACACAAACACATACACACACTGTGCCGTGAAGCCTTTAAAGTGAGCAAAGGCACTGCACAAAGCCAATCCCACTCTCTTAACCAAGATGGAATTTACCAAAAAGAAGAACAAGTCAACATCATTGGATACCATCAGGGTTGAAGGTGTTATATCAGAGTTTTCCTTTGTCAAGGAAGAATACTACGAGAAGGAAATCTCTGATATATATATATATATATATATATATGTATATATGCATACATATGTATATACGTGCATGTCTGTGCACGAGGTGTATCAGAAAAGTTCCAGGACTGATGTCACAAAAGATTTATTTCAAACCCAAACTTTACACTAAGAGTTTTCTCCTTCAAATTAATCCATCTGAAGTCTAATTCCCTTTTCCATCCTTTTCTGCCACTCTTGCATGCACTCCTTGAAGGATTCTTCCGAGATCCTCCGCAATTCCGTCGTCACGGTCTCTTTGATGTCGTCCACGTCTTCAAAACGGATCCCCTCCGGGTCGTACTCGAAGATCCATGACTCACCGGTGCTGACTGTCGCTAGAAGACTGGTTCGGTTTCAAGATGCTCGAGGATGTCTTGGCACACTTGCATGCGTCGTCCCTTCTGTTCATCGTTCAGCAGTTTTGACACCATCTACGCGCAGACTTTCTGCATGTCCAAATCTTCAGTGAGAATCTTCCAGACGCTGTCCCGATTCATGCCCAGCTCATTTGTCGAACAGTCAGTCGACGATCGATACGCACCATCTGCCTGACGCGCTCAACGTTGAGCTCAGTCCTGGTTGTTGAGGGACTTCCTCTCCTGGGGTCATCTTGCATCAATCAAAAACACGTGAGCGTGACATCGTCTCATCTCCATACAGTTGCTGCAGCAATCCCAGTGCTTCTGACGGAGTTTTCCCCACCCGTACCAGAAACTTCAAGTTTTTTCGCTGCTCTGTGGCCATTGGTTGACGACCTAAACCAGAGGAGATGTATATAAAATAATGAAGAAAAAAGTTTGATCGCTGCAGAGAGCTAAGATGCATACTCCAAGGGGAATACTTTGAAGGAGAAAACTCTTGGTGTGAAGTCTGGGTTTGAAATAAATCTTTTGTGACATCAGTCCTGGAACTTTTCTGACACACCTCGTATGTATATATATATATATATATATATATATATATATATATATATATATATATATATATATATATATATATATATATATATATATATATATATATACATATATATATATATATATATACATATATATATATATACATATATATATATATAAATATATATATATATAAATATAAATATAAATATATATATATATATATATATATATATATATATATATATATACAGATATATGTGTGTGTGTGTGTGCGTGCGGCATAGTGTTTGTGTGCAGGACGTGGTTTGATGACGTAGGCTTGTTTCCAATACGATTAAGCAGACTATACGTCATACAAGCTAATAGACAATTTAGACATCTATAGTGGTATACTTAAGTGTTACCTTGTACATTTACACAAAAATGTATGTAAAATAATATATATATATATTGTTTTAAATACATATATATATTTATTTATTTATATACACACACACACATATCTATATATATATATATATATATATATATATATATATATATATATATATATATATATATATATATATATATATATTTATATATATGAACTTATATGATGTATATATATATATATATATGTATACATATACACACACACACACACACACATATATATATATATATACATACATACACATGTATGAATGCATGCTTGTATATAGGCCAGTGAGCCTTATATTAATATATTTTGACGTATATTATATATTTTGTCTCGCTTAACCAAAAGAAGTGCGTATTGATTTTGACATATATTAACTTAAAGTTTTATATGTTCGCTTTACAATACAATACAGTCTTCAAGACTTTTACCTATCTACCTATCGATAACTCTTATTTACCTACCTATGTGTATGTCTTAAAAGACCACTTTTCATTCACGTCAATTACTAATGTCTGTAGAACGTAATAAGTTTAACATGATTGACCATATATTGTTTTCTCATTGTAAAAGTATAATTATAATAATAATAATGTTTTCTTTATTAACCACAAGAGTTTACATAAAGTAGACATTAAGGACAGTACAGGACAATAAAGGACGGTTCAAATGGGCATTTCTGCGTATAAAAAAAAATAGAGGATGTAATAAAAAATAACAATGAAAAATTCCCCAATAGGGCGGAGACTTCCGAAGGACATTTGTGGAGAAAGCCCATTAAAAGGCCACAGTGACACTGACCACCAGGGCAAGTGCCCTCACCCAGTTTTCCACCTTTAATTTACAGACAGATACTCAGAGTAGCCCCATTCACTCGGGCCATACTTGCTTCTCTCATCCATCTTTCAACAAAATGCTGGGAAGAGAGCACTTCCGTCTCTACCCTGATTTTCTTTTTCAAATGAAATTTGAAAAAGTTAATCAGGGCATCACCGAAGAGGTAAGTGTTCGTCTTCAGCCCTTTCAAACGTGTCCACCATAATATCTCTTTCGCCATGGCCACCAGACAGATAAAAACTGCCTGCCCTTCCGGGCTAAAGGAAGAGGGCGGGCCATCCTCACGATGGACACAGCTGATAGCTGGATCCGTCCTACACCTGACAGCAGGTGTTCGACATAAACCCACAAGTCAGCAATGCTCGGACACTGGACGAGTGCGTGCAGGACGGTTTCGTCGCCCAGCGCGCATCTCGGTCATGCCCGGCTGACGGCACCTCCATGCCTGTAGAGTTTATCCCGAACTGGCAAAGCTCCTTGGTAGCACTGCCAGGCCAGGGATTTCTGGAAGTTGTCCATAGGCCCCGGACAGAAAGTCCTTCCGAAGAGATTGGCTACTTGATTTTCGTCGACGCCTAGAGTTTTTCCAAGTACGGCGTCGCTCTTCCCCTCCTCTAATCCTCTATAGAACGCCAAGGTGGAGTTTCCACCGATCACATTGCCCGATAGGTCGAGGGCTGTGAGCGCCTGAAGACATTCCAGGTTCCAAGCGCTCCCTCTCTGTCTTCGCTTGACCCAGGACTGCAGCTCCGTCAAGGAGACGAGCTGGGAAAGACGTGTCTAGCAAACGGCGACCACACCTGATCACCGTCGAGGAAGAGGTGGAGATGTCTTAGCCTGACGCGTATCTGCGCATCATCAGCCACGGCATGCCCAGCCCTCCACGTAGCGGGTGTTGACAGCAGATGGACCGCCTGACCATCGCAGCGCGTCCCTTCCACAAAAAGAGGGAGTGCAAACGCTCCAGCGCAGATAGGCGGGGCTTAGGACAAGGTACGACGGTCAGACAGTAGTAGATGACCGACGCGATGTACGCGTTAGCCACCTCTGCTCGACATTTCAGGGATAGCTTCCTCTCCGCCCATTTCTGGGTGAGAGAAGCCACCCTGCTCGTCACCACGTCCCAGTTTTTGTCCGTCTGGAGGTCCGGACCGAACCAGACACCTAGCAATTTAACCGGTCCGTCCGTCCAGCGCCCCACGACGCTATTGGACGGCATGGACCTGCTTCTCCAGGTGCCGAGCTGCAGGCCCACTGACCTTTCCTGGTTGTTCATTGCTCCTGTCACCGCTTCGTATTCTCTTAGTGTAGTGCCGATCGCCTCGATATATTTGGCGTTCGACACCACTACGGTGACATCGTCCGCATATGCTGACACGGAACTTCAGCATCCTAGTTCGCGCGGGACCCCCCTCAACGTCTCTAGTTTGTGCAGTAATAGCTCGAGAGTCAATACGTACAACAGGGACGAGAGGGGACATCTTTGGCGGACGGAAAGCATGATGTTGAACGGTTCCGAAAGGTGACCGTTCACTCTCACCACAGAGCAGATGTCGCTGTGCATGGCAGCGATTCCAGCCTCTGAACACGGGCACAAAGCCAGCCGCCCTCAGGACTGCCGCTAAGTAACGATGGTCGATCCTATCGAAAGCTTTCGACTGATCTAAATTGATGAAGGACCCACCTGTTCCATGTTCCCTAGCTACCCTCTCTACGAATGTATCGCATGAGGTGGAGGTTGTCGTGGATTGATCTGTGGGGAATGGCGCCCTACCACCAGACCACCAACGACAAGCGCCAACCTCTTTGCTAGCACCTTGGCCAAAATCTTAAACTCTGTGTTTAGCAGAGTTATGGGCCTGAAATTATCTATGTTATCCACCTTGTTCGGATCCTTTCTCAGCAGCGCCACAGCTCCTCGGCTCACAGAACTGGGAATTCTCCCGTTCTGTTGCCAGTTTCAGTAGACGTCCGCCAAAAGGCCTCCGAACAAGTCTGGCATCTGTACGTAAAGATCATAGGGCAGACCATCCAAACCAGGCGATTTACCCCTTGTGCAGCCAGTCATTGCCTCCCGTACTTCAGCGGCTGCTATCGGCTTTTCGCAACGCTCCGCCTCAGTGGACGAGAGCCGCGGCAGTCCGTCGAGGTAGACACTAAAATCCATCCCTCGATCCGGCCGGCCGCTGCCCCCGAAGAGCTGTGCGAAGTGTCGCTGAAAAGCTTCACACATTTTCCCGGGATCAAGTAGCATGCGCCCGTTGTAGTCCACCAAAGACCGGATCGTGGCTTTGTTGCCACGACGCGCCTCCGGCACTCGGGCCCATTGAACGGCTTTCGTCCCCTTGTGTCTGAGAGCAAGCACCCTAGCTCTGACAACGCAGCCTTCGTGCTTTGCATTAAAGAATTGTTCAAGGGCCAATTTCGCCGCAAGTACGTCGATCTCGATGCCTTTGGTAAGGGCCTCGTCTAATTTTCTAACTAATTCTCCCTCTGCTCTATTTTTCTCTATTGCTAAAGCCTTACTAAACCTAATGGACTCTATTCTAATTGCTCTTTTCAGAGCAGACCACCACTTGTTGTTGACGATGACCCCCGTCAACGCCCGCTTAACTAGTTCGCTAATCCGGTCTCTGTAGGCCTTGCGCGCTGGTAAGGAAGCGTTTAGCTTCCAGTAGCCGGGTCATCGTCTATGAAGCCTATCTAAGTAAAGTACACAAATCAATAATGTGTCTTCCGTGTAGCTGACTATCTTGAATTGTGGACAGCCCATGCTAGACCTATCTATTTCCCTACAAAATACTCTATCTAGATATGATCTTGATGACCCTATGCGATTTGTCGAAGTCCACATTGGCACGTTCGGGAAATCCAATCGGTACCTGTCAGACAGTTCAAAACGCCTGAGCAGGTTGGTCAGACTCTTGCACCCTCCACCCCTATCCGCTAATCCCACACAGTCCCAGCGTGCATCTAAGATCCCGTTCCAGTCGCCCACTAACACTAAAGAACGGTCTCCAGACGCCGGAAGAAATCAGGCCGCCCTGCTCCTGTCGGGGCATAAACGGCCACTATTCTGAAATCTTGCCCGTCTCTGCTGGTCACGTCTAGCACCACCAACTTACCTTCTGGGTCCAGGAAAATGGCCCGTATGGCGAGATCCAAACCTATCCGAAAAAGCACAGCAAATTCTCCCCCCGATCCCGGCGGCTGGGAGATGAGTACACATCGTAGCCGCCGAAGATCCGTGCGAAGGCCCTTGCTTCGGAGATTCTAGTCTCGCTGATGGCCACTACATCTATGTTTAGTGACCTGAGATCGTTGAGCAGGTGGCCCTGCTTCCATGACGACCCCAAGCCACGCGCATTTATGCTGCCTATTCTTATTGAGATCATGTTGAAATGGAGTGGAAAAGATGGGAAAGACCACTCACCTTACTTCTCGTAGAGAAAGGGTGGTTTGTCCATCCTTTTCACTGCTTGTGGCCTCCTCCGGAAGGATATCCTTATAAATCCTCCGGGAGAGTGCTTTTCGGAAGTCTCCGGTGTCTTTGTGGAATTTTTGTTTTAGTGTCATGTACGTTTTCTGTGTGATGCGAGTGATTTGTATGTGTGCAGGTGGTGTGAATTTTGGGGTTGTTCTGAAGTCTTTATCTGTGATGCTGGTGTTGTGTTGGATGTAGTGTAATAATTGGTTGTTGTTCAAATTTAATCCTGTGTAGTGTGTATCGTTTTGGTTGTTTTGTTTTGTTTCCGTTTGTTGTGGGTTTGTTTCTGTTTCGCTTTTTGGTGACTTTTGTGGTGTTGGTGATGTTGTTGGTGTTTGTGGAGATGGGGTTGGTGATGCTGATCTGGATGGTGGCATATCTGTCCTAACTTTTTAGTTTGATAGTTTATTTGTTTTCCTCTGTATTTTGTTTTTAGAGGGGGAAGGAAGAGAATTTTTTTCTTTTTTGGTTTCTTTTTTTCATTTTTTCTGATACCGTTTCCCACTCCTCGTCGTCACAATCTGTCTCCAGTTGAGATAAGCCGGGAAGTGGAAAATCCTCCACAGGCGTTAGCTTTGGTTGTGGCGTGGTGGATGGTGTAGGCGCTGGTGCTAGTTCTGGCGCGTTGGGTGGTGGTGGGTTTGGTTTTGCTACTGTTGCTGGGATTGTTGCTGTTACAGTTGCTTCTGTTGTTGCTGCTACATGTATTGCTGCCATCTCTGCTGCTGGTGGTGTTGATGGTTGAGTCACTGAGGTGGGTAAGAGAGGTGGCCTCAACCTTTTAGCCTGAGGGTAGAAAGCCCTTAGGTGGGTTCCTTCACCACAAACGACACACCTAGGTCTTCTGCCCTCGACGATTACGGTGAGGTGGCTGCCGTCAGTGAGGTCTATTACCTCTGGGATTTCCTCGATGCTTGGATCAGGAGCTCCATCCCAGATCTGGATCTGTTCTCCTACTTTTCTTTCGCTATTTCGATTCTCTTGGTGTTGGCTTCGATGCCGGCGAGGACGGCAGCTATTAGCCAGGGAATTTCGATAGCTTGGGACGAGTGTGAAGTCGTCACTTCTTAATGGGGCCATGGAGTGTTCTCTAGCCTCCTGTGGTGTTTCAAAGAACACGTCCACGGTTCCATATTTCTGCCCACGTCTGATGTGGGTTGTTATTGCCCACACATGTCCCAAAAGCATTTTTGGATTTGGGACTCGGATGTTCGTTCCACTCGGCGCGATTTTATGTTAATTGTTCTATAAGACACGGTGCATAGGCACCGACGCTCCATTTTATTAGGTGGGTGGGTGAGGCTGACCCTGTACCCATCTTTCTTTACCATTGTTTTGGCTTCTTCTAATTCCTCCTGAGTTACCTGAAATGCTTCGCACTGTTTTGCTACTCTGGCAAAACTCAGGGTGGTTTTCTTAATTTCATTGTTGTTGTTATCGCTATTTTTGTTATTGTTAATTTTAGTTTCAGTTGTGGTGGTGGTGGCGTCAGTGGTGTTCGGTGTGGAAGAGTTCATTTTGGTTGAATTCATTTCGATATCACGATATCACGATATCACGATATATTCTTTTGTTTCTGTTGTCGCGGTGGTGGTGGTGGTGGCGGCTTTAACACCTGCAGTCATTGGTAATGGCGGGAAATGAATGTCTGCCTGACACAAATTTAAAATATTGCTACTGCTTATATTTTTAGTGTTGGCAAACGTAGTAATATTTACCATGGTGGTGTCGGTGTGAGGTGTTAGTTTGTGAGGAAGGAGTGACTCTGAGTCGTCCATGATTTTTCAAAGAAACATTTTTATTTGATAATTATAAAAGTTTAAATTTTGGGCTCAAGGCCCCAATCTTTTTGGGTGTCATTTTCAAATAACAATGTATGTGCACTTATATACAGTTAACAATAAAAAATTTCCATAAATGGCAATTTTAAACAACTGAAAATAACAAACTTTTGCGGAGCTCACGATGATACGATTTACTACGTAGGTCGCCAATAATAATAATAATAATAATAATAATAATAATAGTAATAATAATAATAATAATGATTTCATTTATTAGCCACAGGGGCCGACATATAGGGGACAATACATAGACAGGGACAGTGGGGGTTTACAATAAGGTCGTGTAAAAGTGCACAATGGCAAGACTAATTTAACAATGAAAATATAAAAATATAAAATAAACTATGCACAAATCTAACAAAATGAATTCCCCGATAGGGGGTGGACGACCCTGGGGTGACTCGGGTACCCCACCAATCTTTAACCACCCTGCGCTTCTAGGGCACCCAGGGAGAGCCCCCCTCTCCTCAAGTTAGCTAGCCTATATGCGCATGGTCAGAGTAGGCCCATTCACACGAGCCATTCTCGCCACATTCACCCAACTTTTATCAAATGTACTGGGGGAAGCACTTCTCTCTCCATCCTCACCTTCCTTTCCAGGTGAAACTTGAAGAAGTTGATGAGAGATTGCCCGAAGAGAAAAGTATATGTCTTCAGTCCTTTTAAACTGGTCCACCATATGACCTCTTTCGCAACTGCCACCAGACATAGGAACATTTCCTGGACTTCCTGACCTAAGCAAGGCGGGGGATAGATCTTCACTATGGACTCGGCCGATAGCCGGATTCGTTCCACAAGCGACAGTAGCTGTTCGACATAACTCCACAAGTCAGTAATGCACGGACATTGGACAAGTGCGTGCAGAATGGTTTCGTCGTTCTGTGCGCATCTTGGGCATGTCCGTCTGACAGCACTTCCTGCCTGTAGAGTTTATTCCGAACCGGCAGTGACCCCCGGTAGCACTGCAAAGCTAGGGATTTCTGGAAATTGTCTATCGTCCCCGGCTCAAAAGTCCTCCGGTACAGACTGGACAGTTCGACTTCGTCGAGGCCGCCCAAACCTTCTCCGAGTGCGTCATCGCACTTGCCACCACTAATCCTCTATAGAACTCGAGAGTCGAAGTTCGACTGATCGCATTGACCCGCTTGGTAGAGGGCTGTGAGTGCCTGGCAAAATTCCAGGTGCCAGTCACATAGTCTCGGTCTCTTCTTGACCCAGGACTGCAACTCAGTCAAAGAAATGAGTTGCGGAAAGGCCCACGTGAGAAACGGCGACCACACCTGTTCACCGTTGAGGCAGAATATCTGGAGATGTCGCAGCCTCAACGCATGCCTGCGCATGATTAGCCAGGGCATGCCCAGCCCTCCGCGTAGCGGGTGCTGGCAGCAGATGGACCGCCTCACCAACGGAACTTGTCCTCTCTACAAGAATTTGAAGAGGAGCCGTTCCAACTTGACGAGGCGCGGACGGGCGCAAGACACGACGGTCAGGCAGTAGTAGATGACGGACGCGTTGTACGCATTCGCCACCTCCGCGCGACCTTTCAGTGATAGATTCCTCCCAGCCCATTTTTGGGTGAGACTGGCTACTCTGCTCGTTACCTCGCCCCAATCCTTTTCCACCTGGAGGTCTGGTCCGAACCAAACCCCGAGCAACTTTACCGGTCCGTCCGTCCAGTGCCCCACGACGCTGTTGGACGGCATGGGCTTACCTCTCCAGGTTCCGAGCTGCAAGCCCACCCACTTTTCCGGGTTAAATTTGGCTCCTGTCAACCTTTCATATTCCTTCAATAAGGTACCGACCACCTCGATTCCTGAGGTGTTCGACACCATCACGGTGATGTCGTCCGCATAATCCGACATCGCCTTTCCACGTCCCGGTTCGAACGGGATGCCCTGCAACAGCTCCAGCTTCCGCAGTAAAGGCTCAAGAGTCAATACGTACAGAAGGGAAGAGAGAGATCACCCTTGACGGACCGATCGGGAGAGCCGAAATGGTTCCGAGAGGTGGCCATTAACCTTGACCACCGAGCGTGTGCCGCTGTGCATTGCAGCGATCCAGCTTCTGAGGACAGACGAATCCATCTGCTTTGAGGACAAACTCCAGATACCGATGGTCAACCCTATTGAATGCTTTCGATTGATCTAAATTTATCAGTGCCCCACCGAAGCAAGGTTTACACCTTACCCTCTCTATGATGTATCGCATGAGGTGAAGATTGTCGTGTATGGACCTGCCTGGGATTGCGCAAGTTTTCACCTCCCCAACCAAATTCTCGACTTCAAGCGCCAATCTCTTTGCTAACACCTTTGCCAACATCTTAAACTCTGTGTTGAGCAGAATTATGGGCCTGAAGTTGTCTAATGTAACCCACTTGCTCTCGTCTTTCCTTATCAGCGTCACCACTCCCCTGCTCACAGAACTGGGAATACTCCCATTCTGCTGCCAGTTGCAGTAAAGTGCTACGAGGAGTTCGGAGAACATGTCTGGCATATTTAAGTAAAGCTCGTAGGGCAGGCCATCCAAACCGGGTGACTTCCGCCTTATGCAGCCGACAAGGGGGACTTGAATTTCGGCTGATGTAATCGGCCTTTCGCAGCGCTCAGCGTCGACCGCCGAGATGCGCGGCAAGCCGTCAAGATAGGGACTGAAATCCGCTACTCTCTCTGACTCGCCACTCTCCCCGAACAACCGAGCAAAGTGCTGGCGAAAGGCCTCACACATCCGCTTGGAATCGCTTATCTCGTGTCCGTCTCGGTCCGCCAAAAGACTGAATTGTGGTTTTATTACCACGCTGCGCCTCCGCCACGCGGGCCCATCGAACAGCTTTGGTTCCCTAGTTTCTCAGCGCACGCGCCTTAGCTCTGACAATGCAACCTACGTGTTTTGCATTGAAGAAATGGTCTAATGCCATTCTCGCCGCTAGCACGTCAGCTGCAATGCCACTACAGATAGCCTCGTCTAACTTATCTACCAGCTCCCCCTTCGTTCTATTTTTCTGTAACGCTAGTTCTTTGTGGAACTCTATCGAAGTTACTCTAATCTTTCTTTTGAGAGCCCCCACCATCTGTTGTTGATGATCCCCCCTGTCAACTTTTGCTTAACAAAATTGTTGACTCGGTCCCTGTAAGCCTTACGTGCCGGAAATGACATGTTCAGCTTCCAGTAACCGGGTCCTATCCTACGCGTGTTATCTAGGTCGACCGTACAGATCACAATTTTGTGATCTGAATAGGCGACCGTTTTAAAATGTGGGCAGCCCATACTATTTCTATCTATTTTCCTAATGAAGATCCTGTCTATATACGATCTAGATGACCCCATTCGGTTGGTCCATGTCCATACTGGCACATTGGGGAAATCTAGTCGATATCTGTCAGACACTTGGAACTGGCTGAGTAGGTGCTTGAGGCTTTTGCACCCCCCGCTCCTATCGGCTACTCCCACACAATCCCAGCGTGCGTTTAAGATGCCATTCCAGTCCCCCGCTAACAGTAAAGGGCGAGACGTACCCAGAAAGGTTTCAAGGCGCCTAAAGAAGTCCGGTCGTCCCGCACCTGTAGGGGCGTAGACAGCCAGCGGTCTAAAGGCACCACCTTCGCTACTGCTCACATCCAAGACCACCAACTTACCGTCCGGGTCCAGAAAGATCGACTTTACCTCGAGATCCAGTCCTTTCCTAAACAGCACTGCCACTCCAACCCCATTCCCGGTCTGCTAAAAGATGCAAAGATCTGATAGTCGTCGAAAATAGGGACTAGTGCGCGCGCGTCGGAATTCAGTCCCGCTGACGGCAATCGCATCCATTTCCAGCGACCTGAGGTCGTTGAGCAGGCGACCCTGCTTCCAGGGTGACCGCAGGCCGCGAACATTTAAACGTCCTACTCTTAATAAGGCCATATTGGTAAGCTAAGAGAGAGAGAGAGGGAAGGTTTACTTAGCTCCCGGAGTCTTGAGAAGGTCGAGTGGTTCGACCTCCATGGTTGGTGGGGTTTCTTTTGGGAACCCCTTTAAAAGTCTTGATGTGGGTTTCACATTCGGGATCCCACGTCTTGAGGAAAGCTCTCTCGAATTCCTTTGAAGGAATTGAGTGACATTTGGACCAGAAGCAAATCTTCTGGCACGCAAAATGTGCTCATTTCAAAAATCTCCCCCTCTGTTTGAATGGCCTCACTTCGTGCTAAGAGAGCCATCAGTTTATCGTTGGCCCTTCTGACAAGCACGAAGTTTTTTACATTTTGTTGGTGTGGTTATATTTGTTTTCGTTTTGGTGAATGTGATGGTGATGGTTTTGGTGGTGTTGTTTCGGGTATGTCTGTGTTTGTTGTAGGTGTGGTGTCTGCAATTTCAGGTATTTGTGTGTTTATTTGTACTTGTTTGTTCAGGTTGTTTGCGTTTCGGGGATTGTGGAGGTCGTGTCGATGTTGCTGTTGGTGATGATGTTATTTGGGAAGTGTTTGCGTTAGTGGTGTCTGTATTTTTTGTTGTGTATGTTTTTGTGTTTTGATGGGGCTTTTTTGTGAGCTTTCTCTGTTTTTTTGCACTTTTGGGTTTCCCTTCATCTTCGCTACTGGAAGACAAAGGGTCTGTGATGTGAATGTCTCTGTGTCTGTGTGTGCGTTTATTGTTTTGTCTATGTGTATAATTGGGGGTGGGGGTGGGAGACCATTCCTCGTTTTCCCCTTGGATTGGTTTTGGTGTTGGTGGTGATCCGGCTGTTTTTGATGTTGGTGTCTGTGTTTTTGTTGGTGTTTTTTTGGTGGTGGTGGTGGTGCAGCTTTCCGTGCTGACACTGGCGTTGGCAACATAGGAGGTTTGCGACCCCTGCATTTTTGCGCTGAGGGCAGAAGGCTTGCAGATGCGTTGCTTCCACGCAGACGAAGCAGCGTGGCCTTCTTCCGTCAATGATTAGTAATAATAATAATAATTTAAAACAACTGTGATAGAATAATTCTTATTACAAATGTAATATAAGATTACAGTTTTGAGCCTCAGCAGGCAACAAGGCATCACATTACGGCATAGGGCCGCAATATTTTATATTTAATTTTGGATCAGAAATGTTATAGTCGAAAAAGAGAAAATGGCTAAGTGGACAGACAAGCAAATAATTTCACCACCAACACCACCACCGCCACCATCACCACTACCACGCCAAAAACTCTAGTCAAGTTATCTCAACTTCTATTTCTACTTCAACTTCAACACCATCACTACAGTACAACGATTATATCACCAACACCACTGCCTCATTATCGCTACCGCTGCTATTTTCTCCCACTACATCCTGCTAAGTACTACTAGCACATCACCACCACCACTGCCTCATTATCGCTACCGACGCTATTCTCTCTCACTACCTCCTGCTAAGACAGGCATCATAGTATTCCCACTAAATGAGAAAGGTATCAAAAGATATAAAAAGACTGATTTGATGACCCGGTCAAAAAATCAAAATCAAAACAGCACAGCAGCAACGAAAAACGTAAAGAAAAGAAAAAAGAAAAGAAAAACAAACAGACAGACAAGCAAAAAAAACTAAGTCAGACATTCAAACATTACAATACAATGAAACTTATGCTTATTTTTTTTTTTTTTTACCTATTTGCTTGTTTGTTTATTTATGTTCGTCTACAGCACAGGTTCTCAACCCATTTAGGCCAAACGCCTCCTTTTGCCCCCCGAAATTACTAAATTCCCCACCCCACCCCACCTCCCTCCCCCGCCACCCTATTTTTTTCATTTTTCAATATACTACTGATTTTTATATCAGTAGATTACTAAAAAATTGATTAACAATATTCCAAAGATTTGTGTATTATCTGCTTATGTGTTGTATGTGGTCCTAGATGTGTGTGCTACTCGCTTCTGTTTTTTTCTTTTCTTTTTTTTTTATTTGTAATATTATTTATACAATAGGGAATAAAATAGATCTACATAGTGTTAACTCGTTGCAGCTGAGTCAATAATTTCAGACATGAACTACATTGTTATCGGTGAAGGAAAGATAAGATTCTAACTGGCTGCGCTCAAAGTGTCTTTGACCCAGTTGACTGTGGGTTTTTCCATTTTTAGGATCTCAATTACCGGTTAACCTCTCAATTACCAGACATGCCTGGACACCTGCTCACGGCTGCGGTCAGACTATAGTTATGCTGTCTGCAAGCTCATTCAAATGCATTCACAATGGCTGTCTCAGAGACATACAAATATGGCTTATAAAACTTACCAAAATAAAGAGCCTTCCAGCGCCCCCTGACCCCTTCCCCCACTCCAAATGCCCACCTAACGCGACCTTGCTCCCAAACGCCCCCCTGGAGTTCCGAAACGCCCCCGGGGGTGCATATACCCCCCATTGAGAACCTTTGGTCTACAGCGTGATAGTGCCACGCTAAAATCACCGGTGGTTATGTAACCATACATTCGCCTATCCTCGATAAGAGTGTTTCAATGTCGAACTTAAACAGTTCGAATAACGGTGAAGTGGAGACTGGAATGCTATGTGACAGACTCTCACCCAGCAGTGGCTCCCTGGCACAGCAGCAGGGAATTGGCTGTCAACCAAATACTGCTGGTGTCGGAGGAAGAAGAAAGAAAGGGACCAAAACCAACTGGACGAAAGAATTGAATAGAACTGTTATGCAATGTTACCTGAAGAGTAACCCCAAAGGCTATAGGAAATGGATGCATAACATCTGGAACGAGATTGGTCTATTTAAATTAGATGGACAAAAATTGGCCGGGCAGGCTCGGGTAATAAGAACTAATGGGTGGATAAGCGAGCTGGAACTAGAGGAACTGAGCAGAGAGATTAGGTTGGAAATGGAGGGTGGAGTAAGCCAGGCAAACGAGCCAGTGGGAAATGAAGGCGAAGAGGTTGAGAGAACGGAGGAACCATCCGAAGCAGACAATGATCTGACTGCTGAAATAAATAATACCTGGAACAAAGATACGGCCATTGAAGAGATGAATGCTGACGGGCTAGGACAAGATTTGGTTGATATCCTAAACTTAGTGGTAGATGAAATGAACAAGATTTGTAGATAGGAAAAAGTTAAAAGAAACCACAGCTAAGGTAAACAAAGTCATCCCATACCTTAAGGCAGGAAGCCTTCACCAGTTCAACAATATCCACAAAGCAACAGCAAATGCGGTGAGGAAATTACTTGGCTAAAAGTGAGAGGAAACACAAAACAAGAAAGATCAGAACCTTGGTGGAAGAAACGACTGAATGGTCAAATCAGGGAAATGAGAAATGACATTGGAAAGCTTGAGTCACTACTGAATGGGACACTAAAAAACATAGGCACTAAAAATAGACTGGAAATAAAATACAAAACTAGGAGGAAAAAGCTAAATATTATGATAGAGGAACTGAAGCAACGCATTGTAGCAAAGAGTGCAAATATTAGCCGATACGAGAGCAGAGTCAGTCAGTATAGACAGAACCACATGTTTGACAACAACCAGAAGATGTTGTTTGGACAGCTTGAAGGGAAAGAAAGAGGTAACGACTTGATCCCTGAGGCGGAACAAACTAAGACATTCTGGAGAGGAATATGGGAGCAGGATGTTAAACATAATGACCAGGCAGTGTGGATTGAGACAGTACAAAAGGAGATTAGTGAACAGGCACACCAACAAACTAATTTGAGTATCACAGTTGAAACTCTCAAAGGGCAGGCCAAAAAAATAACGAACTGGAAATCACCAAGCCCAGATGGTGTGCAGGGGTATTTGGATTAAAAACGAAACATCTCTCCACCCGAAACTGACTTTCACCAACACCAGAAACTTGATACACCACCTATCCCATCACACTAAATATAACAGCCAGATAACGGCAATTTCACCAGCATCATAATAATAATTACTATTATTATTGTCTCAAATTTAAAAAAAAATGTTTAATTCCAATTTTACGAGAATATGTCAACACAAAATATAATAAAAATATATATTAAACATACGAACACAAATTCATAGATACTACATATCAGTAACCACAACGCCACCGCTGCCACCACCCCACCCATCCATCATTGCTACCACTATCCCATCGTTGCCGCCACCACTCCTTCAATGCTACCACCACTATTCCCCTGTTAACTTGAGAGAGAAGGAGGAAGGTGGCGGTATCACTAGACAAGGGAGAGGCTAGCAAAAGATATAAATAGATTGACTTAGTGACCTGGCCACCGGCCAAACGTCAACATCAACAACTATGGGACTGCTGGCTCACCCCTTTCTCACCAACAATATAAAAAGCCCCGGCACCACCACCGACATAGCCAACAACAATAACAGCCAACTACAACAAAAAGTATGTTATATTATTGTAATGCACTGGGTGATTGCTGGCCTTGTGCCTGGAGTGGAGACAATTATTAATAATTTCATTCTTAAGCCACGCAATGCTCACGTTAAGGAACCACTCATGATAATAACAATTTAAAAAAACAACAAAAAGAAAACCCCGTGACCAAAAAATACCGGGATGGCGGCCGGCGGGGAATAGCCGTGTCTCTAGGGGAGAATGACCCCTCTAGTCTTGGTTGACACTCGTTCTAGAAGTGGTAACACGAAATGATTACCCCTTGGCGGAGAAGGATAAAACGCGACAAAATAAAGTAAATATCTAATGATAAAATCTCATACCGGATCGGCCGTCACCCGGGTAAAACAGGGCCGCGTCCCTCAGAGAGGAACCAGACTGGGGTCGAGAAATCAGCTATGGTTCAAACCTTCCCATCATTTCGGAGCTGGAGACCTCCCATAACCGGAATACTCCTACTGTTGGCCCTCCATGCTCACCACCAAGAAATCCAAAGAAAAAGAGAGAAAAATGGTCAAGGGAAGATAATAAAGAAGTTCTTGAGGCTTTCTACACTGCCATGTACTACCCATCAAATACATCGAATACAGAACAGACATATATCAACTGGAAAAAGAAACATCCCGAACACAGAGGCTATATTGACAGTAACAAACTAGCCAATATACGAAGAAATATTGTAAGAAAAAAGTTACTAACTGATATAGAAATTGATCAGATCAAGCTATTAGCACAAAGTCAGCGAAGGGAAAATGAAACATGTGTCAGTGAAAATGAGGTAAACTGTAACACTTCGAACCCCAGGGTTGGGGCGGAATCACTGGCAACAGAACAAATTAAAGAAAGGATCGAAAAAGTGGAGGGAGTGCATGCTCAGGATGAAACTCCAAATGAAAATAATGAGATCGTAAATGATAAAGAAATGAATGAGAATGAACTTGACAACGTGAAGGATGAAATTATGATCGAATGGATGAAAATGAAATAATCTGACATGGGGCAACGAGACACCCTCCCTAATATCCAGAACTCCAAACAGAACCAAAAGATGATACACAAGACTAACATAATTCTCAAAAACATTATCATCACAAACAAACTAAACATTACTGATTTAAATCATCTCTATTATGCATCGGCTAAAGTCACCACTCACTTATGTGGAGTGAAGATGAAAAAACAAAGGAATTCCCACAAGAAATCTACTTGGCAAGAGAACATCAATCGCAAAATAAACCTTCTCCGATCTGACATAGAAATTTTAACAAACTATTAAGTAGGTGAACATGTTAAACAAACTAAACTTAGAAAATTGAAAAGAAAGTACAGTATAAAACCAACAAGTGACATAGGCATGCTGATAGAAATAATCAAGCAAAAAGTGTCGGCCAAAGCTGCTCGTATAAGGCGCTTTGAAAAACGATCTAGATTCTATAAGGACAATAATATGTTCAAAAACAACCAAAGAAACTTCTACAGAAAAATTGGTAAGTCAACAATAACTGCTAAATCAATACCACTCAAGGAGGAAGTGCAAGAATTCTGGGAAAAGATCTGGGCCGAAGAAAAAGTTCAAACATGCCCCATGGATAGACAGACAAATGAAAGATACAGCTCACCTTGAGGAACAAATATGGGAAAATATAACAGTTGACTCTAAGAAAAACCAGCAAATGGAAATCCCCAGGAAAAGACAAAATACAAAACTTTTGGATAAATGCCTTCACAGTCTCATGAGCTGTTAGCCCAACTTTACAATGACATAGTTAAGGAGCCAGAAAAGATACCATCATGGCTAGTTAACGGCATTACATTCCTGCTTCCGAAGAATGATGAGACAAACAATCCCAAAATTTACAGACCGATAACTTGCTTGACCACAATGTATAACATTTTAACATCAGTCCTAACTGAATACACATATGACCACCTGATAACAAATGACCTATTTCCCATTGAGCAGAAAGGGTGTAAACGAGGCTCATATGGCTGTAAGGATCAGCTTCTGGTTAACAAAATGATACTGGAAGATTGTCATAATAGACACAAAAATCTATCGATTGCTTGGATAGATTATAAAAAAGCATTCGATAGTTTGCCATACAGTTGGATTGAAAAATGTTTAGAGATTTTCAAAATATCCCCCGTTGTCAGGAGGTTTTTGTCATTCAGTATGAAGACATGGAAAACGACACTCCTTTTGAATAGTGAAACAACATCACTGGAAGCTGGAGAAGTTAATATTAATTGTGGAATTTTTCAGGGGGACTCTTTATCACCGCTTTTATTCTGCATCGCACTTATACCATTAAGTAAAATGCTCAATGAAACAAAACATGGATATAAAGTCTATGACAAAACCATTATTCACTTGTTCTACATGGATGACCTGAAACTATTTGCAAAAATTGATGAACAATTGCAAGGGCTATTATCCACTGTCGAGCAGCTCAGTGATGACATTAACATGGAGTTTGGACTAAATAAATGCGCCAAAGCAACGTTCACCAGAGGAAAGCTGCTGAAAAGTTCAGACATTAATCTTGATCGAGGGAATGTGATAAGAGAACTTGATCAAGAGGAAACTTACAAATATCTAGGTGTTTGTGAAGGAGACGGAATCAAGCACTCGACAATAAGGGAAAGGATAAGGATGGAATGTTACCGCAGGGTAAGAGCAATCTTAAGAACGGAATTGAATGCAAGGAATAGGATCGATGCCATAAACACGTTTGCCATACCAGTAGTAACCTACAGTGACAGTGTCATCAACTGGTCAAGCACAGAGATACGTAGGCTCGATACAAATATTTGAAAATTCTTAACCATGCACAGAATGCATCACCCTAAGGCAGATACAGATAGAATATATCTCTCTAGGAAAGAAGGAGGACGTGGGTTAATCCAGCTAGACATTGCGTTGAAAACTGCAACAATTGGATTATCTACATATCTAAGGGAATCACATGATTGGATGATCAAACTCGTTTTGAAACACGAAAGCATCAAAAGATCATACTCTATTACAAAAGATGCACACAGATACAGTAATGGACTACACATTTCAGAAGTCCCATTTACTGCTGAAATGGAAAACACAGAAAAAGCAAAGCAGGTTAAAGTAACTGCAAAGAAAGAAGAGCTACAGGAACTGGCTAAGAAATGGCAAGAAAAGCCTCTGTATGGAAAATACCCAGAGCAATCTAACAATCCATCAGTGGTTGGCATCATCTGGACTGAAATCGGAGACTGAAGGACTGACTAAATCAGCACAAGATCAGTGTCTGCCAACAAAAAATTACCAAGCCAACATAATAAAAAAAGGATGCAGCCCATTATGCCGTATATGTAAAAAACAACCAGAGACCATTGACCATATAATTTCAATGTGCAGTCCTATAGCTCCAACCGAATACCTAAACAGGCATGACAGAGCTGCACAATACATACATTGGATAATGTGTAAGCATTTTGACCTGCCCCAACAAAAGAATTGTTGGGAGCATCAACCACCTCCCATACTTGAAAAAGATCACATCTCAATCTTGTGGAACTTTAGCATCCAAACAGACCGAAAAATAGATGCAAATAGACCTGATATAACATTGAAGGACTTTAAAAAAAAAGGGTATGCCTGCTAATTGATATGTACGTTCCAATAGACAAAAATGTATCTATAAAAACATTTGAAAAATTGAGCATGTATACGGACCTGGAGATAGAAATTGGAAAAATGTGGAAATTGAGAAGTAACACAATACCAGTGGTTGTAGGCGCTCTAGGAATGATACCTCAGGGGTCTAATGATTACTTATCGCAAATCCCAGGAAACCCGCGTATAGGAGAAATACAAAAGATAGTACTAATGGGAACTGCCCATATACTAAGGAAGATTCTGTCAATATAAGTACATCACAAGTCTAAACACTAAAGATGCATGTGTGAGTATGTATGTTCTTTCTTGAACATGGCGGACCTTGCTGTCTCTTGAGGTCACTGGTTGTGACTTGGTGATAAGTCGTATGAACATAAAGCAAAATAAATGCTGCTGTAATAATAATAATAATAATACTGGTCTTGCCATGGGATGGATAGACTACAAAAAGGCATTTGACATGGTGCCTCATTCTTGGATCACCAAAAGCCTAGAGATCTTCAAGGTGGCAGATAACATCAGACAGTTGTTGGTCAAAGGTATGAAGTCCTGGGAAACAGAGTTAACATCAGCTGGAGATTCCTTGGGAGGCGGGAAGATCAAAAGAGGCATCTTCCAGGGAGATAGTCTGTCCCCTCTGTTGTTTGTCCTTGCCCTGATACCCCTGACCATTATACTGCGAAAAGTGAGAGCAGGATACAAGTTGGGAAAGGGAGAACTTACCATCAATCACATCCCCTTCATGGACGATCTTAAGCTCTTCGGGAAGAGTGAGAAGGAGTTGGATGTGCTTGATGATACTGTCCGTATTTTCAGCAGTGATGTATGTATGCAATTTGGTATTAGTAAGTGTGGAGTCCTTGTGACGAAGAGGGGTAAATTGAGCAGAAGCAACGGAATCCAGGTACCAACAGGTGAGATGATAAAGGAAATTTCCACTGAAGAAGGATACAAGTATTTGGGTGTTCTGGAGGCTGATGATATCAAGAACAAAAAATTGAAGGAATTGTTAAGAACTGAATACATTAGGAGAGTAAGGAGCGTATTAAAGTCACATCTGAACAGTAGGAATACCATAAGTGCAGTAAATTCCCGAGCTGTGTTTATTATTAGGTACAGTGCGGGAATTCTGAGATGGAATGTTGCTGAACAAAAAGAAATGGATAGGAAGACTAGGATGCTATTGACTATCTACAACATGTTCGACAAGAGGAGTGATGTCGATAGACTCTACTTAAGGAGATCTGAAGGTGGAAGAAGTCTTATCAGCATAGAGGACTGTGTTCAGATGGAGAAAAACAACCTACACAAATACGTGACTGATAGTAAGGAGCCAATGCTCAGTATTGTACTGAGGGAAAGGACAATAGACCAGGGGATGTCCAAGGAGGAAATAACAACAAGGAGAAAGAGCACCCTTCAGGAAAAATCCCTTCATAATACCTTCTTTGAGAAAACTGAATTCAGAGATCCACAGACATGGAACTAGTTGAAAAGAGGAGACCTTTAAAAGGCTACAGAAGGAATGTTAATGGCTGCGCAAGAGCAGGCCCTCAAAACTAAGTGGTTGAAAACCATATTTACAAGGAGGAGGCTAGCCCACTGTGCAGGATCTGTGGAGAGAGAGAGGAGACTGTGGCTCACATTGTATCCGAGTGTAAACACCTAGCCCAGACTCACTATAAGGGCTGGAGATATGATATGATGGGCATTGTGATCCATTGGCACCTATGCAAAGTAAACAATTTACCACATTTCGAGAAGTGGTATGAGCATAAGCCAGAGCCGGTGATAGAAAACGATCAGGTGAAGGTGCTGTGGAATTTTAGGATGCAGACGGACAAGAAACTGGAACACAATAGACCTGACCTGGTGGTTTTGGACAAAGAAAAAAGATCGTGCCTAATTGTGGATGTGCCTGCCCATTCGACACGAGAGTGCAAGAGAAGGAGAGGGGGAAAATTAACCAATACCAGGACTTAAAGCTCTCTGAGAGACAATATATATATATTTCTCAGTTGTAAAGGCTCTCTCTCTCTCTCTCTCTATCACCCATCTCTCCTCCTCTCTTATACTCCTTCCTTCTTATACTCCTCCCACGCGATTCTTTACTCTCATCTCCTCCTCTTCCTTACCCCCCCCCCACACTTTTTCCCAATCTCATACATCAATCTTAAATTATTTTTCATATGTTGATTTAAATCTTTACTATTCATAAGTGTTTTTTAAGCTTCATATCAGGTATCCCTATTTTATCTGATGAGAACGCAGATATCATCCCATGATGATATTCGTTTTTGAAATGCGCATAATAAAATACTTGGAACTCTTTTAGCCATCTTTTGATCTTATATTATATATATATATATATATACGATATTAAATAAATGGAAACTATATTTATAAAACCATATTTATTTCATTATACATATTTCAGGGATACCAAATTAAAATAGGGTATGCCTTCATCAGACAAAATACAATATTTAAACAGTTTTATAAATAATTTTGACGTACCCTATTAAATGCAACCATTATTTATGGAAGCTGCCTGGATAGTGAAATGTTTATATTATTTTATTAGTTATAGTGTTAAGCACAATTAGAAAAAGACGGAGAGAAAGAAAAAACGGAGAGAGAGAAGGAGAGAGAAAGAAGGAGAGAGAGAAAAAGAAAACCTGGAGAAATATCGGAGAGAGAGAGAAATGTATGTAGAAAAGAAAGAGATAAATAGATAGGAGGAAATAAAAAAGAAAGAAAAAAGGAAGAAATAAGAAAAACAAAGGAAAGCAACAGAGAGATAATAAGTCATCTTACAGATAGAACAACTCAAGAGAGAGAAAATACGATATAGAGAGAGGGGGAGATAATGACAACTTTACGTCATGTTATATTTAGTTGAGTTAACAATTTATATGAAATGAATAATAAAAATATTTATATCAATATTCATGAATGGGACATCGATATATAATATGAGAAAATAACATTGTTCAATAATGACCATATGTTTAGTTTAAAAACTTGAGGTCAATATACCAAAATCTGAGTTAAAACCTTCAAAAAAGTATCCTATTTATAAAAATCAGGATACAAATATGTATATATATATACACACATATGTACGTCCTGAAAATAGAAATTATGTCTACTCAAGTCAATAATATAGACACACAAGGCGCAAATGATTTCACTTGATCAAGTATATATACATAAATATACGATTAATATTCATGTCCCCATATATATGATTACCGTTCGTGTATTTAATATTATGCATATCTGCAACATACATCACATATAGACACACACATATATACACATACATATGTATAAATAAATATCTGCGTGAGTCTGCCAGCATCGTTCATGTATATATACAGACATATATACAAACACATAAATAGACCCTATAACACTTGTATATGCATGTTAATACACACATATGGCATTTGTATAGAGATAATCACATATCAATATATTAATATAGAAATATCAAAGCATTAAATATCATTAAAACACTATAGAGTATCTCAAGTTAAAATAAAATGTGTTATATATTTAGTATAGAAGTTTATCCTACCTATATCTCAAAAAAGATATTGAAAGGGTAGACATATGAAAGTTATTAGAAGCTATCAGAGTCAAAGCAAATAAAAAAATAAAAATAATTTAAAAGATTTAGAAGACCCAGTGATTCTACTGATAGCCTTATATTTAGTATAGAAATCTATCTTACGTATATTTTATTTAATACATTGGGAGCATTTACATTTTAGAGTAGTTTATTATATCCTTGTTTATATTTAGGAAGAAAGTTTAAAATGAAAAAGGTGAAGGAATCTAATGATTTATCGACAGGTTTCATATATGAACTAAATTTCTTAATTAATTATACTACATTTTAAATTTATATTTATATTTAAACGTTGAGTTCAATCTATGTCTGCACCAACTGAATAAATTGCTCCTTAAATTAAGGGAATTTTTGGACTTTAATATAAAGAATATTTCTTCTATACAAAGATCACAGTTTTCTGAAGAGGAATTAACGGGAGTACCTTGTGAAATAACATTCCGAATCATCGAATATTTAATATTATCTCGTTTAAGGTGCCAGAGTAGGCTAGATAGCGAAGTTGAAGATTTTTTGTTTGGATCTGTCAAAGAATTTTTATGATTATTGAAGCGAAGTTTAAATTCTGTCGAGGTGGGACCAACATAGTTGAAAGAATTTAAATTAGTTTTAACATTACAATTGTACACTACATTTTTAGCTAAGCAGTTGTTATTTAACGGACAGTTAGATTTTTCTAACTGTGCTTAACACTATAACACTATAACACTATAACACTATAACTAATAAAATAATATAAACATTTCACTATCCAGACAACTTCCATAAATAATGGTTGCATTTAATAGGATACGTCAAAATTATTTATAAAACTGTTTATATATTGTATTTTGTCTGATGAAGGCATACCATATTTTAATTTGGTTTCCCTGAAATATGTATAATGAAATAAATATGGTTTTATAAATATAGTTTCCATTTATTTAATAACGTATATCTACTCCAAAAACTTTTCGAGTGCTTTATATAAGTTATAAAATAGTTACTTGTTGTATCCCAACAATTTTAAATAGAACTTTTGCATATATATATATATATATATATATATATATATATATATATATATATATTATTGGCAATATTGGTAGAGGGTTGGACACCATGCTTTCCAGCATAGTTACGTCTCTTTACGGTCTGAGTTCAAGTCCCGTCGAGGTTAACTTTGCCTTTCATCCTTACGGGGTCGATAAAATAAAGTACCAGTAATGTACTGGGTATTTGCTGGCCTTGTGCCAAAAGTAGAAACAATTATATATATTATATATATATATATATATATATATATAAGTATAAGGGGTATTTGTTGAATTTCTAACCGATAAGGTATGATTTTCATGGGTATGTCTATTTATAAAAAAAACTTTGTATTTTATCCGATGAAAACGTACCAATGTTGTCTTGGTACCCTTGAAATATATATAATAAAATAAATAAGGTTTTATAAATATAGTTTCCATTTATTTAATATCATTGTATATATATATATCGACAGTCGATCGACTTTCGTCAAATCGGACGGAGGAAACAATGTTTCCGTTGCTCTTTCCAATTGCTAGTACTCTCTATCGGTCGCAACTCCAGGTAGATGGAGCAACGTGAAATAAAGTGTCTTGCTCAAGGACATAACGCACGCCCGGTCCGGGAATCGAACTCACAACCTCACGATTGGGAATCCAATTCTCTAACCACTCGGCCACATGCCTTCATATATGTATATAAATATATATAAGTGTGTATACGTACATATATATACGTATACAGACGTACAGTAGTACGGCTGTTATTTAAATATAAGTATGTATATGTACATACATATATGTATACAGACGTACAGTAGTATGTATATATATATACATACATGCACACATATATATATGTACGTATGGATTTACCGTACATTTATTATAATGCTCGGTGTGTTTGTAAACAAACAACCCGAATCGTTCCTTTGTCAGTGTTGAACAAAAGGGCAACGTTGGTTGCTAAACACTGTACGGCTTAATTCGGGATGTTTGTTTACAAACACACCGAGCATTATAATAAATGTTTGGTAAATCCATACATATATATATGTGTGCATGTATGTATATATATATACATACTACTGTACGTCTGTATACATATATGTATGTACATATACATACTTATATTTAAATAACAGCCGTACTAAGAGTGAGAAATGAAATTTGGTTTCATTTTTTCCGTTTAAATATATATATATATATGTATATATATATTTATATATATATATATTAATATATATATATAAATATATATATTTATTAAAATAACAGATTAAAGTTTAAGCAAAGAATTTACTCTAAGTACTCTCTTACTCCGGCACGTTATGGTTCACCTGGTTTCTTACCACACTTTCTTTGTTATATATATATAGAAATAATAATAAATTTGAAGACTAAAATCCAAAGAATGCTCGATAAGGATAAATATATATCAAATATATAAGAACCGTATATATATATATATAAATACTGTTGTTGATGTTAGTGTCCATAAAGTTAGCTCCATTTACACCCAGCAGTTGTGGCAACTATAAAAGCTCAGATTTGCAATCAACTCGATAGTTAAATGTAATACAACACTTCACTAGTGATTTCGTCTGTTTACAGATTAGCCAAAATATGTTAATTTTAATCGACTGTGAACTTAATGTGAAATATTTTTATAGGTAAAGATGACACCTATACAAAATTGTTTTATCACACCATAGATATATGTTGTTGTTGTTGTGTTCTACACTTGCTAGAGAAAGAGAGTGAGTTAGAGAGAGAGAGAGAGAGAGAGAGAGAGAGAGAGAGAGAGAGAGAGAGAGAGAGAGAGAGAGATCTGTCATGCATATTAAGGAGATAGCTCCTCTCTAAACAACACCTTTTATAAGGTGGCTATTATAGCTGGTGGATATTATTTGGTCAATAATAGAAGACATTTAACATAACGATATAATTTACGGTGTATGTAAAATATATTTGCATTAATATCTTTCTTGACAGCTGCAGACTTGTGAGAAATAAGTAGGTGTGGTTGAGGTCACGCATAATGCAAAGGGAAAAATGATCTTTGGGTTGAATTATTTACACGAATGTGTATTATATATGCATATATATCTAACATCTTATTTTGTTAAGATTTATGCATCTCTACACTTTAATAGTACGTACGCGCTAACAGAGGCAAGTATCCAAGCCAACATACAAACGAAGATACGCTTGTGTGCGTACATACGGACGCACACGCAGATACAATCACACACAGATACGATTACGGACATATACTCCCCCCCCCCCCACACACACACGTACGTATATATATATAAGCATAATATATATATATATATATATATATATATATATATATATATATATATATATATATATATATATATATATATATATATATATGTATGTATATATATATGTGTGTGTGTGTGTATGTGTGTATATATATATAATAATAATAATGAAATTATTGTGTAAAGTGCTCAGGTGCACTACAACTCGTCAAAGGTGTATGTATAGTACATACAATAATACACAAATGTCAGGGAAGTGAATAGTGTCATGGTATACATGTGTGTATGTGTATGGATGGGGAACATTAGCTGTAGTGTTGGCGGATCTCGGGAAGCATGGAGACCTTAAAGGATGCAGTGTCTCGACAGCTAACAACTGATGCAGGTAGTTTGTTCCAGCAACACTGAGCGTGAAATAATGTTTCGAAAGTCATGGGAACTGTGCTGTTTTCTGACTTTGTGGGCAAGTCCTCGTGTGTTAGACACATGGAAATCAAAAAGCTACTCAGGGTTGTTGTTGGCAACATGGTTAACAATTTCGTGTGTGTTTACCAAGTCAGTTGCCAGGCGTCGGAGCTTCAATGTATCCAAGCCCTATATATATATATATATATATATATATAGGAAGAGAGAGAGAGAGAGAGAGAGAGAGAGAGAGAGAGAGAGAGAGAGAGAGAGAGAGAGAGAGAGAGAGTATATGGTAATGAAACTGAGATGTCCACTAGTCATGGGAGTAGTCAATGTATGTGGATATGCACAAAATGATAAAATGATATAGAGATGTGTAAAATCACGAACACTGCGCCGCATTCGGAATTTTACATATATATAAACCCTCTGAATATATATATATATATATTAAAATAGCAGATTAAAGTTTAAGCAAAGAATCGCTGCTTTCACCCTTAACGGGATCTGCTGAAACTAAAAAAAATCAATCTGTGAACGCAAAAGTGAATATTTCGAAAAAGGTTGCAACCGAAGGATGACGGGAAGATGATACTTTGGTTCGTGGAAGCGTTCCCTGGCAAAGAACGAAAAAAAACGAACATAATACATCAATATTTGGAGCAGTGAAAACAATTACACGCAAAGACAAAACCACGTTTATGATATAAATGAAGTCGTAGACTAATATTCTATTAGGTGGTGTGTGGAGACGTTCTCTTGCAATAAACCGAAAAAACGAAGATATTACGTCATTATGTGGAGAACAATTACAGGCAAAGCCTCAAAGAAATGTTTCTTACCAGGTTCTTTGTATTTCATATATATATATGATACACACACACACACATATATATATATATATATATTTATATATATATTTGTAAAAGGAAAAAAAATGCTGACAATTTTTTTCCCAGTGAAAAATAGTTTAATTAGGAATAAGTATACATTAGTAATAAATATTGGTTAGTATTCAGTTTAAGTTTTAAGTTTTTGCCGGTTGCGCATTTCTAATGCTTTTCAAAAATAATTTTGAGATAGAGCACTCGTGATTTTTGCTCTAATCTGAGTACTATAAATATCGCGCCAATTCGTGTTGCAAAAATTATTGTAGTCAAAACAATTTTGATTGGTCGGTAGAGGTCACGTGAATGTTAAAAATTGATTTTGCGCCAAATGTAGGTTTGTCGAAGAGTGTCCTTTTTCGCCTGATTGAGAAGTCACTGAAAAATAAGTTTATTAAGACAAATATATATGTGTGTGTGTGTAGTAAAGAGGTTCATTGTTGTGATAATGGTCAGTAGGGATGTGTGTGTGAATTGAAGTCATGTTGAAAGATCAACAGTTCAGGTGTCTATTGAGACAAATATTTGGCGCAAAATTTATTTTTAACATTCACGTGACCTCTACCGACCAATCAAAATTGTTTTGACTACAAGAATTTTTGCAACACGAATTGGCGCGAAATTTATAGTACACATTCACGTGACATTCAACAACCAACCAAATCTTAATACCTCTGGAGCCACTTTTTTCACATGAAACAGGAACAATTTTCCAAACTGATCAGATTAGAGCAAACATCACGAGCGCTCTATCTCAAAATTATTTCTGAAAAGCATTAGAAATGCGCAACCCATAAAAGCTTAAAACTAAAACTGAATACTAACCAATACTTATTACTAATTTATACTTATTCCTAATTAAACTATTTTCACTGGGAAACATTTTTCAGCATTTCCTTTTTCTTTTACTAATATATCACAACTCGTGTGTTACACCTCTATTTTTTAAAATATATATGTGTGTGTGTGTGTATGTGTGTATCTTTTTATTTGTTTTTGACATCTTCATAAATATTACCTCATTTATGTGCATTCTCGCAGAATGCTTTCGTGACGTTATACTAATGTAATACTCATCTATATATTTAATGTAGATTTTAAAATAAATAAATAAATAAATATATATATATATAATATGGATTCTTAAATGCTTTATTAAAAGGCTTTTTTTATTACTTCTGACATGCCAGATTCTATCATTTCTGGAAGGGTTATGATACAACGGAAATTTAAATTGCTTCCCAAACAACCTTCAAAGGAATCATTGAGGGGTCGATATTTTTAGTTTATTATAGACAGGAAATATGAGTTTACTATTAAATGTCTATTAAGTTTTTATTCATCTTGAGGTGCTTTCAGACTGGTTCCCCATCCATCAGTAATCTTTCAGTAATCTTGCCGAATAATATGTGTTTGATAGATTAATATTATTTTCATAGAATGATCCAATTTAAAATGGTCCATGCAAGAACTGTGTTCTTAATCTTTTGCGAAGCTGTTCTACTTTAAAGGTGTCACCAAACACGCTGGTAGCTAATACAAATACATTGTATTTTATGTTAGTGTGTGATGAGATGATTTGTTTTATAGCATCACTTTCTTCTCTTTGATTTGATTCCTTTTTATTCTTATTCGTTCTATTCGTTCTGTTCTTGTTTGTTGTATTGTTAACCAATGCTAATTTCTTCTCATTTTGACTCTTTCTATATTATTCTTTCACTGAATAAAAACCTTTGATTTGGTACAAAATAATACAACAATTTTATTCAATCATGGTGACGAAAATATTCAAGAAAATTCTCCCGGATGATCCTAGTGAATCCGATTATGCATACTGGAAGTGAATGTTGGCGATCTATTTGGAAAACTTGTCTGTTCCTGACGAAACTACGCTGTCAGTCCTGTTTTTTGCGGAGCCAATGCTTATACTCTCATTGAAGAAGCAACATAATTTGATGAGGCGTTATCCATTCTTGATAATAAATTTCAAAAGAAAGGCTCACGAATAATGACCCGACATAAACTACGCAACCATCGTCAACAAGAAAGACATTCATTGGAGGCCTACATGACTGAATTAAAAGCCCTCGCAAAGAATTGCCCCACTAAAACCCTAACATGGAACCACATAGACAATTGTTGATTTGTGATGCGTTCGTGTCGAGTGTCCAATCCGCCACCATAAAACAAAGACTTCTGGAATCACCTGACGAAAATCTAGATAAAATATTCCAAACTGCTCTCAATTTAGAACTGGCAATAGAAGACGCACAAAATCTGTCAACAACAACAATATAACCGCCATCACAACCCGTATTCGCTGCTTCTTCATCAAAATGTTTCTGGTGTGGTGGTTCATATCACCAAAAATCAGAGTGCCCTGCAAAAAATTCAACTTGCAATTTCTGCCACAAGAAAGACCACAGGGCAACAGTATGTTTTGTTAAAATAAGAAGGTACTAAAGAAGATAAAACACGCAGCAGTCTTGAATAATAACAAGGGCCCCGATGAAGCATATGATGGCAGTAATCTTGCTGCCTGTTATAAACTTGCTTCCGTGAATCATAATACAAACCTTTTAACAATGTATGTCAATTCACATAAAACAGAAGGTTTACTTGACACAGGCTCAGACAAGTCTTTCATTGACATGAACCTCTTGTCGAAATGGCAAAGTAAATTCAAGAAAACTAAGAATAAGAGTGTAATTTTAGCCGACAACAATAAACTCATAATACGAGGTACGTTTGAAACAACATTAGAATGGGGGGGGGGCGAGAATACCACATCGATCTAATGGTTGTTGACAAACTCATTGCTCCAGTAGTTATGGGTCTTGATATATTTAAAAAGGCATAAGTCTTTAACAATAAAATATGCGGGGGACATGAGAGCAGTCACGATATGTATGTCAATGCAAACTCTTAATTGTGAAGAATATGATTTAATGCCTGGTATCGATACTACACAATTAAAACCATTATCTATACCTCATCGAAAATACAATAAAGATCAGCAATTCATTAAAACGGAAATCGACAGAATGCTTAAAGCTGGAATAATTCAACAGAGCAGAAGCCCATGGAAAGCGCAGTGCTTCGTAATAGATCAAGAAAACAAACGTCTTGTCATAGACTACTCAGGCACTATAAATCGTTACACACCATTAGATTAATACCCTAATGCCATAATCGAAGACCTACTCAACAAAATTTCAAAACACACGTATTTCTCGAAAATAGATCTAAAGGCGGCATATCACCAAATACCCATCAAATCTTCCGACTTTAAGTTGACTGCATTCGAGGCCTGTGGCCGACTATACGAAGTTACCCGTCTTCCGTTTGGATGCACAAATGCCGTTCCAATTTTCCAACGAATAATGGACACTTTCATAGACCAATTACACTTACAAAATACCTACTGATACATTGACGACATTAGTGATGAACTCGGATAATTGCTGGACTTGTGCCAAAAGTAGAAACAATTATTATAGGAGGGACACAGTCGAAGAACATAACCATAACCTAGAGGAATTCATGAATGCAGCTAACAATGCAGGTATGCAATTGAATCGAGACAAATGCAGCTTTAATCAAAGTAGAATACCTTTCCTTGAACATGTCTTAGAAAAGGTGAATTAAGATCGTACCCTGTAAGGTATAAAGCCCTTATTGACATGCCGTTCCCAAAGACGTTAAAAGAGTTGACCCGGGTAATCGGTCTTTTTACATACTATGCTAAATGGATTAAGGGCTCTTCTAACCTCTCAGTCGTTCTTACAAAGGCAAGAAACACCATTGATAAACAAGGTCTATCAAAGAAGAAAAATATATTATTAATAAGATGAAGGAAGAACTCATAAAGGCATCACTGTGTTCAGCCGATTTCACTGCACCATTTATAATCGAAACCGACGCATGGCGGAACTCTATCACAAAATGGTCGTCCAATTGCTTTTCTTAGTAGAACCCTAAATAAGTCAGAAAGAGGACATTCCATCATCGAAAAGGAAGCTTGCGCAATTATAGAATGTTGTAGAAAATGGAGGCATATGATCAGTGTTGTTCCACATTGTAATATCATAACAGACCAACGATCGGTTGAATTTGCGTTCAACAAAAAACACACTTCCAAGATTAAAAACGAGAAGGTAGCCGCTGGCGACTGGAGTTAAGCGATCTTAACCTTACCTTCTCATATAGACCTGGTTCATTAAACCAAGCCGCAGACGCCCTATCGCGCTGCTGCTCTACTAAGACGGAACACGAATTATACAATATTCACTCACGTCTATGTCATCCGTATTGTAAATCAACCAACTTGGCATATTCTATTAATGAAATAAGAGAAGTTATCGCCAATTGCAAAATATGCCGTGAATGTAAACCACAATTCTCTAAACCACCCAAAGGAAGATTAATATATGCCACAAGAACCTGGGAAAGACTATCAATGGATTTGTGGGTCCCATGGCTATCTCAAACGGTTTTCGATTTATGTTAACTATAATTGACGAGTACTCACGTTTTCCATTCGCCATTCCCTGTAAAGAGTTAACAACGGACGTAGTAATTAAATATCTATTGGAGATATTCTCTATATTTGGAAAACCCAGTTCGATTCATATAGATAGGGGACGTCAATTTGAAATCACACAAACTCAAAGATTTCTTATGGAGTAATAACATTATAAAAATCCACACCACGCCATATCGACCCCAAGCCAACGGTCAATGCGAAAGAGTTAACGGCACAATATGCAAAGCGATAAGTCTGGCATTGAAGACAAATAATCTCAATAAAAATGAATGGAGTAACATGATTCCAATCGCTCTGTCGTCTATCCGAGGATTGCTTTGCACTGCTACAAACGCCAGTATTTTCATTCACCAGATCGACAAACGGCACAGAAATACCGGACATAATCGTGCTACATCGACATCACATAAGGAATAAAGGTGATGATCTCACGGAAAACGTTCAACTCATCGAGACGATCTCACTTCACTTTGCCAAGGTACAATAGTGGAAGAATAGACACAGTTTTAACTACAAATCTCGCACCAGCAGCATCACCACAAAACAATGGAAATTCAACAACATCGGAGTGTCAGAATAATAGCTCCCCAAAAGGCACCAATTTAACTCAACCAACAGCAATATCTACACATGTGGCCGTTGGGAACGAAAGTATGATATCTACCGTCGATAACAATCCTACAGAGAGTGCTGAATTCGATGACGATGAATCTTCTGACACATTCTTAACCTCGAATAACACACCCCAACAACAAAGAACACGCCGAAGACGCTTAGTAGTGAGGCCAATGCGATACAACGATTAACGCTAGAGGGAAAGAATGTGATGATATGATTTGTTATATAGCATCACTTTCTTCTCTTTGATTTGATTCCTTTTTATTCTTATTCGTTGTTTTCGTTCTGTTCTTGTTTGTTGTATTGTTAACCCATGCTAATTTCTTCTCTTATTGACTCTTTCTATATAATTCTTAGATTGAATACAAACCTTTGATTTGGTACAAAATAATACAACGTATTGAATTTGCATTAGATGATGTATTTATATAGCATTAGAGATAACAGCGGTATTAAAATGGCGAAACTCGAGGAAGCAATATCTTAACACCTCGAGTTCAATACGAATATATTTCCATATTGGCGTGTTAAAGAAAGCTGACGTCCAAATATCCAGCATCGTTGTTTAATTGATATGTGTTTAACTCACAATATAATATTCCATAGTCGACTAGTCTTGTAGCATTATGTTCAAATAATGTGTCTTTCATGTGTATGTATGACGAGGTGTTTTATTTATCGATTAGCGTCCTGAGATTTGTTGGATATCTTCTTCAGCATAAAATGATTTGATTTAAATGGGTGTTTCCCATCCTGATCTTTTCTAAATCAGGTGTAAATGTTAAAACTTTGCGTATCTAGGCTTTTCAATGTCCAGCAATGCTGCATAAGACGACTATAAAAATATCATATCAATATTACTGGGTTTAAGAAAAGAAGTAGACGTTTACTGAGGTATGTAGTGAAATAACTACAAGTTTTTTCCTTTTCTTTAGAAATTATTTTAGAATTATTCATCATATATATAAGGTGAAACATTTGTTCTCAGTAATGTGAACTATATATATATAGTTCACCTTACTGAGAACCAGTAATATTGATATGATATATATATATATATATATATCAACGCTATTTACCACTGGCTTGGTCCGGATTGTTAAAGGATGATGCAATAAGTTAATTATAACACTCACCTGATGCAAATCATGCATCATAGAAGTGGTATCTTACGGCTGATGCAGAAACGGAGCTAAGTATTCATTTAGATAACAACAGAAGGCCGGACTTGAAAATATACTTTAGAAATTTAATCCCGTGAAAGCGATATACATATTTCGATGGACCAGACCTATCATCCGATTATGTGCAAGACGAAAATATTTCACTTGGTGTTATTTGCGGAATTAAATAATAGGCTTACCTGTAACACAAATAGAATAGAAAATAGAGAAGCGATTCGATTAGAGGACTGCCTACCAATTCGGTCAATCTGTCCTGTATTTTCTATTCTATATAATCCTGCAAATAAGAGCTGCTAAAATCATCTAGTCTTGCATCATTATCGGAACATAGACCTTGGCCATCAAAATATGTATACTGTTTTTCCTGTCCGCCCTTCATTTTTTGTTTTAATGAATATATATATATATATATATATATATATATATATAATGTTATACTTGGGGACGGTCATATTTGTGTAATATTGCCAGAATTAATAACAGAACACACTCACTGTTTCGTTGGTTTTCGCTTCTGTGTCTTTTATATCGGTTAATTTAATTTATTCGGTCCTCAATGTTGCCATTGACTAACCAACAATATTTGTTTCGACACACGATTTCATATCAAAAATTCACAAAACTAATTCATCTCCGTTATGGCATTAGCTTGTGCCAAGCTGAAAGGTTATTGAAAGACACTGTTTTCTGTTATATAAAAATTACAATAACAACAGAACAAATCCGCTTCCTAAAACACTGTGTTTCCTCCAAAATATACACAACAAACATATGAAAACAAGTAAATAATTTATTATTGAGCAAAACACAATCTGAACGACTAAAACACAAAATAACAGTTAATATGAAAAGAACAACATACACAAAAGTCAACGAACTTTACAGACAGAAACGCATTAACGTAAGGAAGTCCGAAATCTCACCATACCAAACGAAAGGGATGACTACATGAGCGTCATCCGACGTGAAACGAAATACGTCCGAAACGAATGCAATAGACATTTCAATAAGAAATTAGAATGGATGAATAAGAGAAAATTAGAAGAAAGAAAAATAGTATATTCTCAAAAATACCCAGATGACATCAACAATATCCGTATGACTGATGTAAAACTACCGGAAGAATTTACCAATGACCACACAGTAAATATTTATGGGAACACTTTAATCAGTGATCAAAAACAACAAATCCTACGGTTACCACCAAAATTTGCCATCTACAAAACGATTAACCCTATGGAGTGCAAAACGGAGCTGGAAAAGTGTTTCACAAAAATACGTTGGAATGCAAAGGTAAACAACAACAACAATAATAACGGTAGTAGTAATATAAACAATAACTCTGGGTATAGAAATAACAGCTATAATAGTAATAGTCATAAGTATAACAATAGCAGGAGAGTGAGAAATAGTAATAATGGTAATAATATTAACGATAGACTGAACAACAACAACAACCACAATAATAATAATAATAATAGAAATATTAACTGCAGACACAGCAGCAGCGACCACAGTAGTAATAACGGTAACAATACGAATAGCAACAACAACAACCACAGTGGTAATAATAGTAATAGAAATAATACATGTAGCAACATTAATGATAGACACAACAAAAACAAGAAACATAATAAAAGTAACAACAACAATACATCTAGCAATCATAACAATAATAATAATGCTAATGATAGGAACAACAACAACCACCATAATAACAATAATAGCAACACACACAACTAAGACGATAGATATAATGAGAACCCTTTAGAGAAACTATTCTTCAACCCAGCTGACAAAACATATAAGATGGGTAATACTATCCTACGAGGTTACCCTTTAATAAAAGAGTTTGCATACCACAACAAATAGATGACGAGACAGAGGCACAGTTCACCATAGCTAGAAATAAGATTAGACAAATAGTAGACCGGTATACTAAGAGACAGAGCAGACCAGAGGCCCAACAACTTGGGAGGAAACCTGTAGAAGGCTTGGTTAGCCTCAAGCGGCGCACAAGAGATGGTAAGGTAGTATGTCTACCCACGGATAAGACTAGTAGGATGTCAATAGACAGCATGCCGAACTACATCAAGGCTATGCAACCCCACATCACCAAAACGAGCGAAATTGCACAGCAAATACATGAATGGAGAGATAAAATCCTCAACGCTCACATGATGATGTGGACCGACATCCTAAAGCCAAGCAGACGCACTGCCAACAACTTCCAGGCGTCTAACAATGGCATGCGACACTTGTATGGGCTCCACAAAGACCACAAGACAGTCGACGACCCGACAACAGGACCACCAACAAGACCCGTGTGCGGAGCAAATGTAGCTAGCAACTACAGGATCTCCTACTTCCTCTCAATGGTTATACGCCCTATAATCAAGATGTCCCAAGATGTATGTGACAGTACAGAGGACCTCCTCAGCAGAATCAGTGAGTGCAACAAAACAAAAACCTATCCAAACTGCATAATAGGAAGCAAGGATGTGGTATCACTGTACCCATCCATTAACATTGATTTTGCTGTGGAAAAATGTGTGAAGATGATCATTAGAAGTGAGGTGGAGTTCTGCGACGTCGACACAGACGAACTGGGCCTCCTACTTAGACTTACCTACGACACTGACTACCTAGACAGCCATGACCTTAGACGTTTCTGCCCCAGTAGACTCATAAGGGGTAGATCCCCCACCATAACCTCAATGGCTAAAAAGACTCCCATGGGAAGGTAGATTGCGTGGACCAAAGCTATACGGACCCCCCAAAACAATGATCAGGTAAGAAAAATGATCGCACATGCAATAGGAGCTAGTATCAAAACTACCCTAAAAGGCCACATATTCAAGTTCAACGAGAAGATCTACACCCAAAATGAGGGAGCAGCCATTGGCGTCAGCAGAGCTGGTAACGTTGCCAAACTTGTTATGGTGTGGTGGGAAAGGAGACTTAAAGATCTCCTTAATGAGAGCTGCATAGACCACATCATGTACTCTCGTTACGTAGACGATATCAATATAGTTATAAAAACATCCCCACAAGAGAGCACTAACAAGTTTGATTTAGAACGTAGCACAATGGAAAGCATCCAGCAGATAGCTAATTCCATACACCAGAGTATAACTGTAACTATCGACTACCCTTCCAAACACCCTAACAATAGACTACCTGTATTAGACACGGAATTCTGGATTAAAACTATAGACGAGAGAGAGCCCAAATTCTCCACTCACACTATGCTAAACCCATGGCTTCCAAATACCTGATACTCGAAAACTCAGCAATATCCAGTAGTACTAAGTTTAATATACTGATCGCAGACTTGGTACGAGTGATGAAGAACGTGTCCCGCATGTGCGACCCAACAGAAATGGAAAGACACATCCAACACTTCATCAGCTGCATGCAGTTCTCTGGCTACAACCCAAGATACAGAGTCAGAGTATACGAAGCAGCCACGCAGAAGTATAAGACCCTCATAGAACTGGACATGAAAGGAATTTGCCCATTATACAGGAGCAAATCATGGAATAGCTTAGATAGGGCTAGACATAAGATAGGGAGAGCCACCTCAAGGTACGACAACCAGAGATACCAGAATATCATGTTTGTGGACGCTACACCTGGAGGGAAATTAGCTAACCAGTGTAGAAAGATCCACTTAAAGTTTAAGGTGGTAGAAAAGCCAGGAACCACCATAAAATCCCTCATCAGCAAAACCTACCCTTTTCAGAAAATCCACTGTACTAATAGGAAATGTAAGGTAAACCCCCGGATAAACAGTAAAACTAGAAACGTAGTCTATATCATAAGATGTACAGAGGGTACTTGCAGAAACATGACAACAACATACATAGGCGAGACAGCTCGTAGCATAGGTGAAAGGATAGACCAACACTCGGGGGAACTAAAAGGACGAAAAAACGGTTCAGTACTATACGAACATGCCAGACAACAACACGACGGTAACATAGACAACATAGAAATTAGAATAATATCTAAACATAGAAATGACCCAGCAGATAGTCAAATCAGAGAGGCCAGTGAAATAGAACTTAGAAGGCCAAGGCTAAACAGAAAAAATGAATGGATTAACAACACCCAAACAAACAACACTAACCTAAGAGAAGTATATATAGATAAATAAATAAATAGATAAATAAATAAATACATACACAAGCACAATAACCAGAAACACATATAAACACACACTAGTAAAGATAGAATACATTAACCAATACACAGTCACCCAATCACGAACACACATCAAACAAAAAACTATACACACACGCAAACGCATGCGCAAAGACAAAAAATAAACAAATAAATAAATATATAAACAGACTAAATAAAGATGGCGTAGAAAATACAATGCAACGGGAGGAAACAATAGCACCACTGACGATGTTGAAGATGTTTAACGAAGTAACTTTGATAAACTATATATATGTGATTGTGTCTATATTGTATCTGTATTTTTGACCGTTGGTCAGCCAATGGCAACATTGAGGACCGAAAAAATTTAATTAACCGATATAAAAGACACAGAAGCGAAAACCAACCAAATAGTGAGTGTGTTCTGTTATTAATTCTGTCAATTATACACAAATATGACCCTCCCCAAGTATAACAATATTTGTTTCGACACACGATTTCATATCAAAAACCTCGCAAAACTATATATATATATATATATATATACCCCCCCATATATATATATATATATATATATATATATATATATATATATATATATATATATATATATATATATTTAATTATAATCGTGTGTGTGTGTGTAGGTTATTTGCGCATATGTGTATGCCTGTTTATATGTGTACATTGTTTCCGCGTGTCCAATTAATGTCATTACTTTTATAATTGTATGTCGTTTGTACTCATAATTACGTATAGAAACTATATTTACAAAGAATGCTTTATCAAAGAAATAGATGCTTGAGAAGAGGCTCCACCGATGTTGTATTTCCGAGACTAGTGCTTGATCGTGCTAAAGATAAGCTCGGTGACGAAATACGTCAGATCCACAAAACCTAAAGCATCTATAAAGTAGATAACATAGTGAGTTACATTTTATGAAGGGAAACATTCCCTAATTTTTAATATTGCATAACAACCTAAACGATACAACTACCATTAAATATTTGAGGAAGTTGAATATCCTAGTGAGTTTGAACACATTTCATTAAGACAAAAATCCAGATGAATATATTTGCTGCTGCAATTACTTGATTGGTTTATTAATATAAGGCAAAATATTATTTCAGTGTTCATACATCTCCAAAAATATACCGTACACATTTCGATAAACAGTATTTCACACGTGTCTGTTCAGTGCGCAAAACAGTCGTCAAAGAATGGGGATAATTTTAGTACAAATAATATAAGTTCTATGTCTTAGTGCCAGTATTAATGTTTCATGTATCTTTATATTTCAGATAGTTGAATATCAATTCTCTTCTCCATAATAATCTACTTCTCTGTTCTTTACCTGAAAACTTAGCTTTCTAAATATTCAATATGTTGCATGGTCTCTGTATTAGTAAGTTTAACTCCGTATGAACAGATACTATTAGGTATAGAAATGTCAAAGTTTTACTTGTATTGGCTTGGAGAAATATCATTGTACAGAGTAAGAGAGGCATGTTAATGCACTTTAGAAAAGCAAATTACACATTAAATTAGTGATTATATGGCAGCCAACTTTGCCAAGTACATGAGCATTTTCATGTGTAGTAAAGCGGTCGAACTGACAATTTTTGAAGGCTGCGTATTTACCAAGATATCTAAAAATGAGCAATATGATTATAAATGTAGGAAGATAATATGTTTGTGTTGTTATCATCATTTTCATGTGTCATTTTAAAGTATATGTAAATATCTATTTATATAAGTATCTTATGTGGCTCAATTGTGTATGAATATCTATAAGACATGTCACGTTTCATATCAGATAGAAATCAATCTACGGAAATATATGAACGGTTTTATCAATTATAATCCATCATGATGAGTCAATCTGGAAATAATATGCATTGAGGGAAATTGCATTCGATAAATACAATATAGAATGTGCTCTTCAAACTACTCTCATGTACCTATTTGTGTAAGGATTTCGTCATTGTGCACAGTACAGTATTGACTAAAAGTTGTAGAAAATCCTACCAGTCCATAGATTCTATTAAATCCATGTCGCACTTGTTGGTTTTCCTGGGTGAATTATTTAAAACATATGCTACACTTCGTGGTTTGATATATTTGTAGGTGGCGTTACTCAATTCTTAAGATTTTTGTTTTCCAGTGAAACCCGTTTTAAAATACTTGCAAAATAATTCCAAGATATCAATGATCCAATGGGTGTTAATTGCAAGCATCTTTGCAATACAATACTACATTACCCACTGCATCATGTCAACGTATTTTGAATATTTTATGGTTTTCCTTCTTTTCATCATCTTTCATTGTTCATGCTGTGACCTTGAATCATAGGTTATAGCCAATTACGATATCTTCAGTAAATATTGTATTGACAGGTATTGATTTACATGTACTTGGAATGGTAAAGTTCAATATACGGTATTGGAACTGATAATGCGAATAAACTGGAACAAATGCTATATCTTCAGTAGATATAATTATATGTCTTTATATTTATTCTAGAAAAAAAAAAAAGATTACAAATGGCAATTTGTCAGGCGCTCTACACACCCGAACATCTAAATGCCATATCTTTTAATGAATTGTATTTTCTGAATTATGCATCAAAATGTATGTTTGATTCGTCGAAATAAGTTGCAAATAACGAAATGCTAATTATAATTATTTCATTGCAAAGTATGTATAGTAAATACATTTATCTATTGTGCTTCATACAGATGAAGCATAACTGTTAATCATTTCATTGATATATTTAATCTCATTCGCATACAAGTTTACTTAGTAATTTAGGCTTCCAAGGGAGAACCTAAGCTATACTGGGATAAGGTTATGCAAGCGCGTCTGTATTGGTTGTCTTACCTACGTACCATTTGCAATAATATACGTCTGCCTTAATATCAATATATTTTACAAAGTACAGCTTTCCTATACATTATGTTGATGATCTCTGCATTAAGTATATATAAATATATTTGTAGTAAAGGATAATACCATCGAACACGAGACATCTGCCTTATTCTCTATTATTAAGCAAAAACAGAAGCACATGGGTTGCAATGCAAATAGTATTTAAATATGAAACCACGTTTCACCTAATCGAGGAGTTACCTTTAGTGTATGCGTAGCATTGATAAATGCAATTCTTAATGATTCAGCTAAGTGAAAATATGTGTTGTAATGTCAGCAAACGTGACACAAGACAGATCAAAACTTTTTTTCGGGTTGATTTGTCGTTTGTTAGGATAGTGCTATGTGAATAAGTGTTGCTTATTAGTGTAACAACCAGAGTGTTTCACGATGATTTTAATGCAGCGGACTTCCTCACACATAAGCATAACTGTACAAAAACATATATATATATATATATATATATATATATATATATATAATTGGATATATGACAGGGATGAACACCGATATAACTATACATGTGTTCCAATTGCAAATGACCAAGCTAGCTAGGTTGAAAAATACTAATTTAAAACAATATGGTTTGCCTTATTTCACATAATAAATCAATAAAAATAACACACTTATATCGGGCAAATAACCTATGATACCCGGAAATCTGTTTCGCAAGAATTATTAATTGAAAGCTAGAATTCCTCTGCTCTTCTGTGGGTATCCAGAAAAATTCGTACCTTTCACTTCAAAGGATCTAGGAATACTAAACAATGCGCGGGTATAAACGCACATGTTACACCGCCTAACGGGTCCCATACTCATGCCGCTAAAAATAGCAGCTGGGTTTATGAGACTAAAGTTAGCTCTACATACATACGGAGCCGAGAATATCATAGATTGAGTTAAAAACTCAAAATCGTCTTTTACAATTAAATAGCTCAAAGAAGGGAATATTTCCGATCCGTGTAATATAATTGAGTATATGAGAGGGATGAACACAGATGTAACTATACATGTGTTCCAATTGCAAATGTCTTCTTAGATCCTTTGAAGTGCAAGGTAAGAATGTTTCTGGATACCCATAGAAGAGCACAGGAAATTTAGCTTTCACTTAATAATCTTGTGAAACAGATTTAAATCTGTCCGGGTATCATAAGCTATTTGCCCGATATAGGGTTGTTATTTTTATTGATTTATTATGTTAAATCGAGTCAGGCAAACCATATTGTTTTAAATTAGTATTTTTCAACCTAGCTAATTTGGTCATTTGCAATTGCAACACATGTATACTTATATCTGTGTTCATCCCTCTCATATATCCAATTATATTACACGGCTCGGAAAGATTCCCTTCTTTGAGCTATTTAATTGTAAAATACTATTTTGAGTTTTAACTCAATCTATGATATTTTCGGCTCCATATGTATGTAGAGCTAACTTTAGTCTCATAAACCCAGTTGCTATTTTTAGCGCCATGAGTATGGGACGCGTTAGGCACTGTAACATGTGCGTTTATACTTGCGCATTGTTCAGTCTTCTTAGATCCTTTGAAGTGAAAGGTACGAATTTTCCTGGATACCCGCAGAAGAGCAGAGGAATTCTAGCTTTCACTTAATCATTCTGGTGAAACAGATTTATGGCTTTCCGGGTATAATAGGCTATTTGCCCCATATAGGTTTGTTATTTTTATTGATTTATTATGTTAAATCGAGTCAGGCAAACCATAATATTTTAAACTAGTATTTTGCAACCTAGCTAACTTGGTCATTTGAAATTGGAACACATGTATAGTTACATCTGTGTTCATCCCTGTCATATATCCAATTATATTACACGGCTCGGAAAGATTCCCTTCTTTGAGCTATTTAATTGTAAAAGACTATTTTGAGTTTTTAACTCAATCTATGATATATATATATATATATATCATAGATTGAGTTAAAAACTCAAAATAGTCTTTATATATATATATATATATATATATATATATATATATATATATATATATATATATATATATATTCATTAGTTAAGCAAAACAAGACCACAAACTTCACAAGCAAGACATTATTAAAAGATTGTCAACATATTTTAGTTTGATGTAAGGAATGTAGAGAATAATAATTATAATAATATTAATAATAATAATGTCAATTTACAATTGTTTCGCTACTCCATATGATATTTCTGGATCAGATTACTATATATCATAATTGATCTGGTTCAGTTGAAAATAATTAACATATTTAAAAGACAGAGCGGCTCATCGGAACTTCAAAGAAATATAAATTAAAATAATGAGAGAATGTTACATAATATAATGTTCCATATATTGGTTTTCACTATGGTGTCTTGGTTGCATCAGTTGTCAGTCATAATCAAGCAGTATTCATCTGTCGAGGCTGCATTGTGTGAGATCTGCCTATGGGTAACAAGATGGCTGCCAAAGGACATATTTACATTACTAATTAGAGGGTCGTTTCAGGGGAAGTAACTCCTCGAGAGATTAGAAATTGTGGGTATTTATACTTAAGTACTCATTTTAAATGTTTTTTTAATTGAGAGACAATGTAGGGGAGGTAACTTATAATTATCTAAGTTGTTCATAGCTATTTAACTCAGTAGCTACAAGTAAAAATGGGGCTAGATAACTAAGTTGGGTCAAATATTCTATTGGCGAAGGAATTAGCCCTTCGATGTTGACAGCTGATAGTTACCTACGTTCTATCGTTAATCGGCAGAGGTCGTGATAGAGTTATGTAATATGGTTCTGTAATACAGAGATCACAAGATTTTCTTCGTCCATTGAACGGTTGGGCTCTAGCCACGATATCCCATTTTAGTGAGTGTTGAACGTTGTTTAATTTAAGGTTTTTAATGAGCCTAACTAGCGATGTTGAACATCTGTTGATAGGGTCTCGGAAGGAAAAAGAGTGCGCGTAATAGCGTACCTTAAAAGGGTTAGAGGTAGAAGCGATATAAGAGCTAGTATACCCACAATTTCTAATCTCTCGAAGAGTTACTTCCCCTGAAACCACCCTCTAATTAGTAAGGTAAATATGTCCTTTGGCAGCCATCTTGTTACCCATAGGCAGATCTCACACAATCCAGCCTTGACAGATGAATACTGCTTGATTATGGCTGACAACTGATGCAACCAAGACACCATAGTGAAAATCAATATATGGAACATTATATTATGTAACATTCTCTCATTATTTTATTTATATTTCTTTGAAGTTCCGATGAGCCGCTCTGTCTTTTAAATATGTTAATTATTTTGAACTGAACCAGATCATTTATGATATATAGTCATCTGATCCAGAAATATTATATGGAGTAGCGAAACAATTGTAAACGGACATTATTATTATTAATATTATTATTACAATTATTCTCTACCCTCCTTACATCAAACTAAAATATGTTGACAATCTTTTAATAATGTCTTCCTTCTGAAATGTGTGGTCTTGCTTTGCTTAACTAATGAATATTTCCAGCTCTGTGCACTTAACTTCTGCATGAACCCAGCCACCTAGGTGCTTTCTACTGCATATTGCACATTGACCACATGCCTTTACGCTTTGGCGTCTAACTAATTCACCAATCTCTCCTCTCATATCTCCATGTCTCTCTTTAAGATTGGTTACTCTTGAACTGTTTATATATATATATATGTGTATTTTGTACATGTGTGAACATTTTGTGATGGGGGGATTGAATGTATGTGCGTGTATGTCTGTGTACGTTGTCCAACACTCTTGGATATATAATTGCGTGCTCACATGCTTGTTTATGTATATTTTATTATTCATTCATATACATATATAATTTTAAATTACTCTGATTTGAATTTATTTGCCTAATCACATATACGCACATGTGTAGGCGCATGGCTTAGTGATTAGAGCATTGGGCTTGCAATCGAAAAGTTGTGAGTTCAATTGCCAGACCGGGAGATGTGTTGTTTCCTTGAGCAAGACACTTTATTTCACGTTGCTCCAGTTTACTCAGCTGTAGAAATGAGTTCCGGCCTGCCCGCCCAGCCAGTGGGATGACGCAATATTATGGCTAAAACAGCACGACGTGCTGTGGCTAGCGGCGCCGATCGACGCCCGAAAGACTTGTCGGTCAAGGTGATCAAGCTGATATACACACATATACACACACAGACACGCGCGCTCAGATTCGTATGCAATATATATACATACGTATGTTCTATATATTTATGTATTTATGTATATGTGTCTCTGCATTTATATATATATATATATAAAGCCATCAATTATGAAATTTGTAGAAAAAATCTGTTTACCATATGCCTCACTACAAATTTCATACTAGATGATCCAGTATATAGGTGTGTGTGTGTGTGCGTGTTTGTGCGCTCAAGTGTGTTTCTGTATATATATATATATATATATATTTATATATATATATATGCGTGAGAGTGTGTGTGGCGGGGGGGGGGGTATATAATTGTGTCAAAGTGGCAGTTGCTAAAAAAATAGTAAAGGAAATATAATCGCGTGTTGCCTCGTGGGTATTTGAGGTGTAATAAAATACCATGCTTTCACTTCCACTTTACTTACCGGAAAAGGTGTACTAGACAGGCAAGAATGTTTCGCTTTCATACATATCAGCAAGCTGTCCAA
>OZ024741.1:348108456-348135956 GCA_964016885.1 Eledone cirrhosa
GAAAGCATGGCGTCCAACCCTCTACCGATACTGCCAGAGGTGTATATGTTCGTATGCATACATGTCCGTTTTTCTTTTGTTTTCTTTGTGGGTTTTTTTTTTTTGTTCTTCGTAATTTAAAAATTATACTCTCTTGAATCCTGTCACAAATCAGCTACTCAAAGATTTGTCCCTTCCCTTAGGCGATTCACAACCATTCATCCGGTATTATTTTAAATTTTATTGCAGGAATGTATAGTCTCAGTTGCGATTCTTCTCCATTTATACAAGCGCAGTCATATTTTGATCAAGTATTTGAGACGTATCAATTAGGTCCAGCTACAGAGTATCGATAGTTTTTCTTTTGCACTGGATTTGCGATTTGCAAATTTCTTCACTACAATTTTCTCCACAATATAACGTGTCACCGTTTTGAGGTACCGATAGACACTATAAATATATTTAGGTTTAATTTTAGAACTATTAACACCGACAAGCATCAACGCACTTTAAACAATTTCTTAAATTTAAACGCTACCACTATATGTTTCCTGGTATATACAGAAGATATATTTAGAAGCGATTGTAGCTCTGACAGAAGCTATAGACATTTAAATAGATCTTCTATTTAAAGGAAAGGAAATCAGCATGTTTCCTGCACCACATAACTTTAAGCCGTTCAACCATATATGATACCCCCATCCTAATTTCCCTTCACAATAACTTAAATATAATTTCGATACAAATTTGACTTTTAAGGCATATTTCCCTATATTGTTTGCTGAGGTTGTTGTTGAGATTACCACATGTTAAAATCTGATAGAGAAACATAGTAGCATACGAATTCCTGCAATCTTGTACCCGTTCTTTACTCACATTACGCAATATATTTCTTCTTATTCCATGAGGGTTGAAATGCTTGATGCTATATCTAAGAAATCCGAGCCAACACACACACAAACATTTTGTTTCGTTTGCATTATCCTTAATGTCAGAGGAAGATATATTTTTCCTAGTATTATTATTATTTAGTGTTAGTTATGCTTTATCGTCAATAGTTTTTTTCAGGGATTACGAAATACGCCTCTATATAGAGAAAAAGAAATATTACAGTTAATGCGATATTGAATAACCCAATTAACTATCAATTGTTTGAAAGCTGTACTGCATCAGTGATTACATGATGCGAATTTCAAATGTGCTCACCCATCACACTGCAGTGTAACACAACAATGAATGTATCCTTATAGTAAGCCAAAAAACTATAAGCTGGATGAAAATGCTTCACGTGTAACGAAATTTGCAATCATGAAATTTCCTAACCTAGATATTTTGAATCAACAGTTTTATTTAGCTAAACAATTGAACAGATTATTGAAATATAACCCAGCCATTTGTAAACGTAGTTCTAGAAAATGTCCTCCATGAACCTCACCTGGTAATATTTTCCAGCCATCTCTTAGATTGCCATTTCTGGAGTTCATACAGTTCAACACGTTAGCCGTCTGAAATGTTTCCTCACGATTCCTAATTTCTAATTTATTCACCATTCACTTAAACACTCCGTTGTAAACTTATAACAATTGTCTTTGAAAGTTTGCTATATATTTTGAATTGTGTGTATTGGGTCCTGTGGTAGCGTGTTTTATTTTGTTGTCTGCATACACATATCTAATATAACGAACGCATATTCGTGGCGGCGAATGGGCAGGGTTTTGCAGCACCGAATAGAATACATTGATGTATTCCTTCCGGCTATCTGCGCTCTGAGTTCAAATCGCGCCGAATTTAACTTTGCCTTTAATCCATTCGCGGTCGATAAATAGTACGAGTGTAGAACTTGGGTCGATTTTTCGCCTTTATCTCTTTCTCACATCCATCCACTCACTTTATCTTTCTCTGGAAGAAATCTGCTATATTAAAACCTAGAGTGGAGTTTGGCTCCGCTAGCTTAATGAAATGCCCTAGAAAACACCTTATTTTCAATATGGCACCCCTAACACTTCCCCAAGTGTTACGGGACTAGACGAGAATAAAATCTATATTACAATTTTCTAATTCGTTGAATGTACTGGACTTACTTTATAAAATGAAATGGAATAGATTATCTTGCCAGTTTATTTACGCATCAAAAAGCTGATTCTTTAGAAGATAAACACGTTTTTACTTTAAATTCATATTAATTTTAGAAATGTCATTCTAAATACAGATTTTGGCTTTCATTATACCAGGTCAATGTTAAAGAGACCTCTGTCATTTTAGTATGACTATGTTGTTCAAATCATCTTTATATTCCTGAAAGTACTTTGAATTTCCAGGCAACTAGTCGGGGTCGTTATAGTTTAGAGATGTGGATATTTGAGAATATATCCAAAATGATGAATTAATTATTATAATTAATACACACCTTAGTTAGAATTTCTATAATTAAGCAAATAATTATTTTTTTATATTTTTGTGTAAACTTTATACCTTGTTCTTCTAATGACATTCAAATCAAACTCAGAATCTGACATATAGACGCTTTAGAAATGTTCTTAGTTAGTTGTTTTTGTTGTCATAATTCATTTTAAATATTCATTCTAAATTGTAAACAAGCAAGTCGATATCAATTAGGTATGGATTCGGTTGTTTACAAATAAAAATGAATAATTATAAAGACAAACGCCACACCTCGTCAAAAGACGTCTACCAATTATCATTATGTAATTAAAGAAGAAAGTTTTATGTTTGCCGAAATTTATAATGTTATAAGGTCAGTGGTAGTTACTGCAGAAAGTAGTTTAGGCAGTTAGTTTAATACAATTTTCTTAACAAATATACAGGTACTTGACAGGATATTTTGTATCGACCTCTCTGACCCGGCGGAATTAGATCCAGATGTTGATTCATTTCTTTGAAATATCTAGAATTTTTCTTTTATATATATTTATATAAATACGTCATGACATATCATTTTGCGTCTCGTTGCTCAATATATTTTATATTGTTAACATAAAAGATGACTGCTCGGTCTTCAAGTGTAAATTAAAATGGAATATATTGAAGTCTTCTGGGAAATTATACAAGTCAATTAGCATTGTTTGAAGAATATTATTAACATTTGGTTTTTGAACTAGTGAAGTAAATAAGAGGAATTTATCCGGGATTTTACCCGCTAGAAATCCACAACATTTTATATACAGCATTATATTCATTTAATAATTGCTTCTATCTTTGGCACAATGCTGATGGATACAACAGTAATCTATTCCTCAGTAGGGCAAATCTTTGAAGAACGAGCTTTGGTTACAGTGGAAGTTTTCATCGGTGTGTCTTCCAAATAACATAATATTGTAAATCAATGATGTGAAATATATACACGTTGACATTTCAATATGGAATTTCAAACACACACACATACACACACACACACACACATATATATATATATATATATATATATATATATATATATATATATATACATATTGGAAAATACATATATATGGTTATATGCCAATCTCATTAAAATTTGAAATAATCTATGATCGCAGTGATCAACAAAATCGCATGAAGGCAATGGCCAAGATAGTCGCAATCAGTCTAGTAACCAGAAACTATAAAAAAGTAAGAAATAAAATAATGCAGTCGTAAGTATTTTGCTTGAATAGAAAATAAGGTGTCCATAAATGGAGTGACGTTTATCATAACATTAAGCAATCAATGCAGTACTTCATTTGGTATAATTTGTTACACAATATAATTTCACGAAGCGCAAATAAATTAATATAGATAGCAGAGCGTGGCGGAATTTCATGCCTCTCCATTTCTTTCTACTTTTCGAACATTTGCAATGTATTATAATAAAAGAACATTTGTCTCAAGAAGAAATAAAACTTAATTCATTCTCTAGAATCAATAACTACATTCAACGCGCTCCCTTTTTCTGCAAAATATTAATTACTCTGCAATCACCCTCCTTATGAGATGATGTCTATATAATGTATATATCTATAGAAACAGAAGCTGAGATGGTTAATTAGATGTAAATATATTTCATAGATAATTTGATAAGAAAATTGTACAAATATGAAGCGGAATTAGAAAACATCAAGCAAATACAAGCTGGTTTCAAGATTAGCGTTATTAAAACAGGAATCGAATATGAGATACATTTTGGCGAGATTGGTCAAATTGTTGGTATAGCAAATAATAAGGATCTATAGACAAATTCTCAGATTGATTCACAAACATATTGTTGTCGTCCTTGCTGTCATTTTTGATTTTGTCATTGTTCTTGTTTTAAACCCCCATACTTATATATAGATTGTTATACGTGATTAAATGCTTTTCAGTAGTGAGCATCATATATTTCGTATGGTATTATATAATACAACAGAATGCCCTGTGAGCAAAATGTGTCTTTTATCAGGTCGAGAAATTATGTAATTACTGCAGCATTACGTTCAATATTGTACATGTTTTCAATGAAGGAACATAATTTGGAAAGAGTGACGTGATATTTAGGTTACCGTAAATATTTATTACTGATTATCAGCATATTTTAATTGTTCCACACAAATTAAAACGACGGCGATATTCTTTCAGTGAATCACAATTGTTTAAAATATGCCAAATATTATTTACATATATAAATATTGAACAAACCTGCATATTAATTGTTTTGTACTCAGATTTAAGAAGATTATACTGTCATGATAATCTACTATTTAAGAAGAATGGACTACTTTATAAATATCAGTACTATTTCATATTATCTGTCGATATGTGCCATTTCACGGTGATTTAACTTCAAATACGTCAATAAAGGTCGTAGGTGATTCCATATTGATACATATTATATAAAATCAATATTGTGTAATGTTATTGATATTCCGATAGCCGATATGGCAAAATATAGATTAAGAAGTAAGGTAAAATTTATCGATTTCTAATATCAGAAAACAGGATCAGAAATATGGAGGCAAGATTATAATCAAATATATCCAATACATTATTTGATTGGTATTATTCCATCAGCATCAGAATGACGAATGGCAATAATGTCACCAGCAGGATTGGAAATCAAAGCAAAACGAAATACTAAAATATACATCAACTTAGTGTGCTAGCTACAAAGTAAACTCTCTTATGAAGGATATTATATATTAAAGTAGGGCTTTTAATTGTAATCAGGATAATATATTATGCTGGTCCCACGCTACCAGAGAGGTAGTGAACCAAATAGAAGTTATGTCAGCTTTTCTAATATCACTATTGGCACTTATAATAGATAACACATCGATATTTTCAATGACATTTATATATTTCCTAAAAATGTCTGACGATTAAAAATATATATATATATATATATATATACAAAATGTTACAGTATCGTAAAATAGGATAGGAAGAAGAGGTATAAAGAGGTGCGATGCAGAGTATTACATGCCAAAAGCGGGTGAGTAAGTGCTCGATGCCTGGGTTATCAGGGTTAAATATAAGAGAAAATTAATATTTAGTGTACAGGATAAAGCAGAGCGCGGTAATAGGCAAAATAGTTACAAGCCGTTAAATCATATCTTTATAAAGCTCTTACACATGTTTCGCCCAATGGGGCTCATCTGAGGCAGATATTAAGGCAAAGTTTTAATTATATACCCTAATGGGGTAAAATAATAATGTTACATCACAGTGCATATTAAATATACGTGGTTAAGTATAAAACACGGTGGGAAGAGATTAGTATGCTAAGGGAGGTAATTACCGGTGCTAGTATAAAGTTTCTTCTCTAACTAGTGACCTCTACCAGCTACGTAGAAAGTATTATTTTATTATTTAAAAGGAATGAACATAAGTAGGGTTAGTCAACTCAGTGTAAATGAGGCCGTGTTAAGGTGTGAGTATGTTTATGAATAATTAGTAAAGTCGTTAAATACCACACACAGGTTTAACTAGTGCAATGGGGCACGCTAGATGCGATTCTGAATGCCTAGAAAAATAAAGTAAGTTTGGATAGAATTTGTATATTCATATGATTAATTTCTAAGATGTTGCTTGGGTATAGGCAGTACTTCTATAAGATTACCCAAAGAACAGGCTGGACAAGTAGAACAATATAGCGGGTTAGGCCAGGCTGAATATACGCAGTGCGGCTTCCTGGTGGGAAAAAATAGAGTGGATGATGGTGTTTTTCCACGTTGTTTAATGGTAAGTCTACCGCCGGTAAGTCAGGCCAGGATGTCGTGTTGAGAGAATCAGGTGCTATGGTGGTTTTACAGTTGTTGGGGTCCATCTGTAGAACGATTGTTGTAGTCGATGGCCGCAGCTGATGACAGTTTCAGCCCGACTATTTATGAGCTCTTGGGGTGCTTGCACTATATAATACAGTTCCATTAGGCAGAGTTGGCAGCTCTTTCAAAAATGGTATGGTGTTGCTTGATTCACAATTTCCCAATGAGTGGTGTAGCTAAGGTTAGAGTCATTTAAATGGGTAATATAATTAGCGAGGGAGGTAGAGTATCTAAGATTCCTATTCCTAAAAGAGTGGAAATGTGCTCGAAATCTACTCTTGAACGCCTCAGAAGTAACTCCTATGTAAGACTTAACACTATTATGACTAGTAACCGAACATCTATAGATAACGTTTTTTGTCAGGCCGTAGCCTCGGGGTGGACAGTTTACAGGGTTGCGACAATTGCAATGTTTTTGATGTCCCCTCTAAGGTGGTAAGTGTTAGTGTTAATCGTATTACTATTATTATCACCATCACCATAGCTACCATAGTTGTAGTCGGCATTATTATAGCTATAAACACGCGAAATAGTGCCACACCCACCTCTCGTGTAATAGCGTCTTCTACAGCCGTTGTTAGAGCTGTTATGGTTTCTAACCCTGTCGTCGGTCTTACTACTGCTGCAGCAGTTAGTCTCTAATGTGGTGTTATTGTGTAATCTACTGCTAATACTAATATACCTGTCATGGTTACTACTATCATTAATGAACGGGGTAAGAGAATTGTTAAGTTTAACCGAGTTGCCATATTCCCTAAAATTGTCATTATTAGCATGTTGTATTCTAGTGAGCTTGCTGTGGTTACGTATTGCTATCAGGTCAGCTAGATTAGGTGTAGTGGAATAGGAGATATTTACGTTATTCTTATTGAGGATTGTTCTCTCTCTCTCTCTCTCTATATATATATATATATATACCATAAACTCTCTCTCTCTCTCCATATATATATATATATATATATTTAAATGCCATGAACTCTAGGTCAGACATAATTATAAATTGTAGACACACCAGGTTGAACACCTTCTCTACACAAACATTCGGCCGAGGGCCGCACACTAACCATGACTCAACATAGTGATAACCACCTTTGCCTTGCCACACCGTCCCTCATCTCAGAGCATTTGCTTTATAACTTGTAAACCCTTTACAAGTTCAGATTTTGTAAATATCATGTCGCATCCATCACCCCCACCAAAAGACACATCGCCATACACCCCTCATCTCAGTTCCGTTGTGTTCTATCTGTCCTCTCTGTCAGGTTTTACCTTGTAAACCATAGTAGCATCCGATCCTGTAAATATAATGTCGAACATATCACCCCATCGCCACCACCACCACCATACACATCGCTATATGAGGGTTGTCTACCATCCCTTATCCATAACCTTGTTTCCCCGTGTTCCCTCTGTCATTTTTTAACCTGCAATCCTTCGTAAAATTCAATCCTGTAAATATTGTGTCGCACACACCACCAGATACACCACCATATACATCACCAGATACACTTCCATACTTCAACAATAATTAACATCATTAACTTCACCAACACATATCACCCCTCCCTCCCGGAACCACTGTGTTATATCTGTCCTCTCTGTCAGCTTTACCTTGTAAACCACCGTACATTCAGATCATGTAAATATATTGTTGAACATATCACCCCATCGCCACCACCACCACCACCACCACCACCACCACTACCACACACATCGCTATAAGTTCACAACCTTGTTTTCCCCGTGTTCCCTATGTCATTTTTTAACCTGTGACCCATCGTAAAATTCGATCCCGTATATATTTTGTCGCACACAACACCACCACTGCCACGACAAGGCAAATCTGCATACTTCAAGAATCATTAACATCATTAACATCACCAGCACATCTCCTCCCTCCCTAAACAACGCAAGTGTGTGTGTCTGTGTGTAAGTATATTTATATGTACAACGCCATCTCCATTGGCTCTCCCCTCTCTCTATGTACTACGCCATTTCCATGGGCACTCCCCCTCTCTCTATGTACTACGCCATCTCCACTGGCTCTCTCCCTCTCTCTATACATATATATATACACATGTGTATGTATAAAAAGTTTTTGTAAGACTAAGTGTGTCTATGTATCTCCTAATTGTATTTAACACCACCTATACATCCATCACACCACCATAATCACCATTACCACAAAGAACAACACCACACCCACACCACACACAATAATCAGCCACAAATATACGCCAATCTGTCTACCGACAATGCCCTCCCACCACTACAGCCCACCTCAGCCTGCAACCGTCACCACCATCTTATCATCACATCCACCCCCACATGCACTACAGGCAAAAATACCCCTATGAACTATTCCACCAATCAAAACAAACTTTACTGACCAACATATGAACTTCTGACTTCATCATATAGCTTGTATTTATTTTCTACTAGCATTTTAAGGGGTCCGTCGAGCTGCAAATTACAGAGTTGGGTAAGATCGATACGGATCGAACCTTGAGCTGATCAGTGACGAAACGCGCGTTACCAACCAATAAATGTAAGGAAAGAGTAACCAATCGTCCTTGTTATCTTTTATATATTGATATGCATCTGTGTGTATATAAATGTTACTAGATATAAATTCCTTATATATATATATATATATATATATATATATATATATATATATATATATATATATATATATATAAGGAATTTATATATATATATATATATATACATATATATGGAAAAAATGAAATTCCGTTTCTCACTCTTAGTACGGCTGATACTTTTTCTAGTTTCTTAGCTGCCACCGTATACCTTCCTTTCTATCGATTGACCGTTTGAAAGTATATACTTTCCTTGTGCATATTAACGTCTGAGCAGCCTAATTTGCATATCGAGTGAGTTAGTCGGCCGGGCGTACCGAAAACGATAAATGGAAAAAATGAAATTTCATTTCTCACTCTTAGTATGGCTGATACTTAAATATAAGAATGTATACGTACATACATATATGTATACAGACGTACAGTAGTATGTATATACATATATACATGCACACACACACACACACACACACACACACACACACACACACACACACACACATATATATACATATACATATATATATATATATATATATATATATATATACGTATGAGTTTACTGAACATTTATTATAATGTTCGGTTTGTTTGTTAACAAACAGCCCGAATGAACCTTAAGTTAGAAATAGAGAATAACTATAAAATTGTTAACTTTTTAGACGTAACATTAAACCTTAACAGGGCTCTACTCTCCATTCCATAAAATTAATGAGAATCTAAACTATGTAATTTTAACTCTAATAATCCTAAATCTATCAAGAACACTAATGTCAATTCTGTCCAACAAAGTATTTCACGCATCTCCGTTAATAAAAAAATGTTTGACGATAAGGCAGAATATTATAATGAAACTTTAAATAGAACAGTGTATATAAATAAGTTTAAATACATCGACACCAGTAATAAGGCAAATCACCCTACTATTAATTGTAATTATAATAAAAAATTTAACTTAAACTCTAAAACTAACAGAAGAACTAGAACTAGAAATATTATTTGGTACTCAACCCCCATTCTCATTAAGCGTAAAAACACCTTTAGCACAGCTATTCTTTAAAGCACTAGATAAATGTTTTTTCTAAAGCCCACAGATATCACTCAATCTTTAACAGACACACTATAAAGCTATCCTACTCTACTACTATGAACATAGCACAACATATAAAAAGAATTAATAATAAAAATTTAAACCCTAACCAAAATAACCAAAATAGAAGTAATATCTCTAGCAATATCCAACATAATAGTACCGTTCCGTACAACAACAACTCCGCAAAATGAAACTGTAGAATTAAATCAAACTGTCCTTTACAAAATAAGTTTTTAGATAAAAAGGTGGTCTATAAATGTACAGTTAAAACCAGTGATAATATATTTAACTATGTCGGTGCAACTTCCTCAGAATTCAAAAGTCGCTGGACTAACCACAAATGCTCTTTCCGAAGATTTGATAAAAAATCTTCAACTTCTCTTTCAAACCTGATATGGAACTTAAAATGCAAGAATATGGACTATTCATTAGCTTGGGAAACAGTTTCAATAGCACCCGCGTACTGAAACACAGCTTTATCTAGATTCTGCAAATTGTGTATTGAGGAAATGTTTTTCATACTTAAATATAAGAACTCTATTAATCTAAGAACGAATTTATTTAATTCTTGTAGACATCGCTAGAATTTCAACATTCAGAACTATACATAACTCATAATTATACTTATAATATTTCTACTTATTTCCATAACAATCTCATGCACTTGGTTTTAATATATTAATATCTCTAAATCATAATATCTATAACATTTGCTATAATTCCACTTCTTAAAGCTTCATAAAATATATACGTATATAATTCTAATTTTTTTTTTATTTAAATTTAAATTTTAATAATTTTTAATTTTAATAATTTTTAATTCTTTGTTTTTATTTCTTTAATTTTTATTTCTTTAAAAATTACTTATCTCTTATGAATTATTTAAAAAAAATTTTCTCAAATTTTTCAATATTTTTTCAATACTTTTTCAATATTTTTTCAATACTTTATCAATATTTTTTCAATATTTTTCACTAACTGATTCTGGCTAAATGTACTTTCAACATCTATACTTATTTTGACTAAATAGTCTCTCACTAACGAATAAATAAATTAAACCGGAGTTTTTTCCGTATCTTCCCATTTTAAATCATATAAATATAAATATTCTTATTAACTCAGTTAATTTAATTTAATTTAACTTAATATTTATATACATTAAATACAAAACCATTATCCCTCATAACTCATTAGAACAATTATCTATAATATGATATACCCATCTATTTATTTGTTTATTTATTTATGTATTTATTTATTTATCTACTTATAACAGAAAATATTATATTATAAACAGATTTTAAACAACTAATAATGGTAAATACATGTACTATTAAGATATATGCTTAGAATATATTTCCCCAAAATTAACGTTATATGTGTTTTATTCATTTTCTCTTGTTTCTTTCTTCTCTCTCTCTCTCTCACACTGGTTTTTTTATCCTTCTCCTCTCTCTCTCTCTCTCTCTCTCTCTCTCTCTCTCTCTCTCTCTCTCTCCATAGTCGGTTAAATAAACGGTTGCTTTTCAATTATCTACATATTCATTTGCATATTCACACATAAGTTTGAAAAATCCCTAATATATTTCCACTATCCAGTGAATTTCCAACCGATAAGGTATGATTTTCATCGGTATGTCTCTGTTTATGAAACAAACTTAGTATTTTATCTGATGAAAGCGTACCAATGTTGTCTTGGTACCCTTGAAATATATATAATAAAATAAATATGGTTTTATAAATATAGATTCCATTTATTTAATATCATTGAATATTTGCTCCAGTAATCTGATGAGTGCTCTAAATCAGTTATAAAAATTAATATTTGTCGGACTTCCAACAAATTAAATAGCCCTTCAACTTGGCGTTAGCCCCGCGGTGTTTGCTTGCTACGGCTTCCTAAAACTGTATTTCTTTGGGGATACGAAATATTTATACATATATATATATATATATATATACACTCACACACAAACGCGCACACACGGACACGCAGACACACACACACACACACACACACACACACACACACACACACACACACACACACACACACACACACACACACACACACACACATACACACATACATACACACACACGCACACACATACACACACATATATATATATGTGTTATTTTATGTATAGTTTATTTGGCAATATACCGTATGTTCAATTAAAAACATTTAGAAGACCATACTCTATCAGTTTTAAAGTAGTGACTATATATTGAGTGAGTGTGAAAGACCAAAATTCAATATTGAAAGACTCTGGATTTTGCAAAATACATCATATTTTTTTTATTGGAGAAGGTAAAATATTTTTCCGCAAAAATGTGATTGAACTGTTTTGCTTGCACTTATGTATTTTTTGAAAATGTTATTTATTCATTATGAAAATTAAATGATAGCAATCTATATGTAGGTGGGTCCTCTTCTTCTCCTGGTAACCAATATTTTTAGACCTAGTCAGCCACTGTATATATATATTCTTTTCTTTACTTCCCGTCTTTTCTATCTGTATCTTCCTTTTTCTTCTTTTCTTTATTTCCCTCTCTTTCTCTCCACATCTTCCCTTTTCTTTTTTTCTTTATTTCCCTCTCATTCTCTCCACATCTTCCCTATTCTTCTTTTCTTTATTTCCCTCTCTTTCTCTCCACATCTTCCCTTTCATCTCCCCTTCTATATTTCTTCGTTGCTTTACGTCTTCTTCTTCTCTAAGTTTACCATATTATTTGTGGTATATACATGTTGACGGTTGCTGAAATAACTTAGTGCCACTACAGGAATTGAAGATTCAAGATCTTAGCGGTATGCCGCATATCCAATCTCTTATATATTTTATCTGATGAAAACGTTCGGAAACACCATTGTACCTTTGAAATATGTATAATAAAATATATACTTTGGTTTTGATAATATTTCTTATTTATTAATATTTTAAATAATATTATATATATGCCACTTTCTGAACAAACCCTACTAGTGACGTTCGATGTAGTCAACCTATACTCCAACATCCCCCACAACCTAGGAATAGAAGCTATCCAATTCTGGCTGGATAATTTCCACAATGAACTCCCACAACGCATCAAAAAAGAATTCGTGATAGAGGGACTCAAATTTATCTTGGAGAACAATTACTTCGTTTTCAATAACAAACCCTACAGGCATAAATCTGGGACCGCTATGGGAACGAAAACAGCCCCTACTTATGCCAACCTAGTCATGGGATACCTGGAAATCACCCTCTACACTAAAGTCCTAAACAAATTTGGAAACACCCTCCACTTACACATTGAAAGGAACTGGAAGCGATATCTAGATTACTGCTTCATCCTTTGGCACGAAAACATCGAAAAACTTAAAGAATTTCACACCCTTATAAATGGGCTCAACACAAATATTAACTTCACGATGGAATACAGCCATCAACAACTCCCCTTCCTCGACATCCTCATTAAGATCCATAACAAAAAAAATAGAAACAGACATATACTCCAAGCAATACCTCCCCTTCAACTCTTGCCACCCTAGACACGTTAACATTAATATTCCCTACAACTTAGCCAAGAGAATCTGTACTATAGTCTCCAATAAAAACATCTGCTACTTACGGCTACAAGAACTAAAAGACACATTCATAGGCAGGGACTACCCTGCATCACTAATTGACAATGGAATCCAACGTGCCCTAAAACTCAGTACCCAGGACCTTAGACACCCTAAAGTAAATCAACCAAAACTAAAAGCTCTTCCATACATCTCCACACACAACTCCCTCAACAATGAAGCCTTTGACACCATCCTCCAGAACATCCCTGTGTTGAAAAAGGACCATAGAATGAACCAAATTCTACGAACACACGATATCATAAAGAGCAAAAGACAATCCAAGTCAATGAAAAACATCCTAACACATGCCAAAGTACTGCCAACCACAACAACGAAACCCACAGTAAAAAAATGCGATAGACCCAACTGTGGCATTTGCATCAACCTAATAGAGGGTTCGGAATTCTATTTCAAAGATGGACAACGTTTTATAGTAAAACACAATTTCACATGTGCATCGGAAAATCTAATATATGTATTAACGTGTTCAGGTTGTCGAGAACAATACATAGGCCAGACCAAAAACAGCCTCCGCCAACGCATGACTGTCCATAGATCCCAAATTAAAATACGAGAATACAGGAAAATACCACTGAGTGAACACATTGATACCTGTGTCGCCCAAAATCATCCCAACTTCAGAATCTTTCCCCTCTACAAATTTATAGATAATGCCACCCACACCCAGCGTATCAGCAAGGAATCTTACTTCATTAACAAATACGGACCCCGTCTAAACACTTCTCCCTAAGACAAACCCACAACATACACACGTCAACATACATACCTACATCAGCACACATCTCTACCCACATATAAACACAATGACACACGTAAACACACATGCTCTATGGTGCAATACAACAAAATATATGTGCATATATATGTATGTATATATGTATATATATATATATGTGGTGAGTGTGTGTGTGTGTGTGTGTGTGTGTGTATATATATAGTGAATATCATTTCACACCTTTTATTGTTAAGATTGTTGATGTTCTATTAAGAGAACCGATTTTACTGAAAAAATCGAATAATGTACACCATTTTACCAGGGGGAAAAAATACTGGTCCACCCACACACACACACACACACGCACACATATATATACACAAACACATACACACGCGTACATCAACATACAAAGAGACTTATACACACACACACACACGCACATCTCCGTATAAGACAAAAGCTGAAAAATATCTTTTGACCTTCGAATGACTCTGCTATATATACACACACACACACACACACACACACACACACACACACACACACACACACACACACACACACACACACACACACACACACACACCTATCTTAATAGCCATTTGACACACATCGCTGCTGGCCATTGTCGCAGCATCGTACACCTTACTACTACTACTACACACACACACACACACACACACACACATATACACACACACACACACACACACACACACACACACATACACACACACGCACACGTATTTGTTGTGAAAGAGTCATTTCTCGATCTTGGCGCAAAACCAATTTTTTATCCACATGACCTCTACCGACCAATCAAAATTGTTTTGACCATTAATTTTTGCTGGAGCCACTTTTTTAACATTTTAACATAAAAACAGTCTTGGCGCAAAATCAACTTTTTACATTCACATGACCTCTACCGACCAATCAAAATTGTTTTGACCACAAGCATTTTTGCAACACAAAAATAACGCTGGAGCCACTTTTTTAACATAAAAACAGGTAGAATTCCCAAAACTAATCAGATCAGAGCAAACAGCACGGACACTCTATCTCAAAATTATTTTTGAAAAGCATTTAGAAATGCGCAACCGGTAAAAACTTAAAAACTTAAAACCACAACTGAATACTAACCCATACAATCACTAATACTCTTTTATTCCTAATTAAACCATTTTTCAACTGTGAACAATTTGTCAGCATTTTCTATTCCGTTTACCAATATATATATATATATATATATATATATATATATATATATATATATATATGTGTGTGTGTGTGTGGGGGGGGGGGGGGTGTATAGGAAAATGTTTAACCCCGACGGCAGAGCTCAAGCCATTTTGACGACTATTTCTGGACCGTCGAAACGGCTTGAGCTCTGCCGTCGGGGTTAAACACTTTCCTACTACCCTAAGTATTAAGTACTCTGGTGCGTTACGGTCTATCTGGTTCCTTACCACATTTCCTTATATATATATATATAATATAAGATCAAAAGATGGTTAAAATAATTCCATGTACTTTATTATGCGCATTTCAATAACAAATATCATCATGGGATGATACTTGCGTTCTCATCAGATAAAATAGGGAGACATTATATGAAGTTTAAAAAACACTTGCAAGCAGTGAAGTGTTAAATCTACATATGAAAAATAAAATAAGATGGATATATGAGATTGGGAAAAAGAAGAAGGAAGGGGGTAGGAAAGGTAAGGTAGAGGAAGAAAGAAAATAAAGGATGACGGGGGAGGAGTATAAGAGAGAGAGAGAGAGAGAGAGAGAGAGAGAGAGAGAGAGAGAGAGAGAGAGAGAGAGAGAGAGAGCCTTTAATACTGAGAAACACTGCCTCACAGAGAGAAATAAAAAAAACCGTTGTAAGATAATACATAATTTAGAAAAATTTTGAAATTAAACGTTAATGAGGTTTATGAATGGTGATGTTTATGATTAAAGAAAAAGGAATTAAGAATAGTATTTATTTAAGGTTTATATATTGAAGGGTTTAATAATATGTGCGAAAAGTAATTTATTAATATGTATTATTAAAGTAAAAATATTAAGGAGATAAGGTGAATGAACTTAGAGGAATTAGTTAGGTTCTAAGTTTGTTTCTATGTATTGTAATATGAAAAAGTATATAATAGGTTTAATACGAGCACGGAAGGAGAGAAGAAAGAAGACAATTTAACGTAGAAAAAATATATAACGTCAAAAAAATATGTTTACAAAATTTACTAATGGTAATATTAGTATATATTAAAAATCTAGTTTGTATGGCTAAGAATATAAGGAAAATGAATTAAGAAGTAATTGAGAAGTAAAAGTTACAGATTAAAGATTAGAAATTAAAAAAGAAAAAAGGAAAAAAAGGAAAAAAAGATAAAAAGACGAAAAATGGGGGACCTCAAACGACATAGAATGAGTAAATTGTATAATATAATATACTGAAATAAGGTATAAAGATGGGTATATTTGTAAAAGATATAAAAGCGTTGGAGAAAAGAAGATGTTAAACTAATTAGGTAGTGAGATATTAGCTGTATACTTTATGGAAAGTTCTATGGTATTTATGCAAGCAGAGCGAAAATAAATCCGTACGTCTATTTATTATAGAATTAAAATTAGAGAAAATGGTAAATTTCTCGGCTAGGCAGAGATTACATGTTCTGGATAGGGAAGCATTCCAGTAAGGAGAGGCGTTGCAAACCTTCCTACAAGAAATGTTGTAGTTAATATTTTTGTCTTATAAGGACCATATGAGTTCTGAGAGTGCCGTGTTAGTTCTTTTACGTTGGTATTTAAAAGAGGAATTGTGATTATAAAATCTTGCTTTAAAGGAAGTGGAAGTGGAATCAAAATAGGTAAAATAATTAGTACCAGTTATAACCTTACATTCATACACTAAAATGTTATCAAGGCATTGTTTATTAAGAGGACATTTACTTCTAACAGGGCAATTACAATTACGATTAGAGAAATTACCAGAGTTATTAACAAGTGACCTAGTATTATTTATAGAAGGAATTGGATTGGAGAAGTTATTTACGATAGGTGCTAAAGTTTCCTGATTTAGATTGGTGTTATGAACATTCGACAAAATTACGTTTGACGTCGTATTTAAATTTACTGAATCTAGCCTAGAGTTAACATTGACGTCGGGTTTGCTATTGCTATTATTATGACGCTCAGTGTTGGATGGATATAATTTATATATATATTTATAATGCTAATCATTGTAACTTTGAATCTGACATGCAAAACCATACATGTATGAATAAAGTAAGCCCAAATCATAGTAGATTCAAATATCACAGACAGAAAGGAAGAGAGAGAGTGGGGAATCATAGGTGCAACAGAAATGAAACTTGGATTAAGGTTAAAATAAAGATGTGAAACAAAACGAGGATGTAGTTCATGGAACACCCAAATGATTAGAAGTCGACGTTAAGTAGGATCAATAACATTAAGAGACACATAAAGGCCACCACAACAATTTGCTTTGAACATTTTGAAAGTAGGTTTATAAGTATGAATTTTCATAAGATTCTCGTAGTTTTCTCTGTTGCCTGGAGGTATGTACTAGAGACGGTGGAGATCTGGGCCTTGGGTTCAATCCTTGTCAAGAGGTGCACGTAATCTTTTTCGGTTTTTATATTTACAACTAATAGAAAGAAAAATAAAAAGTTTACCAGGAACCCTACTCCTGACCATTATCGAACTTCAGACCAGTATCACCACCGTCTATGATTCCTTCAACTAGGCCATCGAGACAGCTACAGGAGTATAATGAAAATCAAAGAAAAAAAAGGTACTAGAGATGGTGGAGATCCTGGCCTTTGTTCAATCCTGGGCAAGAGGTAACCTTCTTCAGTTTTTATTTCATAACCAATAGGAAAAACCTGATGGTTCCACATTCTATTATCTGATGAAGGTCTCCTGTTCAAAATTTTAGTAATCCTTTTCTACGATATCGAGTGTTAAACTAAAATATGTGTTTCTTCATTATTCTGTATTATTTGCTTTGATCGTCACGTTTCCTTTTTCAAACATAGTTATATATATGTATGTACACCGCCACACTCATATGCATACATACGCATATCAACCTATATATCTATCTATCTATTTATCTATATATATATATATATATATTAATAATATCAATAATGTTAATATATATATTAATAATATTAATAATGTTAATAAGCATAGTATTTATACTTATATATATAATATATATACAATTATAAATACGAAAGGGTGGCAGTATTGGTAGAGTGTCTGACACTATGCTTTGCAGCATAGTTATGGCCCTTTGCGTTCTTATTTCAAATCCGCCGAGGTTAACTTTGCCTTTCATCCTTATGAGGTCGATAAAATAAAGTACCAGTGGTGCACTGGGGTATTCGGTGGCCTTGTGACAAAAGTAGAAAACATAGTGTATTACAGTCGTCTGGAAGAAACCATCGTCAGCAATTAAATGCATTAAACAAAAATTTGATTATTTTATATTATATATATATATATATATATAATTATATATACGGGGTAACAAATTATTGTTATAGGTAGTCCACTTAAGTGTAGTCCAGTTATGGTACTCCGGGTAGTGGATGATATCAACGCTTGGCTAAGTTTGACTCAACAAGGCGTTTCCATAGTGATGCTGCGAGTACGCTGTAATTCCTATGTTGTAAACACTTGGAGTAATGATAAATCAGGAAAGAAGAGTGACACGGTTTGGTATACAAAAAAGGTTTTTAATCTCATTGCTGACAATTGTTTCTCTGAACTGGTAGGTTTAGAGATCGCTACACGCTTATTTTCACGTTATTCGATCACCAATACAAAGTTATAACCAGTCAATTAATCGGAGCTTGTGGGAATGAAAAGAATATACCGGCATGGCTACTATATATAGTAGTAATGGCATTCAATCAGAAGAATAACAACAATACTAACAATGCTAGCAATACATTATTTGAACTAATTACAACATCAATCTAGGTGGGACGTATAGTATATCTACGATTTTAGCGTGTAAAACTAGCTGACATGAAGCAGATGTATAAAATTGACATGTAAAAGCTGTCATGGGTTGTATTGTATCTAGTGTAAAGATAAGCCGGTGTCTTTAAACAAAGTAGGTCTGGTGGCCGTAAGAATCGTTTATTATCTGACAGATGAAGAATTTATCACTGTAGTGAGATTTGTGTGGTCTATATTAGATGAAAGGGTTATTCTAATTTAGTCCAGAAATAGCCGTCGAAACGGCTTGAGCTCTGCCGTCGGGGTCATACTTTTTCCTATATATATATATATATACATATATGTATATATATATAAATATATATACGATGATATTAAATGAATGGAAACTATATTTTTAAAACCATATTCATTTCATTATATATATTTCAAGGGTAGTAAAAGACTTTGGTACGCTTTCTTCATATAAAATACAAACTTTGTTTTATAAATAGAGACATACCCACGAAAATCATACCTTATTAGTTGGATATTCTCTGGATAGTGGAAATGTATTAGGGAATTTGAAACTTATGGGTGAATATGCAAATGAATATATAAATAATTGAAAAACAACCGTTTATTAAAAAAATATTGAAAATATTGAGAAAATATTGAAAAATTATTGAAAAAATAATAAAAAAATATATTGAAAACATTTTGAAAAAATATTGAAAAAGTATTGGAAAAATATCGAAAAAAGTATTGAAAAAATAAAAAAAAAATGTTTTTATCTTGAGAAAAATTTTGAAAAGAAAATTGGGAAAACTTAAAAATCTTTTTAGAAAATAATTTTTTTAAGAGGTAAGTTTTAAAGAAATAAAAAATAAAAATAAAAATTAAAATTAAAATTAAAATTAAAATTAAAATTAAAATTAAAATTAAAATTAAAATTAAAATTAAAATTAAAATTAAAATTAAAATTAAAATTAAAATTAAAATTAAAATTAAAATTAAAATTAAAATTAAAATTAAAATTAAAATTAAAATTAAAAAAAAAAAAATTATTCAATATTTTTTCAATATATTTTTCAATATATTTTTTCAATATTTTTTCAATTATTTTTCAATATTTTCTTAGTATTTTTTCAATATTTTTTCAATAGATTAATAACCACTAACTGATTCTGGCTAAATGTATCCTAAACATCCATACTTATTTTGACCAAATAGTCTCACACTAACAAATAAATAAATAAAACCGGAGTTTTTTCCCTATCTTACCTTTTCAATCATATAAATATAAATATTCCTACTTAACTCAGTTAATTTAATTTAGTTTAATTTAATTTAATTTAAAACATTCTCAAATTTAAATACATATTTATTTACATAAAACCAATATCCCTCATAACGCATTAGAACAACTATCTATAACATGATATACCTATCTATTTATTTATTTATCTGCTTATAAACGAATGAAAAATATATTATAAACAAATTTTAAACAACTCGTAACATATCCTTTTAATATAAATACACATATTATTAAGATATATATTTACATATGTACATAAATAATTGTTCGAATATATTTCCCTCAAATTAACGTTATATAAGTTATTTTAATCATCTTCGCTTTTGTCCTTCTCTCTATCTCTCTATATCTCTCTCTCTCTCTCTCTCTCACTCTCACATACACTCACTATTTTGTAATTCTTCTCTTCTCCCTTCTCTCTCTCCATAGTCGTTTAAATAAACGGTTGTTTTTCAATTATTTACATATTCATTTGCATTTCACCCATAAGATAAAAAAAAATCCCTAATACATTTCCACTATCCAGAGAATATCCAACTGATAAGGTATGATTTTTCTGGGTATGTATCTATTTATAAAACAAACTTTTTATAAATGTATTTTATTTGAAGAAAGCGTACCAAATTCTTTTGGTACCCTTGAAATATATATAATAAAATAAATATGGTTTTATAAATATAGTTTCCATTTATTTAATATCATTTAATATTTATTCCGGGAAATTATTGAGTGCTCTAAATCAGTTATAAACATTTATATTTATATTTGTCGCATTTCCAACAAATTAAATACTTATATATATATATATATATATATATATATATATATATATATATATATATATAAGCAAATGAATGAGTGAATGAAAGAGTTACAAGCCATTAAAACATATCTTTATATATCCCTTACACGTGTTTCGCCCAGAGGGGCTCGTCGGAGGCAGATTTTCTGATGGCTTGGTCCTTAATTACGAATCCCTGAGAGTATATTATAACACCACATCGTTATGCATCGTGATCGTATATGGTAGAGGCATTGTTACGGGTGAAAGTGATATAACTCACTACGAGAAGTCATTAACAGATGCCCGTAGAATGTTACTGCATTATTTTTGACCAATACCATATACGTGTAAAAGATATATAAAGATATGTTTTAACGGCTTGTAACTCTTTCATTCACTGATTCATTTGCTTATTCCAGCTTTGCTTAATCCTTACGCTAAATATTAACATTCTCTAATGTTTAACCCTGATAACCCAAGCATCGAGCATACTACGCTTCGGCTTTTGGCATTTACTATTCTGTATCGCATCTCTTTGTATCTCTCCGGTCCATCCTCTCTTACGATAATTTAACCCTATTATATATACATATATTTATATATATATATATATATATATATATATATATATATATATATATATATATATATATATATATATATATATATATATATAGTAATAATAATAAATTTGAAGTCTAAAGTCCATATATATATATGGACTGTTCCGGGAGTAGGTATGTCGTAGGTATGCATATATATGTATTAACATCCATGATATCTTGTGAAATTTATGAACATCATTAACATCATTAATTGATACCAAATCATTAGACAGAATGGTTCCAGCATTTTCAATTAGGAAGAATAGATTAATACTGAGCTACATAGAAACATTTCAATCCAAATGGGTCTTGCTAATCAAACACTATCTATGACAAAATTAATAACACCAATATATTTATGTATTATTATTCATATTTGAATATATAAATGAAACGAAACATGACATTTACACTTTTAAATCTCAAAAAGAATTGAATATAGATGAGATATATCTATTTGCACTTGCTAAAGAACATATGGCGAATTCTTTACTATATTTCAATTCACTTTTTCGAAAGACAAGGTTATACATATCATGTTATATTTTTCTCTATTATAATGATGTACAGCGTTCTAATCACTAAGGAATCTTAAATATAATAAAGTAAGGAGTGTGGGACTGCGTACGGTTTATTTCATTTAATCCAGTTATTAAATTAAGTTGGATTACTTTGAATAAATAAGGAATGAATATTACATAATTTACGTACCAAATTTCGTATATTTTTTTTTATTATTATTTTTATTATTAAATTTAACATAAATAAATGTATTGCTTAATTAAAATCGAATTCTTTTCAAAGTTTCAAATGTATACACTTCCGGTATAACGTCTCCACCACGACTTCAACTACCATATATATAGAAAGAGAGAGTGTGTGATGAGAGAGATACAGAGAGATAGAGTGATTATGATTTTCAACACGCTGACGCGTATCTCTGTCTATGTGCACATACATGCATCTATATGTATGAGTATATAACTATAATCGCACAAACACAAACTTATAAAAATACACGCTCACGGACATATATTCACACAAATACACATGCTTTCACACATATACATTTACACAAACACACATTCACATATGTAAATTTAGGCAAACGCACACATACAGTCACGATAGCAGCGTTCGGTGAATTGGAAATAGGTTGGGCGGTAAAACAAGTATAACGTTTTATTTATTTATTAACAACACAATTTAACTCTCTTTTTTAAAGACTCACTTGTATAAAAAATGTATATAATTGTTACAGAACGAAAACACAAACAAAAATAATATATAAAAAAGAAAGGGATAGGAAAAAAGAAAGAGAAAAAATAAACAAGAACGTAATACATACATACTAGACCACATAGAACAAAATGCTGGTGAAACAGTGGGAAAAAGAGACGCTACCAGAGCAAAAGATAGCAATATAGCGAGGAGCACTGGGAAACCTCTTTAATAATTTTGGATCAAGCCAGCACGCTCGTAGCCTTACCTGGGGTGATGGCGAGGCTGAGGTGCTGGAACAACCAAGTGCCCTCACGAGTATCACCAGGTACCTCTGTTTGGTGAGCCGCCAGTGAAGATCTCACTGTCAGTAGCCCGATTCCCCCAAATGTCTCGAACGCCACAGGCTGGATAATGTTGTTAGGTGACAGAAAAAGGTATTCAACGATTTTGTTCCGGTTAGCTGCGGATGTTGTAGCTCTCGCCCTTATTGCTGCATCCAGGATGTGGGAAGAAGCAAAGAGTCACTAACTGTGACGTCCCAGGTAAGGCGCCTGTCTCTTGACCATGAGCACAGAGTAAGACCGTCAAGTATTTTCCCATCAATTCTGGACAACCCAGACGGTTCCAAATTTGAGGGGATGTTTGCTCGGGCCGAAGTTCTTAAGTGGTAATAGGAGAGTGTGTGTATGCGCGCGCGTGATTTTGTCGGCGTTCTTAAATTAGAGACATGTGTGTGTGTGTGTGTGTCACTGTTTTAAGGTTAGTGACATATATGTGCGTATCCCTTTCCTTCCTTTTACACACACATACATTCACACAAACACACATACATGTTGTGTGATGGACGGTTGGACAGAAGTCCCTCAAATTTATATACATGTGAATGGAATTCTACTGAAGCGGTTAGAAAAGTTCAAGTATCTTGGAGCCGTGTTCATGAGTGGTGGAATGCAGGAGGCTGAATTAAGTGCAAGAATTGCAAAAACTGATGCAGTAATGCGCCAGTCTCAACATTCAGCAATCAGAAGGGCGTAGGTGTAAAAGCCAAACTTGCTGTCTTTCTGGAATTCCTGCCAACCCTTACCGAGGGTCATGAATCTTGAGTAATGACCAAACGAATACAATTGCAAATAAAAGCGGCAGAAATGGGATTCCTCCAAAGAGTCTTTGGAGTAACGTTACTCGATAAAGTGCATAACTCAGAGACCAGATACTCCCTCCTGGTATAGCCGCTGCTTCTCCGAATTGAGAGATCACAACTCCGATATTATGAACATGTGGTTAGAATGTCTCAGTAAAGAATCACTGGACACATTTTACAGGCAAAACCAACCGGCAAGAGACCCAGAGGTAGAACCTGGGCAAGATAGTTGGATAACATCCATGAGCTTGGTTGGTCACGCTTTGGGATCCAGCTGCATTAGTTAGAGACCTTTGCTTCTGACAAACTCGCTGGAGGGAGTGCTTGAGAAGAACACGACTGTCTCAGAAATAAGTGGGGGTAGAAGAAGAATATATTGTCAATTTACTTTTCATTTTACATATATATATTTGCGTATAATACCAATATGCACACTACATATGCTAACAGAAAAACGCTCGCGGGCGGTTTTTCTGCCATTAATGATAATAAAGGTTTCCGATTTAGGCAAAAGGCCAACGATTTTGAGAGAGAGGAAAGTCGATTAAATCGACTCCTGTGTGTTACTGGTACTTTATTGTATCGACCACGTAAGGATGAAAGGTAAAGTTAACCTCGGTGGAATTTGAACTGAGAAGAACCTAAATGGATGTAACTATATGTAGCAATCCATGTTCTCCGACACTGCACTGGAAGAATAATTAAAATAATAATTGTTTCAACCTTAGGCATAAGGCCAGCAATTTCTAGGGGATGGGAAAGGCGATTTAATCGACCCAAGTGCGTGACATACTTTATCTTATCGACCCCGTAAGGATGAAAGGTAAAGCTAATCTCGACAGGATTTGAATTGAGAACGTAAACTACCATAACACTGTGCCACAAAGCATAGTGTCTGAAGTTCTAATGATACTGCCAAAAATAATAAAAATTGCTTTATGGGGTTCAACAGCCGTCATGTAGGGGACAATATAATAGACAAGGACAGTGAGTTTACATTAAAATGGAGTATAAACAAATCAAGAAATAAACATAAACAAACGAATTACAATAATGAATAATAAATAATGAATAGCGAGAGTACCACCCTTGGACGTCTCAGGAAATCCACCATTCCTGAACCACTTGATTCTCCAAGATCATCCGAAGAGGGCGCACTACTCTCCTTTCAAAAAGCCAGTCCGCAAGCTCATAATAAGCGTAGGTTCATTTACATGGGCCATTCTCACAATATTCACCCTCGTTTTAATAAATATACTGGGAGCAGCACTTACTTCCTCACCCTCACCATCTTTTGCAAATGGAACTTGAAAACGTTGATGAAAGAATGGCCGTAGAGAAAAGTGTATTTCTTCAGTCCTTCCAGTCACGTATACCACACAATTTATTTTGCTATCGCCACCAAGCAGAGGAAACAGCCTGCACTTCCCGATCAAAAGAAGACGGTGGAGCGATTTTCATGATAACTCGGTCGATAGCCGTATCAGTCCTACACGTGATAACACCTGTTCGCATGTATGTAATGCACGGAAACTTGATGAGTGCGTACAGAATTCTTTAGTCTCTAAGCGCGCATCTCACAAAGGTCCATCTGCTCGCACTTCCGTGCCTGTAGAGTTTAACTCACTGTGGCAGTGCCTCCAGGTAGCACTGACATGCGATTCATTTCTGGGATTTATCCATAGTTCCCGGATCGAAAAGCTTCCGAAAAGGACTGCTCAGTCCGATTGTGTCGATGACGAGAGCCTCTCTGTGAGCATCATCACACTTGCCCACTTCTAATCTTCTATTAGAGGAATTTCTAGACGGAAATTTCCACTGGCCTCATTGCCCAGCTTTTAGAGGGCAGTCAGGACCTGGTAATACTCCAGATATCAGAAACGAGTTGCGGAAAGGGCTGTCTCACGAACTGTGCCACAACTAGTCCCCATTTAAGAATATCTGAAGAGCCCATAATCCACAGCGCATATTGGGCATCATCAGCTAAAGCATGCTGATCCCTCCACGTAGCGAGTGCTTGTACTAGGTTTAGTGCCTCACCAAAGAACCTTGTCTATTCCGCGAGAATTTGAAAAGTAAGCGTTCTAATTTCATGAGGGACAAGTCACAGCGGTTAGGCGATAATAGTGGATAGAATCGATGTACTCGTTCATCACCTCCACCTGGCCTTTTAGGTATAGCTTCTTCGCAGACCATTTGTTGGTGGAGTGGCTACCCGTCTCTTTAGCTCCTCCCATTTCTTATCCAACTGGCGGTCTGGTCTGTACCAGAATCCGAACAATTTCAGCAGTCAGTCCATCAAGCATCCGTCGACATTGCTGAACGACATGGATTTGCCCTTCCAGTTGCCGAGCTTTATACCTGCCTTCTTTTCCGGGTTCAGTCGTGATCTGGTCAACATTGCATATACCTCTAAGTAGGCCCAAACCGCCTCGATCTGTCTGGTGTCCGACAATGTGTTAAATATCTGTAAGCATTAATGTTTGACCCTATCGACAGCTTTCGATTGATCTGAATTTATCATAGCCACTTCAAAGTCAGGTTTACTCCCGACCCTCTCTATATTGTATCGCATTAGGTTATCTTGTATGCACCTCGTCAGGAGTGCACACGTGTGCGCCTCTCCTACCAAAACATTGACGAGAAGCGGCAAACTTGTCGCTTACAATAGAAATAGCAGGGACATGTGTGATTTACACAAATCGTGTAAAAACAGATAATAGTTAACAACAAATTAATAATTGTTTCTACGTTAGGCACAAGGCCACCAATTACCCAGTGTATTACTGGTACTTTATTTTATCGACCCTGTAAGGATGAAAGGCAAAGTTAACCTCGGCGGGATTTGAACTCAGACCATAAAGGGCTGTAACAACAAATTAATAATGATAAGTTCCTCCAAGTTAAAAGATGTTTTTGTTTCTCGGACATACCATATGTACCACCAATCATGACATGCTTCCGGGCTAGATAACGAAGAGAGTGTTGATGACGCTACAAAATCGTTTTAATATAAAAGGCCTTAACACAATATTTATGTTTTCTTAGCGAAGATTGCATTTATTTACAAGGTGTTTTTCACAGAATTTCCCGTCTTTCAACCATTGAGGCAGCCGGTAGCGACCGAAAATATAACTACA
>OZ024741.1:348140956-348163456 GCA_964016885.1 Eledone cirrhosa
TGTGTATGTGTATGTATATACGCTCACAGATGTGCATATATGTATATGTGCACATGTAAAAGTATAGTTAGAAAGTGTGCGTAATTATAAAAATGTAGGGCAAATGTATCTATATGTCTGTATTATACAGACAGAAATGGTTACATCGTAAATATAAGAATATAAAGTCGTGCGCATAAAAACGCCTGGACACTCGTACACTTAGATGCGGAAAGAAAGGAGGTAAAGAGGGTATAATAATTAAAAGAGAAGTATCTGTCTCGATATATTTATAAAAATATAGTAACGATAAATTAGAAAGACAAGATAGAAAGAAAAAATTAAAGAAAACAAAAAGGGGGGGGGGTACATACATACCCATACACGCGTGTCTCACAAAAGAAATGTAAAAATAATTATCCTTATATACACACGCGCACTTACACTTCCATACGTTCGATACGTACATACACACACACACACACGCATACTTATACTCGCGCATATAAACCTGTTTGCATGCCCACGTATGAAACTGAGTAAGTAACAAAAGAGGGAAGGGGAGGGGGAGAAGAAAAAAGGAACAAAAACATAAAACCGAAATGTCAAAAACACGGATATAGAGACACTTACACATACGCATAATATATACATACACACACACACAAACACCTGTACACACACACATACATACACGCACATATATATATATATATATATATATATATATATATATATATATATATATATATATATATATATATATATGATTTTAAATAAATGGAAACTATATTTATAAAACCATATTTATTTCGTTATATATATTTCAGGGATATCATATTAACAATATGTTATGCCGTCTTCAGACAAAATACAATATAAACAGTCTTATAAATAAATAGATACGACATACCTTTCAATCACCTTGCATTTGGGAGGTTGATTTGGTAGTAAAGAATATTGTGGACAGTTGTAAAAAGAAAGAGATAAAGAGAGAAAGAAAGAGAAACGAAGAAAAAGAAGAAATGCATGTGACTAAATAGAGGGATATAGAAAGATAGATAAAGAGAAGAACTTCATGTAAAGAAACAGAGAGAAATATATATAGAGAGAGGAAAGAAGAAAAAAGAAAGAGATAGATAGAGATAGATAGAGAAATTAGGAAGTTGAGTATCGGTTGATACATTTATTTATTTATTTATTTAGCTCTAGTATAAATGTAAAGAGAGATGTATGTAGTTAAGAGAGAAAATAGCCGTTATATAGAGAGAAAAAAGAGAAAATGAAACACAACCAGACATACACGATGCAGAATTTAAAACCGCTATGTTTTATCCGTAGAAAATATTAGTTCGTATAAAACAGGCATTATAATGTAAGTACCAGTATTCATGAATGAGACATGTATCTATAATGTGTGAAAAGTAATGATCTTATGTCTAGTTTTTAAAAATTCATATGTTTATATCATAATTATAAACAAACTCCCAATTCACACGAAAACATTCTCATTGTGCTATAAAAATTCAAGTATATATTGTTAATATGATATCCCTGAAATATATATAACGAAATAAATATGGTTTTATAAATATAGTTTCCATTTATTTAATATCATAAATATACTCCAAATACTTGTTGAGTGCTTTTATATCAGTTATAAATATTTAATCGTTGTTAACCCAACAATTTAAATATAACGTTCCATATATATATATATATATATATATATATATATATATATATATATACATATACATACACGCACGCGCGCGCACATACATAGTCACTCATATACATATATAAAAAGTATACACACATTAAGGCGTTCAGCCATATTGAAACGTGGATAAATAAATACAAATATAAAATTATAGGATAGGCTGCGCAAAAATAAAATTAAAATAAAAATGAAAAATATATCTGGATTGAAAAACACAAAAGACAAGTATAATCAGTTAGTGGAGGAAAAAGGGAAGTAAAAGAAGGGGAAGTGAAAAATAGAAAATAGGAAGTGGATCGGAGAATAAGGGGGGGGGGGGTGAAGTAAAAATAAATAAAAGTGAAAATAAATGAAATTATTGACAAGGATAAGAATGAAAGTAAGTCAGAAAGGGTAATTAAAAAGAGAATAATAAGAGTTTATGGAGGATAAGTATCTGAAAGTGTGTTAAGTTTATATGAGCTGGAAAGCAGGTGTGATTTCATGTGTGGGCAACTGGTAAAAATTTCCGTCTTTGTGTTCAGGCAGGTCTTTGGTGATTTAAGATTTTGCAATATCCAAAATTTTTCATTTATGCAGAGCGTGCATTTTCTGGTTCCTCTAGCATATTTTTTAGATTGGTTCAAAATTGACCAATCTAGTTTATATTGGATGCCTTGGTCTTTCAAATCCCAGATTCTGCTAGCCAGAGCTGTTGTAAATCTTTTTTCTGGATGTCGAAAGGATGCGACATGTGAGTAATAACGCGTTTTGAATCTGTCTTGCGTCATACCCACATATCGTTCACTGGTGACTGGATGGTTGTTGCTGATGGTTGTCCCATTAGCCGCATATACAATGGCTTTGGTGTTGCATTTACCTTGTAATGGGCATTCACTTTTGATTCTACAGGAGCAAGTTTGATTTTCTCTAGGTGATGTTTTGTTGAGGATATAGGACTTAATAGGGGGACCGCAAGAATAGCTAATTTTAACACAGTTTCTGTTAAAGATCTTATAGTATCTATGTGTTCTAGGGAAATGTTTATCTAGGAGTTCTAGGAATGTTTTGCCTACATTAGTTTTAACTGCTAGAGAGTAGGGGGTGTGAACCAGATTATTTTTATTTTCCTATTTTTATGTTTAATAGAGTTAGTGTAGTTAGGTATGTATTTAATCGGTTCGCTAAAGCCGCTATTTTGGAGGGCTTTATTATAGTAGGGGGATGCCTTATTGAAAATAGCTTCTGATGAAGGGAGGGTGGAGATCCTACGGCTAATATTAGGGATAAGGTTTTTAAAAACTATAGGTGGATGGCAAGATCCTTTATTTATATGTTTTAAGTTTTCATTAGGTTTATGGTATGGTTTATAAGAAACAGTAGGCAAATCTAAGTTTATATCTAGGAAATCTACGTTGGAAAGGTTAGTATCAATAGTAATTTTAAGATTAAAACTAGCAAAGGTTTTTATTAAGTCTTTCCTTAATCTATCTAAGTTATGGCCTATGGTAGTATGGGAAAGTATTAGACCATCATCGCGATAAAGCCCAAAAATATGGTTAGGAAATTTTTCTTTAAGTGTATGTAAGAGGAATAGGCCGACCAGATCACAAACCTCGGCACAGTCATAAGAGCCCATTGAGACATCGAATGGGTTCTCTGGGTTAGATATTTTTAATGACACTTGGGTAAAAATATCTAACCCAGAGAACCCATTCGGTGTCTCAATGGGCTCTTATGACAGTGCCGAGGTTTGTGATCTGGTCGGCCTATTCCTCTTACATACACTTAAAGAAAAATTTCCTAACCATATTTTTGGGCTTTATCGCGATGATGGTCTAATACTTTCCCATACTACCATAGGCCATAACTTAGATAGATTAAGGAAAGACTTAATAAAAACCTTTGTTAGTTTTAATCTTAAAATTACTATTGATACTAACCTTTCCAACGTAGATTTCCTAGATATAAACTTAGATTTGCCTACTGCTTCTTATAAACCATACCATAAACCTAATGAAAACTTAAAATATATAAATAAAGGATCTTGCCATCCACCTATAGTTTTTAAAAACCTTATCCCTAATATTAGCCGTAGGATCTCCACCCTCTCTTCATCAGAAGCTATTTTCAATAAGGCATCCCCCTACTATAATAAAGCCCTCCAAAATAACGGCTTTAGCGAACCGATTAAATACATACCTAACTACACTAACTCTATTAAACATAAACATAGGAAAAGAAAAATAATCTGGTTCACACCCCCCTACTCTCTAGCAGTTAAAACTAATGTAGGCAAAAAATTCCTAGAACTCCTAGATAAACATTTCCCTAGAACACATAGATACTATAAGATCTTTAACAGAAACTGTGTTAAAATTAGCTATTCTTGCGGTCCCCCTATTAAGTCCTATATCCTCAACAAAACATCACCTAGAGAAAATCAAACTTGCTCCTATAGAATCAAAAGTGAATGCCCATTACAAGGTAAATGCAACACCAAAGCCATTGTATATGCGGCTAATGTGACAACCATCAGCAACAACCAACCAGTCACCAGTGAACGATATGTGGGTATGACGCAAGACAGATTCAAAACGCGTTATTACTCACATGTCGCATCCTTTCGACATCCAGAAAAAAGATTTACAACAGCTCTGGCTAGCAGAATCTGGGATTTGAAAGACCAAGGCATCCAATATAAACTAGATTGGTCAATTTTGAACCAATCTAAAAAATATGCTAGAGGAACCAGAAAATGCACGCTCTGCATGAATGAAAAATTTTGGATATTGCAAAATCTTAAATCACCAAAGACCTGCCTGAACACAAAGACGGACATTTTTACCAGTTGCCCACACATGAAATCACACCTGCTTTCCAGCTCATATAAACTTAACACACTTTCAGATACTTATCCTCCATAAACTCTTAGTATTCTCTTTTTAATTACCCTTTCTGACTTACTTTCATTCTTATCCTTGTCAATAATTTCATTTATTTTCACTTTTATTTATTTTTACTTCAACCCCCCCCCCCCTTATTCTCCGATCCACTTCCTATTTTCTATTTTTCACTTCCCCTTCTTTTACTTCCCTTTTTCCTCCACTAACTGATTATACTTGTCTTTTGTGTTTTTCAATCCAGATATACTTTTCATTTTTATTTTTATTTTATTTTTGCGCAGCCTATCTTACAATTTTATATTTGTATTTATTTATCCACGTTTCAATATGGCTGAACGCCTTAATGTGTGTATACTATTTATATATGTATATGAGTGACTACGTATGTGCGCGCGCGCGCGTGCGTGTATGTATATGTATATATATATATATATATATATATATATATATATATATATATATATATATATGTGTGCGTGTATGTATGTGTGTGTGTACAGGTGTTTGTGTGTGTGTGTATGTATATATTATGCGTATGTGTAAGTGTCTCTATATCCGTGTTTTTGACATTTCGGTTTTATGTTTTTGTTCCTTTTTTTCTTCCCCCCCCCCCCCCTTCCCTCTTTTGTTACTTACTCAGTTTCATACGTGGGCATGCAAACAGGTTTATATGCGCGAGTATAAGTATGTGTGTGTGTGTGTGTGTATGTACGTATCGAACGTATGGAAGTGTAAGTGCGCGTGTGTATATAAGCATAATTATTTTTACATTTCTTTTGTGAGACACGCGTGTATGTGTATGTATGTACCCGCCCCCCCTTTTGTTTTCTTTAATTTTTTCTTTCTATCTTGTCTTTCTAATTTATCGTTACTATATTTTTATAAATATATCAAGACAGATAATTCTCTTTTAATTATTATACCCTCTTTACCTTCTTTCTTTCCGCATCTAAGTGTACGAGTGTCCAGGCGTTTTTATGCGCACGACTTTATATTCTTATATTTACGATGTAACCATTTCTGTCTGTATAATACAGACATATAGATACATTTGCCCTAAATTTTTATAATTACGCACACTTTCTAACTATACATTTACATGTGCACATATACATATATGCACATCTGTGAGCGTATATACATACACATACACACACCTAACTATTTCTCTTGATAGATTTTTATATATTTCAATTTCTATTTCATTTATCTATATATTTTTTTGATTTTCTTGATGTGTTTTTCTAAGTATTTGCCCATGTTTTATATTGCCTCGTCTGACGAACGAATGAAGTCGTTTATTTCGTATTCGCCTCATTCGGGAAACCTCTGGTAATGAGGTAATTATATTGTATTGATTTTATACATTATATATATATATATATATATATATATATATATATATTGTTATACTTGGGGAGGGTCATATTTGTGTAATATTGCCAGAATTAATAACAGAACACACTCACTGTTTGGTTGGTTTTCGCTTCTCGCTGACTTTTGTATCTGCGATCTAACTTACTCGGTCCTCAATGTTGCCATTGACTGACCGACGGTCAAAAATAATACAGATACAATATAGACAGAAATACATATATATATAGTTTACATAATTTACATAAATCTTTCGTTGCACATCTGCAACATCGTCAGTGGTGTTATATTTTTCCTCCTGTTGTGTTGTATGTCTACGCCATTTTTTATTCAGTCTGTCTATATTTTTATTTATTTATTTGCTTGCTTGTTTATTTTATTTTGTCTTCTTTGCGCATGCGTTTGCGTGTGTGTATAGTGTTATGTTTGCTGTGTGACTAGTGTGTATAGTGTTGTGTCTGCTGGGTGACTAGTGTGTGTTTATGTACTTGTTGTTATTGTGCTTGTGTATGTATTTATTTATCTTATTTTATTTTATTTTATTTTATTTACTTATTTATACTTCTCTTTGGTCAGTGTTGTTTGTTTGGGTGTTGTTGTTGTTCCACTCATTCTTTCTGTTTAGCTTTGGTCTTCTAATTTCTATTTCACTGGCCTCTCTTATTTGCCTATCTGCTGGGTCATTCCTATGTTTAGATATTCTAATTTCTATGATGTCTATGTTACCGTCGTGTTGTTGTCTAGCATGTTCGTATAGTACTGACCCGTTTTTTTGTCCTTTTAGTTCCCCCCAGTGTTGGTCTATCCTTTCACCTATGCTACGAGCTGTCTCACCTATGTATGTTGTTGTCATGTTTCTGCAAGTACCCTCTGTACATCTTATGCTATAGACTACGTTTCTAGTTTTACAGTTTATCCGGGGGTTCACCTTACATATGATACATTTCCGATTGGTACAGTGGGTTTTCTTAAAAGGGTAGGTTTTGCTGATCAGGGATTTTATGGTGGTTCCTGGCTTTTCTACCACCTTTATTTTTAAGTGGGTCTTTCTCATGGCCTTTCTACACTGGTTAGCTAATTTCCCTCCAGGGGTGGCGTCCACAAACATGACACTCTGATATCTCTGGTTGTCGTACCATGATGTGGCCTTCCCTATCTTATGTCTAGCCCTATCTAAGCTATTCCATGATTTGCTCCTGTATAATGGGCAAATTCCTTTCATGTCCAGTTCTATGAGGGTCTTATACTTTTCTATGTCTCCTTCGTATACTCTGACTCTGTCTCTTTGGTTGTAGCCAGAGAACTGCATGCGGTTGATGAAGTATTGGATGTGTATTTCCATTTCTGTTGGGTCGCACATGCTGGACACATTCTTCATCACTCGTACCAAATCTGCGATCAGAATATTAAACTTAGCACTACTGGACATTGCTGAGTTTTTGAGTATCAGGTATTTGTAGGCCATGGGTTTAGCATAGTGTGAGTGGAGAATTTGGGCTCTCTCGTCTATAGTGTTAATCCAGAGTTCTGTGTCTAATACAGGTAGTCTATTGTTAGGGTGTTTGGAAAGGAAGTCGATAGTTACAGTTATACTCTGGTGTATGGAATTAGCTATCTGCTGGATGCTTTCCATCGTGCTACGTTCTAAATCAAACTTGTTAGTGCTATCTAGTGGGGGTGTTCTTATAACTATATTGATATCGTCTACATAACGAGAGTACATGATGAGGTCTATGGAGGTTTCATTAAGGAGATCTTTAAGTCTCCTTTCCCACCATACCATGAAAAGGTTGGCAACATCACCAGCTATGCTGACGCAGATGGCTGCTCCCTCATTTTGGGTGTAGATTTTCTCATTGAACTTAAATATGTGGCCCTTTAGGGTAGTTTTGATACTAGCCCTTATTGCATGTGCGACCATTTTTCTTACCTGATCATTGTTTTGGGGGGTCCGTATAGCTTTGGTCCATCCAATCCACCTTCCCATGGGAGTCTTTTTTGCCATCGAGGTTATGGTGGGGGATCTACCTCTTATAGGTATACTAGGGCAGAAACATCTAAGGTCATGGCTATCTAGGTAGTCAGTGTCGTAGGTAAGTCTAAGTAGGAGGCCCAGTTCGTCTGTGTCGACGTCGCAGAACTCCACCTCACTCTCAATGATCATCTCCACACATCTTTTCACAGCAAAATCAATGTTAATGGATGGGTACAGTGACACCACATTCATGCTGCCTATTATGCAGTTGGATAGGCTCCTGTTTTTGCTGCACTCACTAATTCTTCTGAGGAGGTCCTCTGTACTTTCACATACATCTTGAGACATCTTGATTATGGGGCGTATAACCATTGAGAGGAAGTAGGAGATCCTGTAGTTGCTAGCTATATTAGCTTCGCATACGGGTCTTGTTGGTGGTCCTGTTGTCGGGTCGTCGACTGCCTTGTGGTCTTTGCGGAGCCCATACAAGGGTGGTATGCCATTGTTAGACGCCTGGAAGTTGTTGGCAGTGCGTCTGCTTGGCTTTAGGATGTCAGTCCACATCATCATGTGAGCGTTGAGGATTTTTTCTCTCCCATCGTGTGTTTGTTGTGCAAGTTCGCTCGTGTTGGTGATGTGGGTTTGCATAGCCTCGATGTAGTTCGGCATGCTATCTATTGACATCCTACCAGACTTATCTGTGGGTAGACACACTACCTCACCATCCCTTGTGCGCTGCTTGAGGCTAACCAAGCCTTCTATAGGTTCCCTCCCAAGTTGTTGGGCCTCTGGTCTGCTCTGTCTCTTAGTATACCTGTCTACTACTTGTCTAATCTTATTTCTAGCTATGGTGAACTGTGCCTCTGTCTCGTCATCTATTTGCTCTGGTATGCAAACTCTTTTATTAAAGGGTAACCTCGTAGGATAGATATTACCCATCTTATATGTTTTGTCAGCTGGGTTGAAAAATAGTTTCTCTAAGGGGTTGTCATTATATCTATCGTCATAGTTGTGTGTGTTGCTATTGTTGTTATCAGGGTGGTTGTTGTTGTTTCTATCATTAGCATTATTATTATTGTTATGATTGCTAGACGTATTGTTGTTTACTTCACCGTTATTGTTGTTGTTACTGTTATTTCTACCATTGTGGTTGTTACTATTATTATGTTTCTTGTTTTTGTTGATGTTGCTACATGTACTATTTCCATTATTACCACTGTGGTTATTGTTGTTGTTGTTCGTATTGTTACCGTTATTACTACTGTGGTCGCTGTTGTTGTGTCTGTGGTTAATGTTTCTATTATTATTATTATTGTGGTTGTTGTTGTTCTGTCTATCGCTAGTATTATTACCATTATCACTATTTCTCACTTTCCTGCCATTGTTATGGTTATGGCTGTTATTTCTATACCCAGAGTTATTGTTTATATTACTACTACCGTTATTATTGTTGTTGTTGTTTACCTTTGCATTCCAACGTATTTTTGTGAAACACTTTTCCAGCTCCGTTTTGCACTCCATAGGGTTAATCTTTATGTAGATGGCAAATTTTGGTGGTAAACGTAGGATTTGTTGTTCTTGTTCACTGATTAAAGTGTTCCCATAGATATTTACTGTGTGGTCATTGGTAAATTCTTCCGGTAGTTTTACATCAGTCATACGGATATTGTCGATGTTATCTGGGTATTTTTGAGAATATTCGATTTTCCTTTCTTGTATTTTTTTCTTATTCATCCATTCTAATTTCTTCTTGAAATGCCTATTGCATTCGTTTCGAGCGTATTTCGTTTCACGTCGGATGACGCTCATGAAGTTATCTCTCTCGTTTGCTGTGATGAGATTTCGGATTTCCTTACCGTTAATGCGTTTCTGTCTGTAGAGTGCGTTGACTTTTGTGTATGTTGTTCTTTTCATATTAACTGTTATTGTGTGTTTTAGTCGTTCGGCTTGTGTTTAGTTCAATAATAAATTACTTACTTGTTTTGATATGTTTGTTGTGTATGTTTTGGAGGAAACACAGTGTTTTAAGAAGCGGATTTGTTCTGTTGTTATTGTAGTTTTTATATAACAGAAAACAGTGTCTTTCAATAACCTTTCAACTTGGCACAAGCTAATGCCGTAGCGGCGATTAATTAGTTTAGCGAGGTTTTTTATATGAAATCGTGTGTCGAAACAAATATTTTTATACTTGGGGAGGGTCATATTTGTGTAATATTGCCAGAATTAATAACAGAACACACTCACTGTTTGTTTGGTTTTCGCTTCTCGCTGTCTTTTATATCTGCGATCTAACTTACTCGGTCCTCAATGTTGCCATTGACTGACCGACGGTCAAAAATAATACAGATACAATATAGACAGAAACACATATATATAGTTTACATAATTTACATAAAATTTACACTGCAACATCGTCAGTGGTGTTATATTTTTTCCTCCTGTTGTGTTGTATGTCTACGCCATTTTTTATTCAGTCTGTCTATATATTTATTTATTTATTTGCTTTTTGTTTATTTTATTTTGTCTTCTTTGCGCATGCGTTTGCGTGTGTGTATAGTGTTATGTTTGCTGTGTGACTAGTGTGTATAGTGTTGTGTCTGCTGGGTGACTAGTGTGTGTTTATGTGCTTGTTGTTATTGTGCTTGTGTATGTATTTATTTATCTTATTTTATTTTATTTTATTTTATTTACTTATTTATACTTCTCTTAGGTCAGTGTTGTTTGTTTGGGTGTTGTTGTTGATCCACTCATTCTTTCTGTTTATTTTAAATAAGAAGTATTTATCTGTTTAATAAAATAGAGAATGTATGAAACTGGAAGTAGGCAAGGAATTATAGCAAGGGGCAATGCTATCATGTATTGTTTTCTCTCACATTTATTTTCTATATTAATGATCTGCTCTTACAATGTTATGCTTCATCTTATTTCTCTTGCTTACACTGTTCGCTTGTCTGGTATCTAATGCGCTTTGAGCATATTGTCCCCTTCACTTCTGGCCTATGTATATATATATGGAAAATGCAACTGGAGTCTTACTTTTTAAAAAATATATATATTTATTTGGTTCCTTTACCAGTTTTGCAGTTCTTCTGCTTTTCAAAAGTAGAGTTGAGATGGAGGGTCTGTGGTTTTTCTCACATCTCTGTCTCTCCCTCTCACTCTCCCTCTCTCTCTCTCTCTCTCTCTCTCTCTCTCTCTCTCTCTCTCTCTCTCTCTCTCTCTCTCTCTCTCTGTATATATATATATATATATATATATATATATATATATATATATATATATATATCGTTTCTGAATTTGTTTAGCGAGATTCTCTATCTGAAAACGTGTGTTGAAACCGATATTGTTATACTTTGGGAGGTCATGTTGCCAATAAGAAACAAAACGCACCAGATGCTTTCACTTTATTATAAATTAAATTTATAATTTTCTAGTTGGTTGGTTCGTTTCACAACCTGACGATTGTTCATATAGTGTCAAAGTTCTTTCGTCACACTTTCTGTGACTTCTTCAGTGACTGGGATTCTTTTCTTTCTTTTTGTGCTTCTCCTTCGTTCTGTCCTATGTCTTCTTGTTTTTGTGTGTATGTATATATATATATATAAATTAATAAAAACAATAAAATAAAAACAAAGAACAAGTTCTTTATATTAAAGAATTCATAATTTTACGGTCGTTTCTGGAATGTATATGTGTGTTGGTATGTTCTGAGGACGGCATGTATATGTGAAGGTATTTATATTTCCTCTGATAATTTGTAATATTTTTATATAGATCTATATGATATACATACCAACACACATATACATCCCAGAAACGATCGTAAAATGATGAATTTTGTAATATAAGGAACATGTTCTTTGTTTTTATTTCATTGTTTTTATTAATTCATCTTGACTCTGTTTTCCTATGATTTTTATCGAAAGTCTTTGAATGAAATTTGGATTACATTGAGTTCTTCATACGGATTGGACACTACCGTATATTTTGGTAGATTTATCTACATATATATATATATATATAACGAAGGAAATGTGGTAAGGAACCAGGTGGACCATAACGCACCAAAGTACTCAATACTTGAGGTAGTAGAGTGGGTAATAGGAACCAGTAAGACCCCGACAGCTGAGCTCAAGCCGTTTCGACGGCTAATTCTGGACTAAATGAAAATGTATCCTGGTATTTACCCGCACCACCCCCTCCCCTAGTCTATGATAGATTTGGCGGACTCCGCCCTTTATAGCAGTTGGCTTAGACCCCGGATACTCGCCCCCTTTTTCCGACCGCTCCCACTATTCTCTGTGCCCTCTATATTTCTTAGTGGCACTTATGCCTTATTTTTTCGTTTCAGTATTTCTTGCTTCGCTTTTCTTCTAGGCGGGGTGGATTCTGAATTTATTTCTCCGTTTTCTACCTTTATTTCGTACGAACTTTCATGTAGCTTGTTTTAGATCTTTTAGAGTTAGCATTAGTACTTATTTTTCTCGGGACTCAGAATTATCCTCTCGTACAAGTTCACTTTGCTGCACTGGGTCGTTGCTGGCCCGGGATGGATACCTTTATTGTTTATTTCGTGGTAGTCTCTTTAGTATTTGGGCCCCTTTTGTTGACCCGTCACCGTATCATTTACGTACTTATACCTCTTAAAAGGGTCCTTGCCTATTTCGTCCCACCTAGTTCTTTTACTTATTTCGTTATTTCTTTATTTATTTATTTCTTTACTTCTTTCTTTCTTTATTTATTTTTTTCTAGCCTAACAATAGCCTGAGACCTAGGTCGTAGAATTTAATTTACTTTACTTTTTTCTTTACACTTATTTGCTTTTCTTCACTCTCAGTATTTTTTCTTTCCTATATATTTCTACCCCCCATTGTTCTACCTACCGTTCCGACTTCCTCCCCCTCCCCCTCCCCTGTATCTTCTTTGACCTCATGCCCAGCTGTAGCTGGCACTACCAACGCTTGATTGGATCTACTCCACCCCCTCCCCTCTTTCTCCTACTGGCAGGTTTAGCCACCATCTCCACTACTAATTTGCAACCACAGAATTACTACTGATTTTTGACAATCACTTTCACCATATATGGAATTACCCCTTGAGAAGATCGGCTATTTAAATACCAGGATAAATTTTCATTTAGTCCAGAATTAGCCGTCGAAACGGCTTGAGCTCAGCTGTCGGGGTCTTACTGGTTCCTATATATATATATATATATATATATATATATATATACTTATGCGTGGACACGCATGACCATGAATGTGCAAACAAGTGACTAGAATCCAAAATATGAAATTCGGATCTATATACATTCGTGCATGTGATAGAGAGATGCCGAAAGTAAGAAAGAAAAAAGAAAGAAAGAATCGATTAAATCCATGACATCGTCAAAGATGAAGACAGCTCAAAAAGCTGCATTACAAAATATATCTAGATCAATTTGCGCATACACACACACAGCCATACTTACATACAATCGTACATAAATAAATTCATAAATACATACGCGCATAAAAACATATATATATATGTATGCGTGTGTGTGTCTGAATGTATGTATGATTGGGTGTCTGTGCAAATAGTTCTTGGTATATTTTTTCATGCAGCCTTTTACATGAATCTGGAATTAGGTGTTGAAACTGTGTAAGAGCGCAGCTATAGGGCCCCGACTCTTTCTAATACACACAGACAAACGCACACACACACACACACACACACATACACACACACACATACACACACACACACACACACACACACACACACACACACACACACACACACACACACACACACACACACATATATATATATACATACATATATATACACACACATATATATATGTGTATATATACATTAGTAAACCACAGTAAATATGCAGAAAAACTTGACAAAACATATTACGAAGCGGAAATAATAAATGAGAAACACAAAATATGAAACGAAATTTTCGATTTCGCCTCATATAGAGATTTATTTTTTCGCATTTCAAATTTCCGTTTCTAAATTTCCATATTCCTTATAATGTACTTACTTTTCTAGAAAATATTCCTGCTGTTTGAAAAAATAGAATTCCTCCTTATATATATTTAGACATGAACGAAGTGAAGAAAGTTGTGCATTAAAATCCTAATACAGACTCACATATATATATATATTAGGTTGAATATGTGTACAGACAGACACAGACGCGCGCGCGCACACACACACGTACATATATATATATATATATATAATATCTGGTTGCACTCAGCGCTACTGAGAAAATGTCGCCCAATACAATGTGTGTATGGTCGGGTCGTCGGTGAATAAACCGGCAATCCCTCCAAGCTTGCTTGGTGAGGAGGGTGAAAAACAAAACCGGTCAAAGGGCGGAAGAACGCAGGAGAGCCAATTGCCACCCAATAACTTTTTTTGTTGAGCAAGAGACTCTTATCTTCATTAAGGTATTTCTCTAGGAGAAGATCACCCTGATATAAAACCTACAATTGTGTTAGCATCCAATGATGTAGACCAGTACTTCTTTTGGGGCAAATGTATTCGTTGTTCAGAGAGTGGCGTTGGCCGCGTGTAAAGCGTTTCCTTACTTAAAAAAAGCTTCAAGCAGAGGCCTTGCTTGATATGTAACATTATATGCGATGAATGTTATTTCTGGCCATAGGCAAGCCCCTAGTAGGTAAAGTGCCACGTCCGTCGTACACTTGCTTAAGGAACAAGCTATGACATTACTCGGAATTGAATTGCACCCGCCATATGTATACATATATATATATATATACAGTGCAAATGATAATGAAATAGTGTTTAATTTTTCAAACTTTTAATAAGTGACGATCGATTCATCCCAGCACAGGTCCGGGATCATCGGATTAAACAACAAAATGTATACACAAATATACGATTAAAACTTTGTCTCAAGAACATTAGGAGGATACATAATATGGGAGGTTAGATAAACGCAAGTATTAAAATTTGTATGAGCTAACTCAGGTGGGAAAACTTATGGAAAAAAAGGAGCAGATAAATACAAAAAACCTGCGGTTAGAGATGAAAAACTCTAGTGAAAATCATATATCATAGATAGTTAAGAAATTTAATAATTGTTTCTACTTTAGGCACAAGGCCAGCAATTACACAGTGCATTACTGGTACTTTATTTTATCGACCCCGTACGGATGAAAGGCAAAGTCAACCTCGGCGGGATTTGTACTCAGATCGTAAAGGGACGTAACTATGCTGGAAAGCATGGCGTCCGACCCTCCACCGATACTGCCAATCTACCGCCCTTAAGAAATGTAATAATACGAGACAGAGGTAAAACATGCATTTTGAATAGATATTTTTAAAACATACTATTTTTAAAATGGTTAGATGCACGTGTAGCATAGCAAGGGATTACAGACAGATACAAGAGTATAAGTTCGATCACATGATTATGTCATAATAACATTTTTTAACCCTTATTTAATTAATAAAAAACATTAAAATATTTTATTCGACCGCACCTAACATTGCTAATCACATAACGCGTACTAATAGATGGAAAGTTAAATAATTTACTTCTTGTAACTTAAATAACAATTCACAACCAATAGATACGCTTAACAAGATTGTACCTAATAATACTAATAACCACTCTCATAATACATTAACATCTAGGAATATTAATAACAATTACAGCACTCGCATATCAAATTCTATTAACACTTCACATCTTTATACACACAACTACTTAATCAATAAACATAACTGTAATTGTAGACTAAATAATGCATGCCCTCTTAATGGGACTTGCCCCGTTAAGAATATGTTTTTCCTGTACTGTCACGAATTCTATCAGCTCCCAAACCTATTTTGGATCCACTTCGAATAATTTAATGACAAGATATAATTCCCATCTTCATACTTTCAAAAATTCTAAGCTTAACCATGCGACCTCATTGTCTAATTTTATATCATATTTCAAGAACGATAATACACCTTGCACCCTGATCTGGATGGTGATTGCAAACATTTGTATTCTTTGTCTTCTTGAATCTCATATCATTATTTACTATCCCGCCGAGGTTAATTTTGCCTTTCATCCTTACGGGGTCGATAAAATAAAGTACCAGTAATGTACTGGGTAATTGCTGGCCTTGTGCCAATAGTAGAAACAATTATTTACTGTAAACTAAATTTATTAAATAGAAAATCTGAAATCTTTTCCATTTGTCCTCATATAAATCATCATTCTTTTCACTATTTTAAAACCTATTAACTCCTTTATATCAATGCAGATTTGTATACCTTATCTTTTTCATTACCACTTTTATCACTGTATATTAATTATTTAAATGCACTTTTAAACCTAAAAGTTTATAATATGTTTAACTACTATGTATTGTCTACCAATCTTCACATGTTCCCTCATAGATCCCTTTTATAACCACTACATTTTATTATAACCACCACATCACATTTAGGCAACTTAATAATACATTGTTTCCACACCTTATTTCACAAGCCTCACTTATATTTAATTTTGGCCAATAATTTTATAACAACCATTCCCCACCCACTATATCTATATCAATATTAACTATTCAATACACGTAAAATTAATTAATGTATTAATTTATCATTTAATGTTGCTTAAACTTTTAAGTATACCTAATTAGTTTTTTAACAAGGCATAGCATTTTTTGTATACATAGATAATTTTTTCTCTGCAAATTTTCTTAATCTTTTAAAGTTCATTTAGTTTTGCAATCAATAGCCCTGAAAAATTCGATCCTCATACATCTTTACATATTAATATTTTCTATTTTTCCTTACTAAATTTATATTAACTCTCTAATATATAGAAACTCTGACATGAATTATCTCCCCTTTATTTTGATTAAACCATATTTTTTAAGGATTGATTTTTAAATTCCATGCTATGTTGGATGATTTGTACACTTGACGGCGTGTGACTTTATATCCTCTACTGAACTATGTGGTGCTTTGAATGATGTGTCTTGAGTGCCTCACTGATAATAATTCCATCTGTATTGGATTTGTTTTAATTTGTTTAGCTTTGAAGGCTCAGAATTACTCGCCTATCGTCTAACTCTGAGATTTTCAGTGAGCATGCTGAAAACTATAATAATGCATTAAGGATGCAGACCACCGAGATAAAATTGAATACATTGATAATAATCTCCATAACACACATAGCTACACACAAAATCAAAGAATATGTAACCGGGATACAGAAATACAAGCGCACACACGCAGAACCACCAGACATACTAATAATAAAAATCATCAACAAACTCAAATAAATTACGTTGTAGAAAGTATATCTGGTATAATCCCATTTTTAATGCTTCGATTAGTACAAAACTATCTCTTTCATTCTTTAAGTTAATTAACAAGCATGTCCCTAGTTCCCATAAATACAGTAAAATTCTAAACTCTAAGACTATTAAGCTATCATACTCCACTGCACCAAACCTTGAAGCATACATAAAAAAAACTTAACTTAAAGCAATTATTAAACAACAAAACAAAATATTTTAGTAACATGAGCATAACGTAATATCGGCCTCCCAACCACCAAATGGGAGACGGGTAATACACAACCCATCTGAACTGCTATCCCAACCTATCCATGGTATACCTGCTACCTACAACAAAACCTGTAACTGCCACCTACCCAAAAGATGCCAATTGAAGAATAAATGCCTAGAGTCCAACATTGTTTATCAATGCACTGTCGAATCGAACGACCAGAAATGGTATTACATCGAGTATACCACTACCTCCTTTAAATCTCGCTGGTATCGTCATCGATTTTTGATTAAACATCCTAAACACCGTCTTATGACTACGCTCGCCAATAAAACCTGGCAACTTCGTGAATGCAACCGGCAGGTCACCTTGAAATGGGATAAATTATTCAGCATATCTAAGTGGATTGAAGTACTGCAGATTATGCAACCTTGAACTCTTTATATCTGAAAATTCAAAAACAAATTAATAAATGACAGAATCGAACGATCGTTATACTGCAACTACAAACTGAAGGCTAAATTCTCTCACTATAAAATAACTTAACATTCGAACCCGAGACTACAGCCTCACATTCTTGCTAATTTATCTCAATAACTACTTCCTAACTATATCTCCCACCCCCCAAACTGCAAGCCAATACCCTGCTTATCATTATAAATGGATACTTGAGTGCGATTTGCAGACTACAACTATGAACTCGATGTATCCCCTTCTCGTAGCTTTCCTCTGTCTCCTCTCTCTATCTCTATTTCTTTCTCTCTCTCCCTTCCTCTCTCCATCTATCTCTCTCTCGCCCTCGGTCTACCTCCCTCCCTCTCCACATCTATGAACCTGCTCTCTGTGGGAATAAATAATTGCAAACTTGAATATATCAACACAATGCCTAAGTTGTCACTTTGAGAGTAAACAGTATAATAAAACCCCTACCACAACATTCTGATTAAGCTATTTGTATTCTTCAAACCACTCTCTCCGATTTCTCCAACCCCTACATCTCTCTCTCTCTCTCTCTCTCTATATATATATATATATATATATATATATATATATATATGTCTCCCCCCCTCTCTCTCTCGCTGTCTCTCCCTCTCCCCTTCTTTCTCACTTCCTTTTTCTACTCTATCTTCCCCAATAACTACCTTTAAGATATACAAGGGTATTTATATTTTAACTATTCTGCTCTGACGAAACGGTAGAAGCAGCATTTGAAAATTGAGTTTCTGCAAACAAATAATTACCAATTTGCACATAGCATGACTAGGCTGTATAACTACTGTTGAAACATTTGTAAGTACTCGGAATAAATTACCTTTTTATGATATCTACCTGTTATTATTCATTCTTTATCTACACTCCGGAATGCACGAGGCCAGAAAATTACCCAGTTCATTACTGGCACTTTATTCTATCGACCCCGTAAGGATGAAAGGCAAAGTAAACATCGGCGGGATTTGAACTCAGATCGTAAAGGGACGTAACTATGCTAAAAAGCATGGCGTCCGACCCTATTCCGATACTGCCAATCCACGCCACACTGTTCCGTGTTTAATGTGGGGTGGTATTGAGACCTATTGATACTCACAATCTCCCAACCCCACTGGCTTTCAGCGGACTGCCACTGACGTGGTGGCTAGCAGTAAGCTATATATTACAGGTCATTGTTTGGTTGAGAGAAGGAACTGCCTAGGTGAATTTCTTTGAACTCTGCGGTAGCTAATGGTCAACTTCCTTTGAACCTGCGCCTGCGCAGACCGGTGGGGATGAATTGGTACTCACAAGGGAACGGATGAAGAACCCAAGAGCACCGACTTCGTCCGTTCCCATGTCGATTCAATTTGGATTGCCTCGACACCATAACCTTATTATGTAATAAGCTATCTGACGATATCGCGGCACTGGCGCATGGAACAGTGTGGCCACTGTCGCCATTGAAATATATATCACAGCATTATTATTAAAGGACTTGAACATATGAAACTACTTCGCTTTTCCTTATTTACTCCGTCACTCCTATGTGGAATAAGTACGTTGAGTGCTTGAATTGAATTGCATCAATATTTACCTTAAGAATTTAGCTCCAATTAGTTGAGCACTGAATGATGTACCGATATAGTGGATAAGAGAGGAACCAGCCACCAGGTACACCCGGAAATCCCCTCTCCCTTGGGATGAAAATCCTTGATACTGGACGGACCTAAAAATAACTTTCGGCAGGATAAATACGCGGAAATAAAATCAACGATAAAACTCCATTTTCCTGCACCAAATTGCATTTGAACAGAAACCCCCTCAATTCAATCTTTATATGGACACATTGACAATCATATTAATCATGTATCTCCTATCTCATTTTGCATATCTACTGTATATATTTTTTTGCATTTATTGGATATGTTTGTGTGTTTTTTTTCTTTTGTGTATTTTATATCTGTGTTTTTGTTTTGTTTTGTTCCATGTGATGAACATTCTAACTATGTACCCGACTAACTACTACCTTTCATACTTGAACTCTGAGGTAGCTAATGGTCAACTTCCTTCGAACCTGCGCCTGCGCAGACCGGTGGGGTGAATTGGTACTCACAAGGGAACAGATGAAGAAACAAGAGCACACACTTCGTCCGTTCCCATGTCGATTCAATTTGGATTGCCTCTGAAACATAACCTTATTTTGTAACAAACTGTCTGACGATGTCGCAGCACTGGCACACGGAATAGTGTGGCCACTGTCGCCATTGAAATATGTATCACAGCATTATTATTAAAGGACTTGAACATCTGAAACTACTTCGCTTTTCCATATTCGATATTTACTCCGTCACTCCTATGTGGAATAAGTATGTTGAGTGCTTGAATTGAATTGCATCAATATATATATATATATATATGGGGGGGGGGTGTAGTGAAGGCGCGTGTATAAGTGGTAAGAAAATTGAACTCTCAATGGTGAGGTTGTGAGTTCGATTCCTGGACCGGGCGATGCGTTATGTCCTTGAGCAAGACATTTTATTTCAGGATGCTCCTTCTACCTGGAGTTGCGACCGATAGATAGTATTAGCAATTGGAAAGACCAATGGAAACGTTGTTTCCTCGGTCCGATTTCACGAAAGTCAATCGACTGTCATGTGTGTGTGTATGTGTGTGTTTGTGTGTGTGTTTGTATCTATCTATTTACTTATTTGTCATGTATCTATCAATATATATATATATATATATATTTGCCACAAAAAGGCCGTATATAATCGTGGTGGGATGCTTCCGTCTGAGGTGTAATCTGTAGATTTATAACAGATAAAATGATTGATCTCTCTAACTCGAATGCTACCCTCTGATACTTAGCATTAACTACATAATTCATAGTTGATTACTCCCAGTTAATTGTACATGTGATTTTATAACGGGGTGTCCTATAGACACATGTGGATTAGAGTGAAATGAAATATCAGTAAATATGTCTTCTATACTGATTACATTGTGCCCGTACACCTAGAAAAGCCACTTTGGTTTGCAGCTATATATTATTTCACTATTAAAATATAGTCGTTCGATGACTGATGTATATTGTAAAATAATCTAGAGATAATGTGGTATAATGCACTGAATGTATTACAATAAAACAAATAATCACTTTCCTGACCATTTTTATGGCATGTAGTAAAATGAGACATGAAAGCATTCGTTTATGTATGGTCTGAAAAAATTGGAATTATATACATCAAAGAACAAATGAAGAGTGAAGGAGGAAACACCACAATTCCTGGGCTGAAGCTCACATTGTTACTTCCAATCATAAAAGTAATGAACCACTACTGACTATAAACTAAATGGTGATATGAAGTATGAATTAAAAAATATATATATGCATATATATATATATATATATATATATATATATATATATATATATATATAGATAGATAGATAGATATATAGATATTTAGTTATATAACAAGCATCTAAAATGATATTTGAATTTGTAAAAGAGATTACTAGTAAAGATGAAAATATATTTTTACAGATTCGTTTACTTATAAATTGGATGTATCGATTTTTTATGTGTCAAATTCATTTTGATTTATTTTTGCATTTTTCTATTTGAAAGTGATGCCCGTTTGAAAACGAATTTAAGATACGTATTAAACATAAATTCTAGTTTTATCTAAACTTCGAAACACTTTTAAACGTTTGTGTCAAAAACGCCGCGGAACAACGATATAAAATATACTTTCACATTAACAAATTTGATATGAGAAACGTCATCAATTAATATATTCTTTTACACATTAAAATACACAACACTTATTACTTATATTATATATTTTGTTCGGTCAACGGTTTAGTTAAATAATGTAAGTCTTCGCCACTTAAATAATTTCCCTTGTGCTGTGGAATTGTGTCGGTCTAATTTTCTTTTTCTTAAAAGCTCATTATTTTAAAAACAAATTCGCTGGGGAATATTAACCTGATATGATCGGTTAAAAATGTGATTCTTACATTGACGCGACATCAGATAAACTTTCAAAATGAAACCAATTAATTATATTGCTTTTCAAGTGTCATTCTTTTTCCCCAGAGAAAGTGAAGCACGCTACCAGAAGAAAGCTCATAATATGTTGGGGTTTGTTGGGTTAACACAACATGCAACACCATATTTAAAATGCTGAAGAATATATTTGAAAATAATGTAATTTTATATAGGGGTCTGGCATGCTTATTATTCCCATGATTTAGGCGGATATAACCGAACTGCTTTATGCAGGTTTTTATTATGAAAATTAATATGGCTTAAAATGTGAGCACTTACGACCCGAACATATATTTGGCAAATAACTGTGAATAAAATGCAATTCATGAAATATAATTTACCAATAAATTAAGAGGCAACAGTAAAAAAATATTACAATGGCACATGTTGTAAACTAGCCTCTCTGCGACAGTGTCATTTCAATTTAATTTACGTTGGGATAATACAAAATATTTCAATTCGCATATTACAATAAACCATTCGACTAACTTACTCATAC
>OZ024741.1:348165956-348170956 GCA_964016885.1 Eledone cirrhosa
ATATATATATATATATATATATATATATGTATGTAAATGGTACATATATATGTGTGTTTGTGTGTGAATATATTCTTTTGCAGACGAAAGAAATTCAGCATATCGTGAGGGAGTAAATATTAGTCGAAAATATGTTATTAATTAATTTGAGCGTGTTTACTGTGCCAAAATTCCCGATAACATGAAAAATATCGCTCGAGTTAATCTATTCTTTTTTATACGTTCACTAGACACAATAACATACTTATAAAGGAATGTCTAGTCCTGTATATTTTCTATGCATATATTACAAATCCCATTCTCTTTTTCCACTCTATCTCTATATAATTGTTTCTACTTTTTGGCACAAGGCCTCCAATAACCCAGTGTATTACTGGTACTTTATTTTATCGACCCCGTAAGGATGAAAGGCAAAGTTAACCTCGTTGGGATTTGAACTCAGATGATATAGGGCTGTAACTCTATGCGTCAAAGCATGGAGTCTGGCCCTCTACTGATACTGCCAATCCATCTATCCCTATATAATTGTTTCTACTTTAGGCACAAGGCCAGCAATTACCCAGTACATTACTGGTACTTTATTTTATCGATATAATATAGATAGATATATGTACACACACACACACACACATGTATATTGTATATATATATATATGTGTGTGTGTGTGTGTGTGTGTGTGTGTGTGTGTGTGTGTGTGTGTGTATATGCATATATATATTTGTGTCTGTGTGTGTATATATATATTTGTGTGTGTATATATATATATATATATGCAAATGATATCAACTTCATCTAGTATCAACAACAAAACCAAATTATACACAGCCCTATCAACTGCAACTGGAAGATCAAAAGTAAATGTGATTATAGAAATGGTTCATTTCCCTAATCATTATCAATGCGAAGAAACATATTTGACGAATTAACTACTGATACCACAAAAGTCCATCAAGATACTAGGCATTTCGCTACAATCTGACTTGAAATGGGAAGATCGTCTGAAACACGCACTGAAAAAAAATGAAAAAATGACTTCAACATGGTATGCAATTAAAATTATTTCAACGAATTCCCGCTGCCTAACATACAGCCTCTGGATACTGTATTATAAGCGAGTCATCAACGCTCAATTGTTATATGGCAGCTGGGTTGAGGACACAAAGTACTGCTATCTTCAAGCTATTAATAGATTCCGTATACGAATTGGCAAAATCGTACGGGGATGTCTACGATCTACTAAAAAGATAGTGATTTTCATGGAGGGTTATCCCCAACACACTTGGTCTTAGAAGAATCCAGGAAATGCAAATGTAAATTGAAACAGCATGATACTTTGATTCCTTCATGGATAGGACTAATAAATGCGTTTAAAATAATGATTAAAAACCCCCAAAATGAAACAAAATTACTATACAAAATTACTAACACACAGTCAATGTATTTGAACGGGTAGGTCGGCTATACAGACGGGCATATTCAGAAAAGGGGGTGTGTTGTGGAGCTACTGGGCCTTTTGAAAATAATTATAGAGATATGAAAATTAGATTACATCGGGATTACACTATATTTGCTGCAGAATGGCGAGGAATTACATTATCCAAAATTCGTTAAATGATTGCCCTGGAAAAAAGTTTTTTTTTTATTTAGTGATAGTCTATTGAACCTAAAGAAAGGGGTGGGATTAGAGATATTAAGAACCCTCTGCTAAAATAGATACCTACCTCTCAGTGAAAAAAAAGAAATAACAGTGATTTGGATACCGAGCCATAGCGATATTAGAGAAAATAGGAAAGCAGACAAATTTGCAAACGATGAAGTACAAAATGAAATAATAGATATAGACTACATCTCAAATCCTTCGAAGGTAAAATTATTTGACACATATATAATTAGTCAAGGCTGGGAAACATTTTGTGAAGAATCCAGTGATAAGCTCACAGATTTCAATCTGCCAATTTCTCAACCAGATTTGACAACATTCAAAACTCATCGATCATTGAGTAATGCAAACAAAAAAGATTCAACAGAAACTTCTAGCTGTTTTACAGCTTCCCTTGTTTCTTCTTTTCCTTATCTTTTTCGATTTCTTATGCATAATCTGCCTCCCATTGCCTTCAGTATTTCAAATGTTATTGTTATTTTATTTTTTCTCTTCTTTAATGATACTTTTTTTTAATTAGTTGTCTTCCTATCTCTGTATGATTACCAACTGTAAGGAGTACTCGATACTTCCCCTAGTCTGTCATGGCTATGCAGACGTGTTTAAACTTAATAAATATATATACACCCACACGCACATACACACGCTTATGCATACACAAACATACATACGTTTATATATATATATTTATATTGTTATATTTTGGGAGGGTCATGTTGCCAATAAGAAACACACGCACCATTTGTGTAACTTCAATTTATTATAATAAATTTATAAATTTAGGAATTTATAAATTTCTGGTTGGTTGGTTGGTTCCACAACCAGATAGTTGTTTATATATATTGTCAAAGTTCTTTCGTCACACATTATGTGACCTCTTCAGTGACTTGGGATTATTTTCTTTGTTTTTGTGCCTCTCCTTTTTTCTGTTCTACGCCATTTTGTTTCTGTGTGTGTGTGTTGTGTGCTCAGTCTGCGCATGCGCCACATCCGGGTGTCTGTGTGTGTTTATATTTGTTTATTTACATGTTACCGGTTGGTTGTTTGTTCTATGTGTGTGCTAAAATAGAACATAAGGGTAAATTAGAGAACATAGAAATAAAATAGAATCTACACACAGAAAAGACGCAATGTTTAGACAAATCACAGAGGCAATAAACATAAAAGAATTACAACCAAAATTAAATAGAAAATATGAGTGGAACAGCAACATCACAACTTACAATTAAGGACAAAATGAAAACACACACACACATAGAACAAACAACCAACCGGTAACTGTAAATGTAAATAAACAAATAAATAAACAAATATAAACACACACAGACACCCGGATGTGACGCATGCGCAGACTGAGCACACAACACACACAGAGAAACAAAATGACGTAGGACAGAACAAAGGAGAGGCACAAAAACAAAGAAAAGAATCCCTAGTCACCGAAGAGGTCACAGAATGTGTGACGAAAGAACTTTGACAATATATATAAACAACTATCTGGTTGTGGAACCAACCAACCAACCAGAAATTTATAAATTCCTAAATTTATAAATTTATTATAATAAATTGAAGTGAAGCATCTGGTGCGTGTGTTTCTTATTGGCAACATGACCCTCCCAAAGTATAACAATATCGGTTTCAACACACGGTTTCAGATAAAGAATCTTGCTAAACAAATTCAAAAACGAAATATATATTTATATATATATATATATATATATATATATATATATTAATTTAATCCAATTTTGGGTTTTTTTTTAATCTCATTTGATCATCTGACGTCCATCATACTAAAGGAGTCATGCTAAAACTCAAGAGACACTTACATGCGTATTGCCAAACAAATGAAATGTACCAAGATTTGACATATGTATTAAAAGAAATAAGACTTTTTACATGGTACACACGCACTTACCAAATACCATATTACTGACGGCTTTGAATCAGTATTTTATAGATATGATCCAATCATTATATTGATATCTTCATTAGAAAAAAGATCTACATTTATGAAATATAAATGAAAAAATATATTTATCGTTCAGCATTTGATTGTCACAATTATCTCTACATAGTTGCACTTATATTACTCAGTATAATGATACAAAATGCAAAGGTTTAACATCAAATATAATTGCCACACAAATGTGAAACTTTGAAGTAGATTGGGTAAATTCTTGCTTGCCTATATGCATATCGTTACGATTTCAATGTCTCCCGACAATGCTAAAGGTATTTCCTCTCATTGAAAAACTCTGGAATATTAATCAATTATTAAAGTGTATGTAATACACAAGTTTATCGACCGCCAGTTGGTGCTATATTGAAATATTTCCACACTGTCATTATTAGAATTCCATGAAGATCTGAAACGCTTATGTATGAGAAAAATATTTGAAATATTTTAATATTATTTCCGTCTTTCATTCAAGATATAAAAACAGTCGAGTCGGGAGATTTGATAATATCGAATATGCATCCTCCTGTATAATTGTGGCAATATTTAAAAGAATGACCATTATTCAGGAGAGCAACACGAAAACATTTCCTATTTCTATTAACCACAGCACGTGCTTACTCTATGATTCCAATCAGATATCTTCGAAATGTTTACAGGTTTGTAGGATTGTTTGAAAGGTGTGTGAGAATTTTAATACCTACCGGGAGGGCCAATATGTCTGAAAAACAGATAACAGCAGTTATAAAACAAGAAACCAACTATGCCTGACGAAACATGGTGGGACTCAACGGTGGAACCTACCAGCTGTATATCGTCTCTTTATAACTACATCATATCTATGTATCTATTTGGATTTGGCTACTACTACACAGACGGTGACGATGTAGCGCACCATTACATTGTGCTGGTTGTGTATTCCGTATTTGACAGTTGGATACGTTTTGATTGTCCTGGTTTTTATGTTTGTATGCTTTGAGACATTGTCATACGGCTACGAGAATCAGTCCTTCCTTTTCTGCTTTTTGTCTGGAAATTTTGAGCCATACTTTACTTTTCGCATGACACTTGTCTATTGAGCATTACAGCGTATTCGTCATGGATTGTATTTAAATCAATTTCTGGGTTATATTATTTAATCATTGTCATTGTTTGGGAATTTATCCATAGTCCCCGATCTTAGCGTCATCCAGCAGACTGTTTTCGTCGACAACCTGAGTTTGCCATATATTATCGGTTATACATTCCATATATTGTCAGTTATACATTTAGAAAAAAAACGTTTTTTCTTTATTTTCTATTCGCCCATATCATAGATCATCACCAGTCTAAAAATATCATGTGAATGCCTATCTCCGTTCCGTGTATAATTCACGCAG
>OZ024741.1:348175956-348200956 GCA_964016885.1 Eledone cirrhosa
AGGGTCATGTTGCCAATAAGAAACACACGCACCAGTTGCTTTCACTTCAATTTATTATAATAAATTTATAAATTTAGGAATTTATAAATTTCCGGTTGGTTGGTTGTTTCCACAACCAGATGGTTGTTTATATATTGTCAAAGTTCTTTCGTCACACATTCTGTGACCTCTTCAGTGACTGGGGGTTCTTTTCATTGTTTTTTGTGCCTCTCCTGATAAAGAATCTTGTTAACCAAATTCAGAAACGAAATATGTATCTATACATAGTGACGAAACATAAGTCACTTGCATGAACTCTTAATTTTTTACTCACTGCTATATATATATTTTGATGATATCCATTGAATAGCTATGACCTCATCAGGCAGTTAGTCAGTTCTTAGATATGCCAGCTCTGTGTTTATGGCGTTGATGGTATCAGAGCCTTGGGACATATGAGCTTGTTAGGAATAATTTAATGTTGTCAGCAGGAATAGTCTTAATTCTCATGGGTCAGTTTGTAGATGCTTGTAGGGTTGGTATTTGACCTCAAACTGCCAGATGTTGTTGTAAAGTTCAAACCGACAGGCATGATGACAATAGTTCCATATGACTGATTTTCACAAAAAGCTTTCCTGGTCAGATATATATTCGATTAAGGTTAATAGTATGAAATAGATACTACAGGTCATTCTTAAATTGAGGATTTTATGTGGAGTGGTTCTACTGAAAATTATAGTTAGAGTGGAATACTAGAAAATTTACATATAAAAAGACTTATGCTGGTTGACTTGGACATACACTCACACCCACCCCCACAGACACACACACACGCCCACACATACACATTGTGGAATCAATGTGAGGTGGTAATACTGAAAATTATGGTTAGAGTCAAATACTTAGAAAGTTCAGAAATTTTAGAAATAAAACACTTATGTTGGTTGACTTGTACATACACTCACACCTACCCCCTCAGACACACACACACATCTACACCCACAAATCCATACAGGTGTATATGTATATATATATGTACGCACAAGTGCATATATATATATACAACAGAGGCCCCCAAATCCAAGTATAAGGCAGACATAAAACTAGGTAGGTGTTATTTTTAAAGAAAAGTAAAGTGGGTGTTTGGAAAGACATTGTTTAGACTAGACAAAAGTAGAGTGTGATATATATATTCACAGCAATAGCTTGGGGGCTTTGGAGCTTAGGCGAACCCTTAGTACAAACATATATACCCACCCACACCTTTACACCTATGGATGCGCGTGTATGTCTATATACGCATATGCACTCATACAAGAGAGCATATACAAATATACTCTTAAGCATACTCGAACATTTTTCAAACACAATCTGGGGTATTAGTATTTCGTTGCGTTCCCATGAGTGTGTACATTCACGTAATCCCAGTATACACACACAATCTACGGTTACGGGCATTCATGCGGCGTATAGGGTTAGTACCTTGGGATAATTGTTCTTCCTGTGTAGGCCACTCCCGGTGTGGGGGGGGGGGGGGATCCTAAAGTTCAATAAACGTGGTTTTGTTGACTCCTAACCAGTAGAGGATCCGGTGGACAATCCACCGTAGGGACCAGAAACTTTGGGTGGTTATTGTCCATTGGTCATTGGTATATATATAAAATCAAGTCAATGATTCATTTGAATATAAGAACTTGCGAATATTGACGAGAAGACCAAGACACATCGTAACTGTGCAAAAGTGAGCGATTATGTTCAAATGAGTCATTGACTTGATTTTCTCATTTTTTCCTCTCTTTACGTTGCCTCACCATTCATGTTTGTTTACCTGCCTCTCTTTCACCACCCAATTCGTTTTAACCCAATAACTTATTTTAGTTATTATATCGTGCTAGCCTGAGGTATCTGGTCTTTAATTCGAAGAAATACCTATGATGGCTAGTAGACCACTGATAATGGATAGTCCTGGCTTCTATTTCTAATTCTTCATTTTATTTATATATCACATATGCAACAACACAGCACGCCATTTTTCATTATATGCTTTCCCCTTCGCTGTGATCTGTCTTTTTCTTCCCTTACTGCTATCCTCTTTCTCTCTGCCCCTTCTCTCTCCTTCTCCCTCTTACTTTCATTCACCCCCTCTACTAGTCACCCTCTCTCGGCTAGCCTCTTCCTCACAGATTCCCTCACTCACTCTCTGCTACACACCCTCTCTCTCACTTCCTCCATCGTCCCACACCGTACGAAATACTTTTCCTCGCTCACTTTTGCACGGTTAAGATGTGTCTTGGTCTTCTCGTCAATATTCGCAAGCTCTTATGTTCAAATGAATCATTGACTTGATTTTCTCATTTTTTCCTCTCCTTACGTTGCCTCACCATTCATGTTTGTTTACCTGTCTCTCTTTCTCCACCCAATTATTTTTATCCCAATAACTTATTTTAGTTAATGTATCGCGCTAGCCTGAGGTATCTGGTCTTTAATGCAAAGAAATACCTATGATGGCTAGTAGATCACTGATGATGGATAGTCCTGGCTTCTATTTCTAATTCTTCATTTTATTTATATATATATATATATATATATATATATATATATATACATTATGAAGAGAGAGGAAACATTTAGATATAATTAGTAATAAAATGTATCATACCCAAACTGCTCCTAGATTCCTCGACTACGTAGTTTCGTGGCATAAACAAAAACAATACATCATAAAGATATAGAGTCCCTGCGAGGTCTGCCGACTTATCAAGAGGATACCTCATTTTACTAGTCTCAAGAACGCGTCTACACGACGTGAGAAAGAATCCCAAAATTGTTTTTGTTTATGCCACGAAACTACGTAGTCTAGGAATCTAGGAGCAGTTTGGGTATAATACATTTTATTACTAATTATATCTAAATGTTTCTTCTCTCTTCATAATGTATTTTTAACTCTGATACTGGTTCAGTCTGGTTCAACCGAATTGGTCTGTCCCAGTCATTCATTGAGCAACATCGGTGAGGTTGGCACCCTTAACTCACGGTTGGGTGTGGATGCATTCATGTATATGTGTGTGTCCGCATGTATCTGTGTGTTTCTAAATATATTGTTGATAACTCCCTCTGGTTGAGTAATCTTTGAAGTGTGGTGACTGCTGGAAAGCTGCCATTACTCATACTTCTCTCCCCCTTCACCACCTCTTCTACGGCTTCGATATAAATACCCCCTCCGCCTCTGTGGTATTTTCTTCGGGGTTATAAGAGGCTTAGCTCTGTTTCTCGACCGTTATATCGCGTGACTATCTCCCCCTCCGCCTTTTGGGATTCTTTCTCACGTCGTGTAGACGCGTTCTTGAGACTAGTAAAATAAGGTATCCTCTTGATAAGTCGGCAGACCTCGCAGCGACTCTATATCTTTATGATGTATTGTTTTTGTTTATGCCACGAAACTACGTAGTCGAGGAATCTAGGAGAAGTTTGGGTATGATACATTTTATTACTAATTATATCTAAATGTTTCTTCTCTCTTCATAATGTATTTTTAACTCTGATACTGGTTCAGTCTGGTTCAACAAAATTGGTCTGTCCCAGTCATTCATTGAGCAACATAGGTGAGGTTGGCACCCTTAACTCACGGTTGGGTGTGGATGCATTCATGTATATGTGTGTGTCCGCATGTATCTGTGTGTTTCTAAATATATATATATATATATGTGTGTGTGTGTGTGTGTGTAAATGTGTATATATATATGTGTATATATGTATATATGTATATATATATATCTGTGAAGGTATATATATATATATATGTGTGTGTGAAGGTATATATATATATGTGTGTGTGTGTGTAAATGTGTATATATATATATGTGTATAAATATGTATATATGTATATATATATATATCTGTGAAGGCGTGTGGCAGAGTGGTTAGAGAATTGGATTCACAATAGTAAGGTTGCGAGTTCGATTCCTGGACCAGGCGATCGGTTATGTCCTTGAGAAAGACACTTTCTTTCACGTTGCTCCTTCTACCTGGAGTTGCGACCGATAGATAGCACTACCATTTGGAAAGACCAACGGAAACATTGTTCTCTCGGTCCGATTTGACGAAAGTCGATCGTTTCTAAAATATATATATATATATAAATGAATATATATATATATATATATATATATATATATATGTATATATTGGTAAACGGAATAGAAAATGCTGACAAATTGTTCACAGTTGAAAAATGGTTTAATTAGGAATAAAAGAGTATTAGTAATTGTATGGGTTAGTATTCAGTTGTGGTTTTAAGTTTTTAAGTATTTACCGGTTGCGCGTTTCTAAATGCTTTTCAAAAATAATTTTGAGATAGAGTGTCCGTGTTGTTTGCACTGATCTGTTTGCTCGAGATCAGAGCAAACAACACGGACACTCTATCACCAAACTTATTTTTGAAAAGCATTTAGAAATGCGCAACCGGTAAAAACTTAAATACTTAAAACCACAACTGAATACTAACCCATACAATTACTAATACTCTTTTATTCCTAATTAAACCATTTTTCAACTGTGAACAATTTGTCAGCATTTTCTATTCCGTTTACCAATATATAATAACTTGTGTATTACACCTCTATTCTTTTAACTATATATATATATATATATATATATATATATATATATATATATATATATATATATATATATATATATATATATATATATATATATATATATATGTATATATATAAATGTATATATATATATGTATATATGTATATGTATATATATGTATGTACGTGTACATACTTATATTTAAATAACAGTCGTTCTAAGAGTGGGAAATGAAATTTCGTTTCATTTTTTCCGTTTATATATATATATATATATATATATATATATATATATATACATATATATGTAGGAGGTGAGTTTTATTGTAGTACAATAAAGCAATGCAGATATCGGATAAGAAGCACTCTACAGTTTGTAGGACTGGAGTATACATAATATAAGATCAAACGATGGTTAAAGGAGTACCATGTATTTTATTATGCGCATTTCAAAAACAGACATCATCATGCAATAATATTTGTGTTTTCATCAGATAAAACAGGAGAACATGATATGAAGCCTTCATATCATGCTCTCCTGTTTTATCTGATGAAAACACAAATATTATTGCATGATGATGTTTGTTTTTGAAATGCGCATAATAAAATACATGGAACTCCTTTAACCATCTTTTGATCTTATATTATATACATATATATATATATATATATATATATATATATATATATATATATATATATATATATACATATATATACATATATATCATATATATATATACATATAGAATTCACAAGAATCAAAACTATGTTCACACCATTTATTCACTTACAATTGTTTCATCCAAACCTAGGCTTGGTGTATTCGGAGCATTTTTCAATTTGTCTACACATAATTGACCTCCTTTTAAACGCAAGAGACATACAGATACATATATATATATTGATGTACAGTGGAGTGACATATATCATACTATATTATTGCTATACAGAAATAATATAGTATAATATATGTCACTCCACTGTACATCAATATATATATATGTATCTGGATGTCTCTTGCGTTTAAAAGGAGGTCAATCATGTGTACAAAAATTGAAAAATGCTCCGAAGACACCAAGCCTAGGTTTGGATGAAACAATTGTAAGTGAATAAATGCTTTGAACATGGCTTTGATTCTTGTGAATTCTATATAACTTCTCTGTAAACAACTGATGTTATTACATTGAGCTATTTATCTTACTGGTAATAAGGTAGTAATAAGTTACTGACCCTCACTGTTTAGGGTTTAAAATATAGGGTTTAAACTATAAAAAGTTTTAGTATATACATAACCATAAATAGTATCCTTAATATTATATATATATATATATACATATATATATATATATGCATATATATATACATATATACATATAAATATATACATATATATATATATATATATATATATATATATATATATATATATATATATATATATATATATATATATATATATATATATATATATATACACACACACATTTATATATATATATATATGCAAAAGTTCTATTTAAAGTTGTTGGGATACAACAAGTAAGTATTTTTATAACTGATATAAAGCACTCGACAAGTTTTGGGAGTAGATATATGATATTAATAAATGGAAACTATATTTATAAAACCATATTTATTTCATTATACATATTTCAGGGATACCATATTAAATTATGGTATGCCTTCATCAGACAAAATACAATATATAACAGTTTTACAAATATCTTTGACGTACGCTTTTAAAATACAACCATTACTTTTGGAGGCTGTCTGGATAGTGAATTGTTTATATTGTTTTAATAAGTCATAGTGTTAATCACAATTAGAAAAGTAATGGTTGTATTTCAAAAGGGTACGTTAAAGCTATTTGTAAAACTGTTATATATTGTATTTTGTCTGATGACGGCATACCATAATTTAATATGGTATCCCTGAAATATGTATAATGAAATAAATATGGTTTTATAAATATAGTTTCCATTTATCAATATCGTATATATATATATATATGTATATATATATATATATATATATATATATATATATATATATATATATATATATATATATATATATGTATGTATATGTGTGTGTGTGTGTGTGTGTGTGTGTGTATATGTATATATGAAGGCGAGTATCAAATTTCGGAAGAGGAGCAATTCCTTCCAGCAGGACCTGAAGAATAGAATTCATTCTATTAAGGATTCTAATGCCGTGCACGTCCACTCCGACAAAAATGGAAATCTTTATCAAGTGCAGCGCAGTACTTACCATCAACTGTTACATAATGTTGTAACTAAGGATTACCGTAAAACTAATCGGAGTGTCATTAATGACATCAATGAAGATGGGTTTAAAATCACCTCTGATCTCAATATCCTCAACCGGACTGAACCTCTGGACCCTATTTCTCCCCACTTTACCCTGAAAGATCACAAATCCAATTTCCCGAACAACCCCTCTATTCGGCTTATTAACCCTACGAAATCCGATTTAGGTAGACTTAGTAAAAGGATTTTATACCTAAAATTAGAATCTTGGCCCCTCTTGCACTGTGGAACAATTCTTTCACGGTGATTGATTGGTTCAACGGCATATGCAACAAGGAACATTGCCGTTTTATCCAATACTGTATCAATAATTACTACTCCTGCATCACTTTACCATTTGTTCTTACAGCTATCAATTTCGCTAAAACGCTCACGGTGGTTAAGGATTTTGAAGGTGATGTCATCCTCAATGCCCATAAGTCGGTGATTATTTTCGACGACTCTATTTGGATAAAAAAATCGAATAGTACCCCATTCGACGTGAGTATGGGCGCCAGCGATTCTGTGGAGTTTACTGATCTTATCGGCCTTTCCCTTCGTTTCTCTATCAAGGAAGAATTCCCCAACGAGGGCGTTGGTTTGTACCGTGATGACGGTCTTTTGACCATGACAAAGTGCGGCCCACACGCTTGCGACATGTTCAGAAAAGAACTCACTGGCTTCTTTAAAGGTTTCAACTTCTCCATACAGGTCGAGGTAAACCTTTCGTACGTCAATTACAACGATGTCACCGTCAATCTGTCGAATGACTTGCACTAACCATATAGAAAGGCGAATGATACGCTTAATTACATAAGTAAGCATTCTAACCATCCTGCCAGTATAACCAAGAACCTGGTAAGAAAAGTTTCTTTGAGGCATTCCCGTCTATCTACAAATAAGCATATTTTCACCTACCATTCCCCGTGTTACAATGAAGCTCTTGCTCTTAGTGGATTTTTCGATGAGGTAGCATATACCGAGTATGAGGATAGACCTAAAAAAATAGATCCCAACGCATTATATGGTATAACCCACCATATAATATGGAGGTAGCCACACCATTAGCTAAGATCTTTCTCTCCCTTATGATGAAGCATTTCCCCCCAGCACATAAATATAATAAAATGTTTAATAGAAATACCATTAAAATGTCTTACTCTACGACGCCTAACCTTGCACATAACATCACTGCTTCAAATTTAGCTAAAGTACCTAGTCGTATGAACATGTGCAACCATGTAGCTATTACTATCTGCAATTGTAGGAATCGAGTTGATTGCCCCCTATCCGGGGAATGCCTCTCTAGTAACATTGTCTGCAAATGTAAAGTTGAAACAGCCACGTATCGTAGGGCCTACATTGGGTTAACCGCCTGTATATTCAAGCAGCGTCTTTACATGCATACCCATTCTTTTCTTAACCCTTTAAGAAGGAATATGACGTCACTTTCAGCTATATCTGGAGTCTAAAAGACAACCACACTGAATATAGGTTACACTGGGAGATACTAGCTGAGGCTAGATCGTATAACGGAAATGAAAGACCATGTGCTCTCTGCGCCGCTGAAGCCCTGGACATACTCTACGCCAAAGACCACATCTTAAACAAAACATATGAGGCAATTTCGGCTTGTAAACATAAATTGTACAAAACCTTCCTGTATTACAGCCCCACATTATACCCTAACGGATAGTACGAACTATATGCGGATATTTTATGTCTTTATGTGGTAGCTAAGTATATGTTATGTTTATAACATTACATATTTGTATAGTTAAGTATATATTACCTGTATGTTTTGTGAAGGTACGTATACTTTCTCGTACGTATATTAGCTTGTATTGGTTATAGGCGTAGATATTATATCATATATACTGGTACATGTATGGTTATGTGTATACCTGAGTTTTGCATTTATCTGTGTATGCGGGTTTGCACGTATGTGGCTGTGTGCATATGTGTACATTGTGTTTTGGTTGACGTAGTTTAGCGAACATATGTGTATTTACATGTAGGTATGTGTATGCGCTTGTTATATATGTGTGTATATTTATATACGTTTATATACTTATATGTATACACGCGCACACACTCACATATATATATATATTTTATATGTATTTTTATGTGTATTTGGTGTATACGTTCGTATGTGTACGGGTACAGGCGTTGCTCGTGTTTTTGTCTACGTGTTTGTATTTGGATACCCATGGCGGGTGTTTTCGGGTATGCATGTGTATATACGTATATGGATGCGTGCATGTATATATTTAATTATTGTTGATTTTAATAACCTCAGCAATTTATTTACATTATTTTTAACTCTGAAGCCGAGAATCATTTGATTTCCTAAATAGAATTTTAGTCTACGACTTCATTTATACCATAAAAGTAGTTTTGTCTTTGCGTGTAATTGTTCTCAACGCTCCACATAATGGCATAGTATATTCGTTTTTTTCGTTCATTGCCAGGGAACGTCTCCACGAACAACCTAATTAGAATATTAGTCTACGACTTCATTTATACCATAAACGTGGTTTTCTCTTTGCGTGTACTTGTTCTCGCCGCTCCAAATAATGACGTATTATCTTCGTTTCTTTCCGTTCTTTGCCAGGGAACGTCTCCACGAACCAAAGTATCGTCTTCCTGTCTACCTTCGGTTGCAATGTTTTTCGAAATATCTAGTTCTGCGTTCACAGATTAATTTTTTTAGTTTCAGAAGATCCGGTTAAGTGGGAATGCAGCGATTATTTGCTTAAAATTTAATCTGTTGTTTTAATATATGTATATATATATATATATATATATATATATATAGAGAGAGAGAGAGAGAGAGAGAGAGAGTAATAATAGTAAATTTGAAGACTAAAATCCAAAGAGGGCTCGATAAGGATAAATATATATCAAAAATATAAGAACGTAGGGCTAATATTTAGTTAGTTTCAGAAGATCCCGTTAAGGGTGAAAGCACCGATTCTTTGCTTAAACTTTAATCTGTTATTTTAATAAATATATATATATATATATATATATATATCTGCGCATGCCCTAAATATTTAAATATTTAAATAAATAAATAAATATATACACAAGTACAATAACAACAAATACATATAAACACACACGCCGTACAGTGTCTAGCAACCATCTAACAACCCTTAATTCGGGATGTTTGTTTACAAACACGCCGAGCATTATAATAAATGTTCGGTGAATCCATACGTACATATATATATATATGTGTGCATGTATGTATATATATATACATACTACTGTACGTCTGTATACATATATGTATGCACGTATACATACTTATATTTAAGTAACAGCCGTACTAAGAGTGAGAAATTAAATATCGTTTCATTTTTTCCGTTTATCGTTTTCGGTGCGCCCGGCCGATTAACTCACTCGATATGCAAATGAGGCTGCTCAGCCGTTAATATGCATAAGGAAAGTATATACTTTCAGACGTTCAATCATCTGACAGGAAGGTATATATTGCTGACGATAGCTAATAAACTTGAAACTAGTAAAGCGTTCCTTTGTCAGTGTTGAACAAATGAGCAACGATGGTTGCTAGACACTGTAAGGCTTAATTTGGGATGTTTGTTTACAAACACGCCGAGCATTATAATAAATGTTCGGTGAATCCATACGTACATATATATATATGTGTGCATCTATGTATATATATATATATATACATACTACTGTACGTCTGTATACATATATGTATGTACGTATACATACTTATATTTAAGTAACAGCCGTACTAAGAGTGAGAAATGAAATTTCGTTTCATTTTTTTCCGTATATATATATATATATATATTTATATCTGTATTTTTAACCGTTGGTCAATGAATGATAAACATTGATTGCCAAATAAATTACCTATGGAGATATAAAAGATATAGAAGCGAAAACCAACAAAACAGTGTGTTCTGTTATTATTTCTGGCAATATTATTACAACAATATGACATTCCCCAAGTATAACAATATATATATGGGATAACAAGTTATCGTTTTAGGTAATCCAGTTAGAGTTTGTGAGTACTCTGTACTATGGGTAGTTTTAACGTACGGTGTTGTTTGACTCAACAAGAGGTTTCCCTAATTAGGTAGCGAGTTTCCGAGAATTCCCATGCATGTCATTCTTCGAGTAATAGTAGTGAAAGAGTGAAGAATAACATGGTCGGCTGTACAAAAAGGGTTTTATTTACAGTATTAACAATTGTTTCATTGAACAGGTGAGTCTAAAAGCAGCTAATCACTGGAAATTGCGTCACTCGACGTTAAATGCAGTGTGTGTCTCTGATCAAATCATCGTAACACATGGCATTGGTATTTATAGATACATCGGAGAAACAAGTGAATGAAAACAATAACATCAATAATAAAAAAAATAATAATAAAGACAAAAAATGGAAAATGATAAAGATTTAAAAAATAAAATAAAAAATAACTACAAAATACGGTTGCTGATAATATTAGTAGTGGTAGTTGAAGTTATAATTGTTTCTACTATTAGCACAAGGCCAGCAATTATTCCAGCGCGTTACTGTTACTTTATATTATCGACCCCGTACGGATGAAAGTCAAAGTTAACCTCGGCGGGATTTGAACTGAGACCATAAAGGGGCGTAACTTAATACTGGAAAGCAAGGCGTTGAAGTTATAATGGTGGGTAAGTGGATGTGTAAGATAGTAATGACAGTAAAGTTAACAATAACATGAAAAGAAAACGAAATACATATGTAGTATATAGAGATTATAAATTGGCGAAATAAAAGTGCAAGAAGTACAATAAAATATCAGAGGTTTAACATAAAAAAGAAAAAAAATGTAAGAGAGAGATAGAGAGAGAGAGATAAGGAACAAGAGACAGAGAGTGATAATAAGGATTCGAGGATGAGACATAATAGGCTAAAGGCGGGGAAGAAGTTGATAGATAGAGAATAACAAGTGAAAGGGGCAGTGATGATATATGGGTGATTAAGGTCTGGTAGACTGATTGTTTTATCTTAATGCAGGCGATGTGTTTATAGAGAGAGAGTGACAGAAATGTTGGGAGATTCATGATGTTGATTTAATGATCGATTGGTCGGTTGACAACGAATAACAATGGAGTGGTCAGAAACTAGTACATTAAAGCCCGGGTGGTTCTGACTGAATTCCGAGATTGCGGGATCGAATCATGCTGGTTGTGGTTTGAAGTTAAAGAAATTGGTGGCTGCTTGTGCCTACAGAAAATTGATCGTTCTATTTTGTTGTTACGCAGCATGTTATCTTATTTTAAAAATATGGAGCAGCTCCATATTGCAAAGTCGGCAGTGGGACATTCCATTTTCGTAGGCCCTTGTACTCGATAACTTTGACCAGCTAATCTCTTATTCCTAGTTGATGTCCTTAAGCTGCCAGATCTTATTAGCCAGCGTCGTTGAGTTCTCTAGTCTACGGTTTTTTATAGAATGCCTATGCACATAGCCTCTTCTTTTGAAATCCCCAACTGTAGAACCAATGTTGTGCCATGTTAGGTTGCCTGATTTGATAGTACTGTATTTAAGGTCGAGTGACGCAACTTCGAATGATTAGCGGCCTTTAGACTCACCTGATCAATGTAACAATTGTTAATACCGTAAATAAAAGCCTTTTTGTACAGCCGACCATGTCATTCTTCACTCTTTCACTATATATATATATATATATATATATATATATATATATATATATATATATATATATATATATATATATATATATATATATATATATATATATATATATATATATATATAATATATATATATATATAACAAAAGAGGGAGTGGTAAGATAACAGGTGGACCCTAACGAACACGAGTACTCAATGCTGGTGTCTTAGTTCGGATCTAGTTGTCGAAACGGCCGGAATTCAGCCGTCGGGGGCTTCACACTTTTCCTATATATATATTATTATGTAATAAACAACAAAGGGCGGTGGATTGGCAGTATCGGTAGAGGGTCGGACGTCATGCTTTACAGCATAGTTACGTCCCTTTACGATCTGAGTTCAAATCCCGCCGAGGTTGACTTTGCCTTTCATTCTTACGGGGTCGATAAAATAAAGTACCAGTAATACACTGAGTGATTGCTGGCCTTGTGCCATAAACAACATAAGATAATTATTTCATTTACCAGTGGTTTCGTGAAGGCAGATATTATGTCTGTCTTCAGTCGTCAGAATGAATAAATAACATGGTGTGTGTTTTTATTAAATATGCTTTTGAAAACAAAATTTAGGAAATATGAAAGTGAGGCTGAAAAAACGGGGCAAAAACGAATTAGGGGAAAAATATATAAATAGATATCCAGAACATAAACATACACACACTCAACCACGCGCATATACGTAATTGAGAAAGTATACGTCTACGTACTAATACATATATGCGCGTGCTAGAGTGTGTATATTTATGTTCTGGATATTTTTTAATATAGTTTTTCCCCTAATTCCTTTTTGCCCGTTTTTTCAGCCTAAATTTTGTTTTCAAATCCATATTTAATAAAAACACCATGTTATTTATTCATTCTGACGACTGAAGACAGACATAACATCTGCCTTCAAGAAACCACTGGGAAATGAAATAATGATCTTATATTGTTTATTACATAACTATTAAACTCTGTAGCCTACATAGAGCACTCTTTTTCACTGTATCTTTCCGACGGAGTACTTCATTTATATATATATATATATATATATATATATATATATATATATATATATATATATATATATATATATATATATATATATAAATTGTTGTTGCTGGTCTTTCTGTTATCGTTTGTATTTTCACTGTTGCTGTTTTTGCCTTTCGCCATTTTTGAATACGTTGACATTCTAATGAATTCCGTTATTTTTTATGGGGTGGGGATAGGCGTTTTATCCCGTACCACGGTGGTTTCGAGGAGTAAATTCCCCAACGGATAGCTCGTCCCCTTATATAAGTGTTGCTTTGAAAATCATTTGACAATGCTCACATAAATCTATGAAAATCTTTGAAAAACTCCCCAGCGATAAAAACAGTGTCTTCCCTAAGTATTGTCTGGGTATTTTCGTGTTGCTAGCATTTCTTAATGCTTTAGTTATTTCTTACTACTTTGTGCTGGTCTGTACATGCAATGCTATTATAATTAATTACAGATTTCATTCAATTCATTCGGGTTTTCCTTCTTGAATATTCATGTTCTGCAATGCCCCTCCACGAATATCTTTTAATATCCATTGATTTAATGTTTTATTTTAATTAACTGAAAGTTATGTTGTGGATGCAAATGCGTGTTTCGTAGTGTCTTATTCTACCATCTTTAGAGTGATGTTATTTATTTAACTTTTTAACCTTGACTCCAGCTTCCCTCAATTTGAGTGACATCGAACACGTTAGTGTTTTGGACATTTTATTTTCAGTTTGGATACCGTCCTCTGTTTTCATTTCCCTAAGTAAGAAAAGCCTTTATTTTATTCAATTTTATGAAATGTATTTTGTTTTGCTGTCTAAGGTATGAATGGTGGTATTCTAAATTGATTTCATTCTTTTCTAGCAGTACTACTGAATATATTATATCATTCTGCCTGTTCATATTTCGGTAGATTTTTTGTGTAGACTTAATGTATTGCAATACCTCCTTATATCTGTTCATTCTTTCGTGTGCTGCTTTCTTGGTCCATGTTTACCGATTTCGGTTTTCAATTCGATTTTTTTTATTGGTTCTGTCAAGTCATATTAAAAGTTATTGCTGACTCATGCATTATATTGCGCTTTCCTTTAAATTCTGTTTGTTGTCTAACATTGTTTTGGAACTATAAATTTGTTTTAATTGCAAACTGCCAGAGAGCATATAAATATATATATATATATATATATATATATATATATATATATATATATATATATATATATATATATCACCGTACTTGCTTTCTTCTTAATTTTAAGCCTACCTTAATTAGCAACTAGACAGCCTTCTTATTCTCCATTTATTTAATCATGTTTCGCTGTAACCCGTCTTCGCTCTCCTTCTACCTACTTATTTCGTTGCTCTACTCTTCCCTCTCTTTCTTCCTCTCCCTTTCTCCCTCTCATTTTCACTCACCCTCTCTCTGTCAACCACTTCATTGCTTCCTTCGCCTGACCCTCAAGCAGTCCTTTTGTCACAACACTCTCTGGGATTAGACAGGTTTATATTTCGCCCACAAGCTTTAGAACTTACGTTCAGCACCGTTGTGAACATTTTCTTGAAGTTGATCGCACATTCTCCGGTTTGTTATTTTTTTTCGCTGTTTTTCTCTGTTCTTCCCATTTTTTAAATTCTCCTTTCTATTTTTCTTCCCTCTCTCCTCCGTTTTCCCAATAAATTACCTAGTTATTGAACGCTCTGGGGGTAGATATATTGTCTTTAAAGCGTTGAAATATCCGAGACCCCAGTAGACAACAGATGAGGAAAACTCCCCCTGCCCCCGTTCTTGCTTTCTTCTTAATTTTAAGCCTACCTTAACTAGCAACTACACAGCCTTCCTATTATCCATGGATTGGCAGTATCGGTAGAGGGTCGGACGCCATGCTTTCCAGTATAGTTACGTCCCTTTACGATCTGAGTTCAAATCCCGCCGAGGTTGACTTTGCCTTTCATCCTTACGGGGTCGATAAAATAAAGTACCAGTAATGCACTGGCTAATTGCCGGCCTTGTGCCTAAAGTAGAAACAATTATATATATATATATAGTTAGGGAAGCAGAAAATTGCTTATTGTGATCCAGTTCGTGGTTAAGAAAGCCAGTTTCATGGACGGTTAGGGGTAACTCCTCAAGTTTGTAAGAATTCCGTTCAATCTTGGAGTATAAAGTATAGACGAGAAAACACAGGTAAGCATTAAGAGAAGGATTTTATCCAGGTATTTACGACCGTTTCATTGGTAAGTGCAACCTTATATTGCTATACTGCAAATAGCAGCCACTCAATTATAATTGTTGTTCACGTCCAAATTTTCAAAATAGTCATTTTGAAAATTTGGACGTGAAGAACAATTAAGAAACTTCGCAAAACAAATTCAAAAACAAATTATATATATATATCGAAGGTATATATTGAGTTAGGAACTCGAATTAACCTGGCTGCTACTTTTAGTGCTCTAAGTTTGTGAGAGGCTCTAGGATGCCATGTGCGCTAAAATGTTTATATATAGCACACTATTCAGTTTCTTAATATACTTAGAAGTCTCTAGGATGCTAATTCATCACCCACTGATGAGCTTGAATTGGTAATTCTCTTCACAATTAACATTGCGAAACAACAACAAGTTGTCTGGGCGATCGGTAGTTACCACAATTCCGGTTTGTATTTATTTTCTTGACTTTTTCTTAAATTGAGACAAGCAACAAACCCGATTATCTATAGTTAGTATACTTTTCACCTTAGCGAATCTGGTCGCTTACGATTTGAACACATATATGTATATATCTGTGTTCGTTTTTCTTTTATATTCTATTATAATTATATATATACATATATATATATATATATATATATATATATATATATATATGTATATATATATATATATATATATATATATATATATATATATATATATATGTATATATATATATATATATATATATAATATTTATTATATATATATATATATTATATATATATATATATTATATATATATATATATTATATATATATATATATTATATATATATATATATATATTATATATATATATATATTAAAATAACAGATTAAAGTTTTGAGCAAAGAATCAATGCTTTCATCCTTAACGGGATCTTCTGAAACACACACACACACACACACACATATATATATATATATATATATATGTGTGTGTGTGTGTGTGTAGGGGAGTTTAAAGAGTTTGTTCAAGCTAAAACCAAATGCTAGAGTGCCTAGTATATTAATATTCTAGAGAGGCAGTTGAGGGTAAGAGCAGACAAATTCTCATCTAGAATCTAGGAGTTAACCAGAATTTCAGCCGATCAACTACGAATAATTGCTTAAGGTATGACTTATCAAACTACCGGTGTAGTTGCACACTAAAAGCATAGAAATGACACCACTTAGGATTTTCCGCGATACTCACAAAATTGCGAAAGAATTCTGCCCACACATGTCCAGTGTCCAAACATTGTTAAGGCACATAGCAAATATTTCGATTTGGTTTTACAGTTCACCATTTCGGGGTCAATACAATAAAATTCGCAGTCAAATACTGGAGTAATTTAATCGAATGTTTACGGCAATTGCAGTTCTTGTGTCTAAATTGTAATCAATTATTAGTTGATTGAAAAAATTCTGAGATGTATTATAGATTAGCATGTGTATTGATTAAGTGCCAGTATATTTAATAACTCATTTCTGATTTAGCATTATATCTTTTCTTAATCTACGAACTTTAGGGCCTTGGCTCAAATACTTTCTTTATGTAAGTATGCATTTTCTTCTATTTCTCCTCATTGTGATAGATATTCGACACTGTCGTAATATAATAAAGTCTATCATATTATATAACTCCACATTACATCCGTTATGATTGTATCAGTTCATCCTTCCTGTATATTATGCATTGCTTTGTCTGTAAAACCTCTAAGGCATCATACTATTCAGTATTTTCGTTCATCCTGCGTACGTAGATATCGATATTATATAAGACTACTAGAGATATTTTGATGTGTATATATATATCTATAAAAATAGTTATCTATCTGTGTATATTAGGATTTTTTATATGTTTATACAAACACACACATACACATACACTCATACGCACGCACACACATACACACGAATCGTGCTGAATGATTCCGTAATGCAGATAAAGAAAACAAAATGATCTATGCAAACTATAGAGCCAGAATATTATAGTATAGTTATCGTCAACATGTTTGTATTGTAACTATTGGTCTCCAATCCCACAGATGGTTTATATTGTGAGTTTGTACTCAGCGATCTTTGTTTAAAGGAATCCGTTAAACAAAGATCGCTGACAGTATTTACATGAGATCTCGTTCATTGCAAGGAGGATGACACTATGTCTTAATTACTTTTCTGCAAGATGCTACATTCTATCTTGTAAGGTATGTAATTGTCTTTAAGCTCCCATACTGGAGTGGACAGTGCCTTGTTCTTTTCCTACACTGATGTCTAAGTGGTATCATACATTAATGTCTAAAACGACCATCCGGGCGCAGATGAACCGTATGTTAGCTTATCGTTCAACTGCGCCTGGTTGGCCCTTTTTTGTAGGTATAATACTGTATTCATAGTGGTATAATACTGATCTTGTATTACATTTTTTTTGTAGGGGTCTTTTCTCATTTTTCAATTGTAAGCAACTTGCTTTGTCTACTGGTGTTTTGTTTACTATTATATATATATATATATATATATATAAAACATAAGATCTGTGAAACCGGTAAAGTAAATAAATAAATATTCTTAAAATATTCCAGTTATATATATGCAACTGGAATCTTTTAAGAATATTAATTTATTTATTTTACCGGTTTCACAGTTCTTTTGCTTTTCAAAAGTAAAACCGAGATAGGGAGTTTGTGTTCATATATATATATATATATATATATATATATATATAAAGATTTGGCGACCTATTTTTCTCGAAGAATTCTTTTTATATCTTCTTTATTTTCACATTCTATTTTGTTATGAAGTAATAGCATCCGCCAAAAAGTTGGGACTTTTTTCCTATTATATCGAATGCAGAACTTACATATTTTTCAATGTACTGTCTCGTGTGCTTTGTTATTTCTATTTGACTTTTGCATATATATATATATATATATATATATATATATATATATATATATATATATATATATATATTGTTATACTTTGGGAGGGTCATGTTGCCAATAAGAAACACACGCACCAGTTGCTTTCACTTCAATTTAATTTAATATATATTTATAAATTTACAAATTTATAAATTTCTGGTTGGTTGGTTGGTTCCACAACCAGATAGTTGTTTATATATATATAGTCATAGTTCTTTCGTCACACACTCTGTGACCTCTTCAGTGACTGGGGATTTCTTTCTTCGTTTCTGTGCCTTTCCTTTCTTCTATCCTACGCCATTTTTGGCGTAGGATAGAAGAAAGGAAAGGCACAGAAACGAAGAAAGAAATCCCCAGTCACTGAAGAGGTCACAGAGTGTGTGACGAAAGAACTATGACTATATATATATAAACAACTATCTGGTTGTGGAACCAACCAACCAACCAGAAATTTATAAATTTGTAAATTTATAAATATATATTAAATTAAATTGAAGTGAAAGCAACTGGTGCGTGTGTTTCTTATTGGCAACATGACCCTCCCAAAGTATAACAATATCGGTTTCAACACACGATTTCAGATAAAGAATCTTGCTAAACAAATTCAGAAACGAAATATATATATATATATATATATATATATAAGCCAAAAACTCGATATAGGAGAGCATAACTCAGCCAGACTAAAATACGTTAGTCTCAGCCACATAAACAACTCCCTACAATGGTTTCAAAATCAAAAGAAACAACGTCAGCAATTTCTAATAATTGGAATAACCAATATTGGAAGAATTTGTATTTTCATCATGGGAGTATTCTTAGGAACAAGATGAGATATTGATAATAAATTATACAGACCATTTCTTTGTCGAACCCACATGCTGTCAAATATGTTTATTGGTCTACTAAATGAACAAATCTCTCTTTATCTTTTAGGACAATGCGACAAGCCTATAAAACGGTAAAAATAGCAGCCAAAAACAGTATATATATATATATATGTGTGTGTGTGTGTGTGTATGTGTGTGTGTACAGTGTCACAAAAGTGTATACACAAGAAGAAGAAGAAGATGATGATGATGATCATGATCATGATGATGATCATGATCATGATGATGGTGATTAAAGTTGTAAGTGCGCATACCACTAGGGGAAATAAATCTACTGAGAAAAGAAATGCGATAGTAGATAAGTTTTAGAGTAAATGTGTTTGGTAAATAGGCGCTATTTGATTTATGGTATCTTGAGATTTAGGCTGGGAGTAAGATTAAGATACCAATTTAGAAGGGCAGGTTATGTTAGATTAGTATATTTAATAAGATGAAATGTGTTTTTAATTGAGGGATATTAAACATTTGGCTGATAACAAACAAATCTGCTTTTACGTAGGTGTTCAAATTTTGATAGAGAGGAAATCATTTGATTATTTTACAAGTTTATTAGCGAATCTATAAGTTATCGTATTGTTAATTTGTGATAGTAATATGTGATAGAACCCAATTTTGAAGGCATTGTATTTTTAATATAGGTTACATATATATAAATACATATCTGTTAAGAAAAAATTATTTTCAATGCAAATGTTGAGTTAGGATAGATAAGTTTGGATAGAGATGAAGTTTGTGGTGATTTTATACGTTATTTGGGTTTATTTTTTAGTCGTATATAATTTTTCAGGTGAAGTGGAATTGGAATATGGGAAAATATTGAGTGATAGAACATTTTCAAGATTGATATTAATTCTGGGTAGGTGATATTAATATAGGTAATTAAGTTGTATTTCAAATGCTAATATTATTTTCAAATATTTATTACACTTTTGGGTAGAAGATGTTTTGCACTCAGTCAATTTGGTTAGTTACTTTATTAAGATATTTTAATTAGTTTACGAGTTATAGTATTATTGGTATAGGGACATATTATAGCCGTTTTTAAAGGATACGATTAATGTTGATTTAATTAATCAACAAAATTCATTTGTTTATCGAGAGTTTGTTTAGGTAAGAATGTATTATTTCTAGTTGTATCTCACTTACTTGAATAAACTAGTTCTGATCATAGTGATTTCACGTATTAGGAGGATTTATATTATTTAAAAGTTTTCAGGATTTTATGATTGCATGAAATAATTAATTCCGGCTTTTTATTTAATAAATTATCCTTAGATTTCATGATTTCGAACAGTTCTTGAGAACATAATGGCCCTCCCTTCATTCACTTTGATATGACTTAGTTCTCTTCAGGACATTCCATTTTACATTGTAGGCGATATTTTTCATTTTAAATTTGTTAATAGTTTCGTTGAGTGAGGTGGTATTAGCTAATTTAGTATTTTTAAAAGAATGGGTTTGAGAATAAAATACCTTCTTAAATAAATTAGAGGTAGCACCTATGTAGGATTGTGTACAGTCTTTAGTGATAAACTTACATTTATATACAATACTCATAATTAAGCAATTACCATTAAGGAGGCAATTCGCATTCATTCTACAGTTGCATCTATTTGTGTAGGACACGTTATATAATTTAAGATTTTTAGTGATGTTATTACTATTAATTTTATGATTATTATCAATGGTATCATTGCTAGTATTGGTATCCACTTTGTTGGTAATGGGACTAGTCGAGGAGGGTATAATAGATACAGAATTGTTAGATAATAGGTTTGTTTGCCTTAGAGTAGCTGGTGTTGGGCTGGTTGCGAGTGGGCTTTCAATGATATGACAAGTCGACGAGGTTAATATGCATTCATAATTGTTGGATAGTTCATTTAGTTGACCTAAGGTAGCGGGTATTGTGCTGGTTGTGGGTGTGTATTATTAGATTCGTGTTGGTTTACATTCCGGGTAAAAACTGGAGCAAGACTAGTTCCGTCTATCTGTGTGTGTGTGGGGGGGGGGATATGGGTGCATTTTCTACTAGCATATATTTGTATGTATTCTCTGCACTTATTTTTTGCTGCAGATTGGTTGATGTTTAGTAAGAGAGCTTAACGGTAAAGCAGTTAAGGATTTGGTGTTATCTATGTGTAGGCGGGAAGTGTCTATGCAAGATTGCAAAGAATTTCTTAGGTACCTACTCTTAGTTTGTACGTTGAAAGGTGCATTATACTATGTGATTTTTCTTTTACGACATCTATTTCTAGTTTTATCTTTATTTATATGGTTATTCTCAATATGATGAGGGGTGTTGGCATAATAATAAGAGTTGGATGGCATGTTATATATGTTATTAGAGTTTATATAGTGTAGATTAGGTTTGTGATTGGTATGTTCATGTATATTATGAGTATTCCTTTGCTGTCTAGCTATCTCAGTATCATTTGCTATGATAGCATTAATTCCAGTTTAAACGCTCTATTATCAGTAATATTAGTAGACATTTGTTTAGATAGATTAGTAGGTGGAAGTATTTGTATGGGTGGGGCTAATTTGGCTACTAAAGAATACTCAGAAATTAAAATATATATATATATATATATATACAGATATTCGAATATATTTCGAACAGCACTTATGATGATTTCAATTTGTGAGTCTTTCCCTTATTTAATAATATATCTTATTCAGTTTTATTGATGGAATCAACGGAAATTTAAGCGAGGATTATGTAGCGAATCATTTATAATTGGACGGGAAATGTCATTCTTCACGAGAAAGAGATATACATTCTCAACCACATATTTGATTAATTTGACAATGTTTATATTTACACACACACTCACAGACAGATATATATATATATATATATATATATATATATATATATATATATATATATATATATATATATATATATAAATATAAGTATGTATACGTACATACATATATACATACGTACAGTAGTATGTATATATATACATACATGCACACATATATATATATGTACGTATGGATTCACCGAATATTTATTATAATGCTCGGTGTGTTTGTAAACAAACATCCCGAATTAAGCCGTACAGTGTTTAGCAACCATCGTTGCCCTTTTTGTTCAACACTGACAAAGGAACGATGTACTAGTTTCAAGCTTATTAGCTATCGTCAGCACCGTATACCTTCCTGCCAGATGATTGAACGTCTGAATGTATATACTTTCCTTATGCATATTAACGGCTGAGCAGCCATCTGGCGTTCAATCATCTGGCAGTAAGGTATACAGTGCTGACGAAATATAATAAGCTTGAAACTAGTACATCGTTCCTTTGTCAGTGTTGAACAAAAAGGGCAACGATGGTTGCTAAACACCGAACGGCTTAATTCGGGATGTTTGTTTACAAACACACCAAGCATTATAATAAATGTTCGGTGAATCCATACGTACATATATATATGTGTGCATGTATATATATATATACATACTACTGTACGTCTGTATATATATATATATATGTATGTACGTATACATACTTATATTTAAGTAACAGCCGTACTAAGAGCGAGAAATGAAATTTCGTTTCATTTTCTCCGCTTATATATATATATATATATATATATATATATATATATATATATATATATATAAGTAGTTCCACAACCATTACTTCACCATACCAAGAACAAATGTTTCATCTTATCTGGATCATCAGCTCGGTCTAAATGTTTAGACCGAGCTGTGGATCCGAATAAGGTTAAAGATTTGCTCTTGGTGTGGTGAACTAACAGTTGTGGAAATTCTACCAAACTCGTCCTTTGGACTGAGTGTTCTACTACTACGGGTATAACCCACCAGTGACTTCTATTATATATATATTAAAATAACGGATTAAAGTTTAAGCACAAATCCTTCTTAACGGGATTTTTTGAAACGATCCCCCTCCGGATTTTAGACTTCACATTTATTATTATTACTATATATATAAGGGCATTAACTCTAACATAGATTTGTGTGTGAATAGGTGAAGATGTATATCTGGCGACATATGGTATATTTATAAATAAACATTTTGAAAGTCTTCCACTATGAATTTTAAAACTGATAGCATAGCGCCATCTAGAGTGTTCCAACGGAAGCTAAGTACAGCCAACTAGTTATGAGGACGTCATAATTTCTGACTTTGTGCGTCATCAAAATAGTACTGCCGACCTCTTACTGTTGTATATGTTTAAAATTTAGCTTCAACATGGCTGTAATCTTTTTTGTGTATATCTAATGATATACGGTACGTTTAATAAATAAATGAATAACTAAATAAATAAATATATATATATATATATATATATATATATATATATATATATATATATATATATATATATATATATATATGTATTTAAGAAAGCCACAACAATGCAGAGGGAAATCTCGAGGTAGGAAGTGAAAGATAGATAGGAAAACAGGTGAAAGTGAAAATTGAGAGAGACAAAGATGAAAACAAAACAAAGGTAGAAGGTTTACCGTAGTAGAGATTTAATCCCAATATTTCGGGCTCACGCCCATCAACGGGGGAAAGTTCCAGAAGGGGGGGGGGGGGGGGGGGAACAGGCCAAGCGGAGAAAGTTGTGATGTCGTTAAGACATCACTTCCTACCTCGAGTTTTCCCTCTGCATTGTTGTGGCTTTCTTAAATACGTATTTTACACATTTCACAATGCTTCAAGCAGACTTTAACACCCTCTTATATATATATATATATAATATAATATGGAAAACGAAGAATCAGTGGTGCATTAATACACACACACACACACACACGCACACACAGACACACACACACATACACACACATACACACATACACACACACACACACACATATATATATATATATATATAAATATTTAGAAGAGCTGCTACAGGACTAGAACAGTTTCATTCGTGAGAAATCATGAGGGGCTTCCTGATGATTTCTCACGAATGAAACAGTTCTAGTCCTGTAGAAGCTCTTCTATATTAAAACTGTTATACTCTGCTATGTATTGAGTACCTTACTTACTGTGGTTACTTCCAATTCAACCCGGAATAACTTATATATATATATATATATTTATATATATATATATATATATATATATATATATATATATATATATATATATATATATATATATATATATATATATATATATATATATATATATATATTATTATATATATATATATTATTATATATATATATATATATATATATATATATATATATATATATTATTACTATATATGTATATATATATATATATATATATATATATATATATATATATATATATATATATATATATATATATACATATATAGTAATAATAAATT
>OZ024741.1:348208456-348225956 GCA_964016885.1 Eledone cirrhosa
TGCTTTTAGTGTTCAGCAAATTTTAGACAACTCTATCAGTGAAACAATTGTTAGACTGCAAATAAACCCCCTTTTTGTACTGTTGACCAAGTTATTCTCCACTTTTTCAATATTATATATATGTGTATATATATATATATATATATATATATATATATATATATATATATATATATATATATATATATATATATATATATATATATAAGGATTAGAATACTGGAGCGTGATTGAGTCAAACACCCTCCTCGTATTATAGAAATGACAGTAAAAGGTATAGCTCAATGCAGTTAAACAGAGCCAAAAAATTAACAGAGTAAAACAAAGAATCCTTTAATACATCAACAGTTTTTATTAGCCGACAATGTTTCGTCCTATTAAGGACTCATCAGGGCAATCAAAACAACAAGAGGTAATATCGGCAGATACAAGCCAGAAACTCTGAAGAATATGGAGTGTACATACACTAATGTCTTACAAAGATATACGATAATAAAAATGAAAATAAAGATAAAAATAATAAAAATATATAATAACTAAGGATGTAGATAACATTAAGAACCATATTACAAATATAGTCCAAAGCCACCAACCTAAATCTAAACAAATTTGGTTATATAGAGCAGGAATTATATATAACACAATATAATACATTATAATAATAATATATTTATACCAACATTAAAATTCCAAATTAAAAATCAAAAGGTACAATATATACATGTATATATGTGCGCGCACACACACACACACACACACACACACACACATATAACAATACACATATCTATGTTCTATTACACAGAAATTAAGCCCTATTAGAAGTTTGAATATTAAAAATAAGCATGGTAATAGTGAAAATAATACTAATACATCTACCCAATACACATGAGGCAATAATATGATATAATTACAAGAAACATATATAACAAATAATAAACAACAAAATTATATAATTCAATACAATATAATAAAGTAGAATAGATAATCCCCGGTTAATTTACAGAAACAATATAGATGTCACAATGAAATACAATGATAAAATGTTAACATTATATTAACAAGTACCATAAACAATATATACAAATTGATTCATACTGGGTTACATAATAAATGAGGAAATATAAATCATATAATACTAAAAAAAACTATAATGGTACAGGGAAAAATGGTGATGTTACAGAAAAAATATGATGTTACAGAAAAAAATATACAGACATCTTACATGATATATAAAGTTTAAATATCATAATGTTATATATAATGAACGGTAAGTAATAAGGATCTATATCATAATGTAATATATTTCAAAATTGGCATAAAATATATAAATACTTATAAGTACAAGGTTAGTAGACAGACATGTGTGGATGAGTGAGCAAAGGCAGACAGTGAATAGTAAATAGAATATAGAATAAAACAAATAAATACAATCAACCGGAAATTACAAAACAAAAGCAAATGTATACACATTTAGGCCTCGCGTGCATTAAGAAAGACGGTAAACACGAAGGAAAGCGATCATTTTAAATGACTCCAAACCCTATCTGATAAATTAATATTAAAAATATCGAACCCGTCCAATAAGGTAGTATAATATTAGCTGTAGTTTAAGTCATTAAAGTATATAAACTTTAATGTATCATTACAAATTATTGCCTCATGTATATTGGGTAGATGTATTAGTATTATTTTCACTATTACCATGCTTTTTTTAATATTCAAATTACTAATAGGGATTAATTTCTGTGTAATAGAACATAGATATGTGTATTGTTATATGTGTGTGTGTGTGTGTGTGTGTGTGTGCGCGCGCACATATATACATGTATATATTGTACCTTTTGATTTTTAATTTGGAATTTTAATGTTGGTATAAATATATTATTATTATAATGTATTATATTGTGTTATATATAATTCCTGCTCTATATAACCAAATTTGTTTAGATTTAGGTTGGTGGCTTTGGATTATATTTGTAATATGGTTCTTAATGTTATCTACATCCTTAGTTATTATATATTTTTATTATTTTTATCTTTATTTTCATTTTTATTATCGTATATCTTTGTGCCGATATTACCTCTTGTTGTTTTGATTGCCCTGATGAGTCTTTAATAGGACGAAACATTGTCGGCTAATAAAAACTGTTGATGTATTAAAGGATTCTTTGTTTTTTCTCTCTTAATATATATATATATATATATATATATATATATAACGGAGAAAATCTGGTGAGGAACCAGGTGGACCATAACGCACCAAAGTACTCAATACTTAGGGTAGTAGAGTGGGTAATAGGAACGAGTACGACCCCGAGGGATGAGCTAGCCGTTTCGACGGCTAATTCTACTAGAATTAGCCGTCGAAACGGCTTGAGCTCAGACGTCGGGGTCCTACTCGTTCCTATATATATATATATATATCGTTTCTGAATTTGTTTAGCAAGATTCTTTATCTGAAAACGTGTGTTGAAACCGATATTGTTATACTTTGGGAGGGACATGTTGCCAATAAGAAACACACGCACTAGTCGTTTCACTTCAATTTATTATAATAAATTTATAAATTTAGGAATTTATAAATTTCCGGTTGGTTGGCTGGTTGGTTCCTCAACCAGATGATTGTTTATATATTGTCAAAGTTCTTTCGTCACACATTCTGTGACCTCTTCAGTGACTGGGGATTCTTTTCTTTGTTTTTGTGCCTCTACTTTGTTCTGTCCAACGCCATCTTGTTTTTGTGTGTGTGTTGTGTGCTTATTTTGCGCATGTGTTACATCCAGGTCTCTGTGTGTGTTTATATTTGTTTATTTATTTGTTTATTTACATGTTACTGGTTGGTTGTTTGTTCTATGTGCGTGTGTGTTTTCATTTTGTCCTTAATTGTAAGTTTTGATGTTGCTGTTCCACTCATGTTTTCTATTAATTTTGGTTGGAGTTCGTTTATGTTTATTGCCTCTGTGATTTGTCTAAACATTGCGTCTTTTCTGTGTGTAGATTCTATTTGTATTTCTATGTTCTCTAATTTACCCTTATGTTATATTTTAGCATGTTGGTAGAGTACAGATGATTCTTTACTATCTTGAAGGTCTCGCCAGTGTTCATTTATCCGTTCCCCTATACTACGAGATGTCTCACCTATGTACACTATATGCTTATCTCTACATTGTCCTTCAGTACATATTATGCTGTATACTACATTTCTAGTTTTACAGTTAATATGGGGGCATAATATACAGATTATACATTTCTTATCTATACAGGGAGGTCTTTGAAAAGGGTATGTATTGCTAATAAGTGTGTTTATGGAGGTATCTGGTCTTTCTACTATCTTAATATTGAGTTTATGTTTATCTAGGGCCCTTCTAAATTTGTAAGCTAATTCACCTCTAGGGGTTGTATCGATGAACATAACACTCTGGTATTTATTGCTATCATACTATGAGTTCATTCTATTAGCCTTATTCCTTGTTCTTTCTATTCTATTCCAAAATTTGCTCCTGTACAAGGGGCAGGTCCCATTTGTGTCATTATTTACCATTTTTTCCCATTTGGTTCTGGCTCCTCTATATACTCTGCTTTTATCTCTCTGATTGTAACCATAGAACTGCATACGGTGGCTAAAGTGTTGTATGTGTCTCTCTAGTTCTTCGGGGTTTCACATGCGGGACACGTTTCTCATCACCAGTACGAAATCCGCAATCAGTATGTTGATTTTGGTATGATCCGAAACAGCTGAGTTTCGGTGGATCAGATATTTGGAAGTCATGGGTTTGGCATAATGGGAATGGAGGATTTGTTTTGTGTTATTAATGGTATCTAACCAGTTGACAGCCTGCCAAACTACATCCAGGCAATGCAAACCCACATCACTAACACAAGAGAAGTAACACCACAAGTGCATGAGGATAGGGAAAAATCCCTCAATGCCCATATGATGATGTGGACTAATATAATGCAGCCCAACAAAAGGACTGCCAACAACTTCCAGGCCTGGAACAATGACGTGCCAGCGTTGTATGGGTTTCGAAAAGACCATAAAACGAGCAGTGACCCTGTCACAGGATCACCAACACGGCCCGTATGTGGAGCTAGCATTGCTAGTAACTACAGACTTTCATACTTCCTCTCCCTGATCATGCGCCCCATCATTGAAATGTCCCCAGATGTATGTGACAGTACGGAGGACCCCCGCAGCAGAATCGGCGAAGGTAACCGATCTAGGGACCTAACAAACTGCATAACAGATAGTATGGATGTTGTGTCCCTGTATCCATCTATTGACGTGGATTTTGCTGTAGAGAAATGCGTAGAAATGATCAGTGAGAACCATGTTGAATTCCGTGGGATTGATACCAGTGAGCTGGGACTCCTACTTAAACTTACCTATAGTAATCATTATCTAGATACATATACATTTAGCAACCTGTGCCCTACAAGACCAGCAAGAGGCAGACCACCTACCATTACCTCAATGGCCAAGAAAACCCACACAGATAGATGGAACGGGTGCACCAGAGCCATAAGGACCCCCGAAAACCACGATGAACTAAAGAAAATGATTGCACATGCGGTAGGGGCCAGCATAAAATTAACCCTTAAGGAACATATGTTCAAATTTAATGGAAAAAACATATGCCCAAGCGGAGGGAGCAGCCATTGGTGTTAGCATTGCAGGCGACATATCTAACCTATTCATGGTATGGTGGGACATTAGACTTAAACTTAAATTTAAAGAAAAATTAGAAGACCTCTTAACCCTGATAATGTACTCCCGCTACGTTGATGATATAAACATCGTAGTTAAAACACCCCCACTAGAGAAAAGTCAGGAATTAGAGAAAAACACAATGGAAAGCATCCAGCAAATAGTTAACTCCATCCACCAGGGTATTAGAGTTACTATAGACTACACAAGCAAACACCCCAACAATCGATTACCTGTACTAGACACAGAGCTCTGGTTAGATACCATTAATAACGAAAAACAAATCCTCCATTCCCATTATGCCAAACCCATGACTTCCAAATATCTGATCCACCGAAACTCAGCTGTTTCGGACCACACCAAATTCAACATACTGATTGCGGATTTGGTACGAGTGAGGAGAATCGTGTCCCGCATGTGCACCCCAAAGAACTAGAGAGACACATACAACACTTCATCCACCGTATGCAGTATTCTGGTTACAATCAGAGAGATAAAATCAGAGTATATAGAGGAGCCAGAACCAAATGGGAAAAAATGGTAAATAATGACACAAATGGGACCTGCCCCTTGTATAGAGGCACATTTTGGAATAGAATAGAAAGAACTAGGAATAAAGTTAATTGAATAAACTCATGCTATGCTAGCAATAAATACCAGAGTGTAATGTTCATCAATACAACCCCTAGAGGTGAATTAGCTTACACATTTAGAAGGGCCCTAGATAAACATAAACTCAATATTAAGATAGTAGAAAGACCAGGTACCTCCATAAAAACATTTATTAGCAAGACATACCCTTTTCAAAGACCCCCCTGTATAGATAAGAAATCTATAACCTGTAAATTAAGCCCCCATATTAACTGTTAAACTAGAAATGTAGTATATAGCATAAGATGTACTGAATGACAATGTAGAGATAAAAATAGAGTGTACATAGGTGAGACAGCTCGTAGTATAGGGGAACGGATAAATGAACACTGGTGCGACCTTCAAGATAGTAAAGAATCATCTGTACTCTACCATCATGCTAAAATAGAACATAAGGGTAAATTAGAAAACATAGAAATAAAAATAGAATCTACACTCAGAAAAGACGCAAGGTTTAGACAAATCACACAGGCAATAAACATAAATGAACTTCAACTAAAATTAAATAGAAAACATGAATGGAATAGCAACATCACAACTTACAATTAAAGACAAAATAAAAACACACACACCCATAGAACAAACAACCAACCAGTAACTGTAAATGTAAATAAACAAATAAATAAACAAATATAAACACACACAGACACTCGGATGTAACACATGCGCAAACTAAACACACAACACACACAAAAATAAGATGGCGTAGGACAGAACAAACGAGAGGCATAAAAACAAAGAAAAGAATACCCAGTCACTGAAGAGGTCACATAATCTGTGAAGAAAGAACGTTGACAATATATAACCCATCGTCTGGTTGTGGAACCGACCAACCAACCAGAAATTTATAAATTCTTAAATTTATTAATTTAATTTATAATAAATTGGTGTGAAAGCTTCTGGTGCGTGTGTTTCTTATTTGCATCATGGCCCTCCCAAAGAATAACAATATATATATATATATATATATATATATATATATATATATATATATATATATAAAGAAGAAGGGATGAAATCGAAAATGCAACTGAAGTCTTATTTTTTTTTTAAATATATATATTTATTTGGTTCCTTTACCGGTTTCGCAGTTCTTCTGCTTTTCAAAAGGTGAGTTGAGATGGAGGGTCTGTGGTTTTTCTGTGAGAAAAACCACAGACCCTCCATCTCAACTCACCTTTTGAAAAGCAGAAGAACTGCGAAACCGGTAAAGGAACCAAATAAATATATATATTTTTTAAAAAAATAAGACTTCAGTTGCATTTTCGATTTCATCCCTTTTTCTTTATACTTCCACTCGTGTAGGACACCGGTTATTTTTCATTTTGTAAAAAAAACCTCACTTTCTAATATATATATATATATATATATATATATATATATATATATATATATATATATATATATATTTATATATATATATATATATATATATACATATATATATATTTATATATATATATATATGAAATAAAGTTAAATAAAAAGTCAAATGTTTAAAATTTAGCTTCGTTTATTACTGCTATATGTATTTCAGTGACAGCCATCTTTGGCTGTGACCTCTTCAAGCAGTCCGAATTAGTGTGGTATAGACAAGTACATATGTTGTTGAGGTGTATAATATTGTCAATACTCTCATATGCCCAGTTCCTGGTTGGGTTGACATTTCACTGAGGAACTGGAATCATATGAATTCAAACAAACGAATTTCAGTGTCAAAGGGCCTCTTCGCCTCTCATTCGTCAGTTGTTAGAACATTGCTCATTCTAAGTGTTGTTATTGTTTGAGTTAGCTTAAAAAATTGATAAAGTGGTAGAAGGGACAAGGTGTTAAAGGAACAAAATAACCAAAAAAGTGTCAAAGTTCCATTAGTCAGTTCTGAGAGCATTCCTCAGTCAGAAGTCTATAGAATTCTTTCTGGGGTGAGGCTCCCTGAAGTGTTTGTGTTTGCTATTGTTAAGTACATTTGACCTCTACCATTATTTTGGTAGTGTTGTTGGTGTTGTGGTCAGCTTATGTCTTGCTTCTGTTGACAATTTAGAAGTATCTGTGTGTGTTTTTTCTTCATCCCTCCTCCCACCATCTCTCATAGTGGTGGTGGTGGGGGGGGGGGGGGGTTATTCCATGTATATGAAGAAATATAAGGCAATATATGAAGAAAACAGAAAATAAATAATATAATTTGTATAATTTGAAAATAAATAATAGATAGAGAATAAAGAATAAAGAATAAATGAAACATTGGTGAAAAAGTAATGAAAATGAATATGGAGACGTGAAAAATAAAATGAAGATTCAAATAAAGTAGGATAAAGTGTGTGTGTGCTATAACCAATCTCAAGGTCAGAAATATGTCGGATAGATTGGTATTGTCCCTCATACCAATCTATCCAACATATTTCTGACCTTGAGATTGGTTATAGCACACACACACTTTATCCTACTTTATTTGAATCTTCATTTTATTTTTCACTTCTCCATATTCATTTTCATTACTTTTTCACCAATTTTTCATTTATTCTTTATTCTTTATTCTTTATCCTTTATTCTCTATTTATTATTTATTTTCAAATTATACAAATTATATTATTTATTTTCTGTTTTCTTCATATATTGCCTTATATTTCTTCATATACACGGACCCCCCCCCCACCACCACCACACTATGAGAGATGGTGGCAGGAGAGATGAAGAAAAAACACACACAGATACTTCTAAATTGTCAACAGAAGCAAGACATAGTTAACAATAGCAAACACAAACGCTACAGGGAGCCTCACCCCAGAAAGAATTCTATAGACTTCTGACTGAGGAATGCTCTCAGAACTGACCAATGGAACTTTGACACTTTTTTTGTTATTTTGTTCCTTTAACACCTTATCCCTTCTATCACTTTATCAATTTTTTAAGCTAACTCCAACAATAACAACACTAGAGTGAGGAATGTTCTAACAACTGACCAATGAGAGGAGAAGAGGCCCTTTGACACTGAAATTCGTTTGTTTGAATTCATATGATTCCAGTTCCTCAGTGAAATAACAACCCAACCAGGAACTAGTCATATCAGAGTATTGACAATATTATACACCTCAACAACATATGTATTTGTCTATACCACACTAATTCGGACTGCCTGAAGAGGTCACAGCCAAAGATGGCTGTCACTGAAATATATATAGCAGTAATAAACGAAGCTAAATTTTAAACATTTGACTTTTTATTTAACTTTATTTTACAATTCTCCGGAGTAACCAGACCAACCTGCGCACTTCGTCGAGTGCTCCAGCCTGCATACTGAGGTATGGTATACACCCAACATATAGTCAAAATCTATATATATATTGGATTAAATGCTCTGAAATAGCGATATATATGTGAAGATAGACATAGAATATTCTAAAATATTCTGTATGTTTATAATAAACATTTTGAAGACCTAATCGCTGTAGAATAGAATACGTCACGTATTACAATTAGATTCTCGATAAAAGCAAGGGAAGTAACCTACGCGTTTCATTCTTATTAGAAATCTTCAGGATTACATATCCAGTGCTTTTATCGAGAATGACACAGCTAGAGACTTATAGAATACTTAGCTGTGTACAGGAACTGGTTTGAAAGAGCGGTTGCCGGTCCGGCAGAAATTAGAAATTGGATTAAATGCTCTGAAATAGCGATATATATGTGAAGATAGACATAGAATATTCGAAAATATTCTGTATGTTTATAATAAACATTTTGAAGACCTAATCGCTATAGAATAGAATACGTCACGTATTACAATTAGATTCTCGATAAAAGCAAGGGAAGTAACCTACGCGTTTCATTCTTATTAGAAATCTTCAGGATTACATATCCAGTGCTTTTATCGAGAATGACACAGCTAGAGACTTATAGAATACTTAGCTGTGTACAGGAACTGGTTTGAAAGAGCGGTTGCCGGTCCGGCAGAAATTAGAAATTGGATTAAATGCTCTGAAATAGCATTTAATAAGAATGAAACGCGTAGGTTACTGAAATAGCATCTAATAAGAATGAAACGCGTAGGTTATTTCCCTTGCTTTTATCGAGAATCTAATTGTAATACGTGACGTATTCTATTCTATAGCGATTAGGTCTTCAAAATGTTTATTATAAACTTACAGAATATTTTCGAATATTCTATGTCTATCTTCACATATATATCGCTATTTCAGAGCATTTAATCCAATTTCTAATTTCTGCCGGACCGGCAACCGCTCTTTCAAACCAGTTCCTGTACACAGCTAAGTATTCTATAAGTCTCTAGCTGTGTCATTCTCGATAAAAGCACTGGATATGTAATCCTGAAGATTTCTAATAAGAATGAAACGCGTAGGTTACTTCCCTTGCTTTTATCAAGAATCTAATTGTAATACGTGACGTATTCTATTCTATAGCGATTAGGTCTTCAAAATGTTTATTATAAACATACAGAATATTTTCGAATATTCTATGTCTATCTTCACATATATATCGCTATTTCAGAGCATTTAATCCAATTTCTAATTTCTGCCGGACCGGCAACCGCTCTTTCAAACCAGTTCCTGTACACAGCTAAGTATTCTATAAGTCTCTAGCTGTGTCATTCTCGATAAAAGCACTGGATATGTAATCCTGAAGATTTCTAATAAGAATGAAACACGTAGGTTACTTCCCTTGCTTTTATCGAGAATCTAATTGTAATACGTGACGTATTCTATTCTATAGCGATTAGGTCTTCAAAATGTTTATTATAAACATACAGAATATTTTCGAATATTCTATGTCTATCTTCACATATATATCGCTATTTCAGAGCATTTAATCCAATTTCTAATTTCTGCCGGACCGGCAACCGCTCTTTCAAACCAGTTCCTGTACACAGCTAAGTATTCTATAAGTCTCTAGCTGTGACATTCTCGATAAAAGCACTGGATATGTAATCCTGAAGATTTCTAATAAGAATGAAACGCGTAGGTTACTTCCCTTGCTTTCATCGAGAATCTAATTGTAATACGTGACGTATTCTATTCTATAGCGATTAGGTCTTCAAAATGTTTATTATAAACATACAGAATATTTTCGAATATTCTATGTCTATCTTCACATATATATCGCTATTTCAGAGCATTTAATCCAATTTCTAATTTCTGCCGGACCGGCAACCGCTCTTTCAAACCAGTTCCTGTACACAGCTAAGTATTCTATAAGTCTCTAGCTGTGCCATTCTCGATAAAAGCACTGGATATGTAATCCTGAAGATTTCTAATAAGAATGAAACGCGTAGGTTACTTCCCTTGCTTTTATCGAGAATCTAATTGTAATACGTGACGTATTCTATTCTACAGCGATTAGGTCTTCAAAATGTTTATTATAAGCATACAGAATATTTTCGAATATTCTATGTCTATCTTCACATATATATCGCTATTTCAGAGCATTTAATCCAATTTCTAATTTCTGCCGGACCGGCAACCGCTCTTTCAAACCAGTTCCTGTACACAGCTAAGTATTCTATAAGTCTCTAGCTGTGTCATTCTCGATAAAAGCACTGGATATGTAATCCTGAAGATTTCTAATAAGAATGAAACGCGTAGGTTACTTCCCTTGCTTTTATCGAGAATCTAATTGTAATACGTGACGTATTCTATTCTATAGCGATTAGGTCTTCAAAATGTTTATTATAAACATACAGAATATTTTCGAATATTCTATGTCTATCTTCTATATATATATATATATATATGTATGTGTATGTCTGTATATATATGTATATATATATATATATATATATATATATATATATATATATATATATATATATATATATATATATGTGTGTGTGTGTGTGTGTGTATGTGTTTGTGTGTATGTGAATGTATCTGTCGACACCCGGAATATAGCTTAAGAGAAATTTGAAGATAATGATATGATAGGCACCCAATATTTGAACTGGTCTATAGAATTCTCTTGACCTTTGTCACTATAAGAGAACTTTAAAGAATTAGCTTTTAAAGAATTTCCCTGTTCTTTAAATCCATCAACCATGACCGACCCCCAACGATCTTATAGACACCTGAAATATAGGCATTGTTAGCTTAAGAGAATCTTAAAAATAAGGTGCACCCCATTCTGAACTTGTTTATAGAATTCTTTCTGCCTTTGTCACTCTAAATATAAATTATAGCTTTTAAGAATTAGCTTTTAATGAATTCCCCTTTCTTTCAACCAATGACCTCTAACAATCCCACTCCCCACCCTCTCCTACCACATGAAAAGATATAAATACCACTAAAATTTATTTTTGTAAAGCCAGATTCCTGATGATTTCTAAAGAATCAAACAGTTCTAGTCCTGTAGAATCTCATCTATATTAAAACTATATATATATAGAGAGAGAGACATTTAGAGAGAGAGAGAGATGTTTGTTTGTGTGCATATGTGTGTTTGTAGATTTAGACATAATATTTAAGTATGAAAATGAATTTCATACGTTGAAATATATCTGAGTAATATTCTGGAGATAAACATATTCCTGCGAGTCTCTTTTTTTTAAATTAAGCATCATTATGTATGTGTGCATACACCTATAAGTGCAACAATATATATTTGTAAACATGTATGTGTAAATATATAATCCATAGAATTCGGTTTGTGTGAGTGAGAGCATAGGTAGCAGAATCAATACTATATATGTTCTACTTCATACAGTCTTAATATACCATTCGTTAAAATTCGATATATAAACATAAATGTCAGTTCCCCCTAGTGTATCATCATCATAACAGTGACATGCATTATATTTTTCATATATAATGTGCTATTTAAAAATGATTTACCATGGTCAATCTGCAAAACCTTGAGTAGCAACTGAAAGTGACCTAAGAAATATATTATAATATGATAAAATATAATATGATGAGATATAATATTATATAACTTAATATCTATTTTGATTAAAACACCATTAACACACCACATATAGTCCCTGACGCCTACGAATTGTTTGTACAGAGATCAAAGTCACTAAAATTACAAGTCACTATTTCTTCTTTCAGAACGTTCTCAACAAAAATATATATTTGTCACCTAACAGTTTATCTATATAAACCATTATATATATATATATATATATATATATATATATATATATATATAAGTGAAATAAAAAATAGAGCAAGAAACCAGGACTATCCATCATCAGTGATCTTCTGCCTATCATCGTGTCTCGAGGTATCTGGTCTTTAATGCGAAGAAATACCGATGATAGCCAGAAGTTCACTGATGTTGGATAGTCCTGGTTTCTTGGTCTGTTTTTTATTTCACTTGTATCACATTCGCAACAACGATGCACGCCATTTTTCATTCATATATATTTTTTCCCTCCGCTGTGACCTGTCTGTTTCTATCACCTTACTGCTATCTTCTTCCCCCCCCCCTTCTCTCTCCTAGTATCTCTTACTTTCATTCACCCCCCCCCTATGCGGGTCACCCTCTCTCGACTGGCCTCTTCCTCACACTTTCACTCACTCACTCTCTGCTACTCCCCTCTCTCACTTCCTCCCATCTGACCTGTGTGAAATCCTTTCCTCGCTTACATTTCGCTGGGTTTGGACGCGTCTTTTCTTCTCGTCATTGATTTGCTAGAACTTAAGTTCACAATACATCTCTGACTTGTTTCTAATCTTCCTCTCTTTACGTTGCCTGACAATTTCTGTTTGATTACATGCCTCTCTTTCTCCACCCAATTCTTTTTATCCTATTAACCTATTTTAGTTATTGCTCGCACTGTCTTGATGTATCTCGTCTTTAATGCGAAGAAATACCGATGATAGCCAGAAGATCACTGATGATGGATAGTCCTGGTTTCTTGCTCTATTTTTTATTTCTCTTGTATCACATTCGCAAAAACGCAGCACGCCATTTTTCATATATATATATATATATATATACATGTATGTGTCTGTGTGTCTGTGTGTATGCATGAGGTGAGAGAAATATTTGTCATTTTCTCGCACGAAATATACTAGTTTTCTTTCATCTTAAAGAATTTTAAAGTAAAAATACATACTAAATATATATATATAGTTATGTAATAAACAACATAAAATAATTATTTCATTTACCAGTGGTTTCTTGAAAGCAAACAAAACTTGCTTTCAGTCATCAGAATGAAAAGATCCTGGTGTATTTATTTTTTCCTGGATCTTTCCGACGGAATTACTTCATTTATATATATATATATATATATATATATATATATATATATATGTGTGTGTGTGTGTGTGTGTGTGTGTGTGTGTGTGAGTGTGTGTGTGTGTGTGTGTGTGTGTGTGTGTGTGTGTGTGTGTATGTGTATGTGCGTGTGTGTGTGTATGTGTGTGTGTGTATGTATGTGTGTATGTGTGTGTGTGTATTAGTGTATGTGTGAGAGTGAGTGTATGTATATAATATCTGTCAAATGTAATAGTATTTGAACAGCTATTTATATGCCAATATCGAGCATTTGATCTTTATCAGATTTTATTACTACGAATAGTTTAGGTGGGTTTTTTCTATCTGATGACATTTTCATCAAATGTTATTTACCTGTGATAAAGGAAATTCCAAACAACTTAAAACTGCCTAAAGAAAGATGTATATCTTCATCTTTTAAAGGAAATGGTTACAGCTATGAAGTCTTTATGGTTTAACCCAATTCATGTATACATATAACTGAATCTACCTTGTGCTTTCTAAAATTTGTTTTCCCATTTTCGCATTGATGACTCTATTATAGACATCAACAGATATGCATTTACGTAATTTATTCACACTGCTAAATCTTCTGTTACCTTTTACTCAACTAAAGGTAGGACTTTCTTCAATGAACGCTAATGAATGACACATCAAGTGGCATCCCATTATCATCACCCTTTATGGCATTTTTTAACACGGGAATATTTTCCTGGAAAAAAGTACAGCTTGCTTGATCAATACAAAACCATAAACAATTTAGGAGAAAGCAAGTTTTAAAGAATGTCTCTAGCACATAATTTCCTTTTAATATCCGGAATTAGATTTAGTCTATAAGTCTGTCAAAATGGATGCTATTTTTAAAAGGAATCTGAAAGGATTTCGCTTAAGATATACCGCTCAATATTGTAAAGAATGAACACTTACCCTTACTCATGTTAAGGCAATTGGTCTGATATCCTTTGCGTTTCTGCATGTTATTCTTCAGTATCCTCCAGGAAAAGATTGTTAAACCACATTGCAGAACTATTAAACCACAGTAGGACATTTAATTTCAAAAACATATACTGTATCCTTTAGACTCCCGCCGGACAAAAAATGTGTTTAAGTCTTTAACAACTGTCTGTTTGTTGACTAGATTTATTTTTCCAAGTAACTGCCTCGGTGTAAAAGCCGAACTTGCTATCTTCAAAATGGTATTCGTGCCAAAACTTGCTTATGGTCATTTCTCCTTGTAAATGATTGAAAGTAGAGGATTGCGATTATAAACCGCCAAAATGAGGTTCCTCCGAAAGCTCTTTGGAGTAACTTTACTAGATAGACTGTATAAGTCTGAAATCATGGAGTGGCTGCATGTAGAGCCAATACTTGCGAATTGAGGGATTACAGCTCCAATTATAGGGACATGATGTTAGAATGTCACAGGAACTAATCGCTGGAGAGATTTTACGGACAAAACCAACCGGCAAGAGATCTATGGGTAGAGTATGAGCATGGTTGTTGGATAACAACCGTGAGGTCGGCTGGTATCGCTTGAGGAACCAGCCGGATCAATTGGTGGCCGTTGTTTCTGACAGGACGCGCTGGAAGGTGTGTTGTAGTAGTCTACCCCAGTACCCTTCCACGTAGAAGAAGAAGAAGAAGAAGAAGAAGAAGAAGAAGAAGAAGAAGAAGAAGAAGAAGAAGAAGAAGAAGAAGAAGAAGAAATTATGAGATGCCTGTTAGAACTTTTAAACATCCGGATTTTCCAATGTCATATTGATTATGTTTCTTTCCTCTGTGTTAACCTTTGCTTTAATGATTATATTTAACATCACTTTTAATGATAGGATACTAGCTCTCGTTAAGAGCCATCAAATATTAGCCTTGTTGGTCCTATTATTTAGTGATTTTAACTGTGCTCGTGTTTCTATTTTATTTTTCTCCATGGGTATTTTAGTGTAACATGCTGCACGTTTAGTTATTAATTACATTGATACATATCTGCAACATTTCTGTCTCAACTTCAAAATTTGCATCACCTCTTTATTTCTCTTTATTGTTTTTCAAACATTTCTCTCTCCAGTTTTCGACCCCACATTCCGGTTGAATACTTTGTCATTATTTGACCATTTTTCTATGCTTCAATGCTGCAATTTTTCGTTGAATTAGTGTTAATTTTAATAATTTTGTATTATTCAAAACGATGTTTCAAAGACGTATATATATATTTATGTATATGTCCGTGTTTGTCACAGTACTTAACTAAAAAGGAAACGTACAAAAAGGAAATTATCACATGATCCACATGACAGGTGCAATGTGTCCGAACACAGAAGAGCCGAACTCCCACCGTCATCGCTCCCATCTCACTGTATGGTGAGCAAATTGGGTCTCTACGTGCTGGCCGCCCCACGGCCCGGCAGAGAGAATGGAGAAGGCGTTTCCCCGGAGGTTTTAAATATTATTGCTTTTATTTCTATTTGCCATAGAGATTTCGTCCTTGTAAATCATTTATTTGCTAACGTATCGTTTAATATTGATACTTCTTTTGTTTTTGTTATTTTGTTCGGAGACGGACACTTTCATTTGTGGCTATGAGAATATTCCCTGCCGAAAGTGTAAATTTCCTAGTGTGTGTTATTTTAACGTTAACAAAACTTTACACATCTATGAAGAATGCAAGAGGCGATAGACAATACAGACTAGTTCCTACTCAACTGGAATTTTATTGAACGTAAAACATGTATTGTTATAATTCGAATGCTGAATTACACCGACCTGTATACATACATATAGATACATTCATTACATGCGCAATAGTGTGTGTGGGGGGAGGGGTTACAATTTTGTTTTCATCTGTTCGTATATGCTTGTATGTAAGTATTCATGTGTGTATACATAATTTGTACGTAGACACTATTATTCTTTACATGCATAATATACACATACTATGACATTTATATTTATTCTGACAATTCACTGTGATTGTCTTTCGTTGAAAGTCTACGATTTGCCATATGAATATATTAAGTCCGCAGTCCTGATTTAATTAAATATCTCAATGTCAATGTTTTATTGCTAGGCAATGAGAGCTTGGAGTAAATTTCTGTTTGGATTGTGCGATGCTAGTCGAAGTTTCTATTCAATCACTTGACGTAAAATAAATTGTAGCTGAATATCGGTTAAGGAAATGGAGCATAAATTCTCTATTATAATGCAAACCAAGATATCCGCTTTGAGACAAGTGTTTTAAATCAGTGAATAATGGTTTTAAACGCTGATCTAATGAATTAGATTATTATTTAAATTTTCCATCTGCTGAGGCATTATTATCGAACCTATGTCAATCACCCATTATATTAATGACAAACTTAACACCTATTGAATATAACTCATGCTTAAATTGATATAGTATTATATTCATTAGAAATCAGTAAATATTAAATCTACGTTAGAATAAATCGAATGCATTCAAAATCTGTTATACCACACAGTGAAAGAGAAATGAAATGTATGAGGACAGTAAACACAAACTGAATTTCAATAATTATGAAAATGAAACATACTCGCGGTCACACACAAGCACACATACACACACATAAACACACTCTCACTCACACATATTCGTTGGAATTGTATTGCCACGCAGAAAATAAAAGTCGGATTTTGTTTCGAGACACAAAATAGCGTATTGTGAAGAAAAGTAAAGCAAGGATGCAGTATTTATTTTGAGAGAAATCTCGAATCATTAACTTTAGTAATGCGTAGTAATTTAACATATTAAAATGTTTTAGTTTTAAAGGAAGAGAAATTGTTTGTGGAGACCATAACTAGGCTAGTACAGATTTCACGAAATCGAGAAATACTTATACTTTTACTGTCCCAAGAGATTTTAGAAATATTTAGATTCAAAGTCGAAAA
>OZ024741.1:348230956-348240956 GCA_964016885.1 Eledone cirrhosa
CATCGCTTTATCTCCCACTGGTATACATTAAAACAAGAAAGGAAAATTGTTTATATTTAATTGATGCAGATGAGCCATTTGCACAGGAATGTTTCCTTTATTCCTGATAGCCTAGCAAACGTTTGTTCTAATAATAGTCCATGTCGTCAATTTCGGGTTATATATATATATATATATAACAAAGGAAGTGTGGTAAGGAACCAAGTGGACCATAACGCACCAGAGTACTCAACACTTTGTGTAGTAGAGTGGGTAATAGGAAAATGTTCAAGACCCCGATGAAGGAGCCCAAGCCGTTTCGACGGCTATTTCAGAAATAGCCGTCGAAACAGCTTGATCTCTGCCGTCGGGGTCTTAAACATTTTCCTATATATATATATATATGTAGATCCCGGGTTAAATCGGGGATAACCACAGTAAGTAAGGTACTCAATACATAGCAGAGTAAAAGTAAATTAATATAGAAATGGCTTCTTCGGGACTATAACTGTTTCATTCGGATGAAATCATTAGAAAGCCGACTGTCAAGTGTTTATTTCAATTGCAACTTGCCACTATACTTCTTTCTCTAAATAAATTTTGTTTTTTCTAATAATCCCCATCCTTTAATCCCACCATGACCTCTACCACACTCCCGTGCCCCTCCCCCAACCACTACCCTTCCCTTACCATGACAAAATGTATAAATACCAGAAATTTACATTGACAGTCGGCTTTATGATGATTTCCTCCGAATGAAACAGTTCTAGTCCTGTAGAAGCCATTTCTATATTATATATATATATATATAAATGAAATTGGAATCTCTCAGTAGGTTTCTTTTCAAAAATGTATGTCTTTATCGGTCTCACAACATTCTTAATGTTCAAAAGTCAATAGAGATGGAGAAACGTGTGGCTCTGCCTATTTGTCTCCCGCATTTAATTGATGTTGGAAACTTCGTTCAGTTTTATACGAAAAATGTGTTTCAGATTGGTATATGTTTGAAGCACAATTTGAGATGTTGAAAAAGATCACGTGTGTTTTCAAATTCTTTTTCACACACACACACACATATATAGTTACGTCCCTTTATGATCTGAGTTCAAATCCCGCCGAGGTTGACTTTGCCTTTCATCCTTACGGGGTCGATAAAATAAAGTATCAGTAATGCACTGGGTAATTGCTGGCCTTGTGCCTAATGTAGAAACAATTATTTCTCGAAAAATAACTATAAGTTGTGGAATTTGACTGGAGAGAAGTGACTCCGTTTTCCCGATTTTTTTCTCTTGTGTGCTCCACGTTTTTTATTTCTATTTGAAATTGTATTAGATAGGTGTGTCTGTTTTACCCGTATCTAAAATAGACATTATACTAACTTCGATCAGCCTTTTCTCCATCTACCACTAATTTCTCTCTTTTTTTCTCTTTCTCTGCCTCGAACCTTTCTCTATCTGCCTCTTTACACATCTCTCTCACTCCTCTCCCCCATCTCTCTCTCTCGATTCCTTCTGTCACTGCCTATATACTTCTTACTCCCATTTCCTCTGCTTACTCACGGTTTAATTCTTCGTAGTCACTAGTCGAGTCGCCTCTCATGCTTTTCTCTTTCTGCATAGGACGACAGTCATATACTACTTACTTATATTTATGTTTCCTTTTAATTTTCACTTCTTGGCAACGCCATTTCACACCCTGTTTTTACCACTATATTTTCAGTTATAATATATTGGTTTGTAACATTTTTGAGGAGCTTTATATGTATAGTTCCTCGAAGAGAACAATTTAACCTGTTTCCTAGTTTTGTTCTGTTACCGTCCAATGTAACTAGAATGAATAGTATCAGTTCTAATGAACCGACAATATATGGATTCCCAGCGGTTAAGTAAATAGAAGGGACTATCCGTTTTTGCCTTTGTCTTTCATTGTACTTCCTCCATTTTAATGCAACCCTGAATAACAGATTAACACATTTTGAAACGGCGGTGTTGAACCACTCATACTTCTTCTGAAGCGCGAAACTATTATTACTGTGTATTATTTTACCCCTGTGTTTCCTTAGCCATGCAGAACACTTCTTTAAATATATACATTCTCCCTTCTCTCACAGTTGTTGGGGAAGAGTGGCAGAAAACAGAAAAAGAATCAAGAATAAATTGAATCATATATGGATTATATTTTAATAAAGGGGATTTCTCTCTGTTATTCAAATCGATTTCTTGGGATTGCTTTTATCGTTTTTGATAAATAGGAATTTACGTTGGACGCTAAATATGTCATGGCGTTTCACGTAAATTTATGTCAGTACTTACCTCAAAGGTGCTCGTAGTTTTAATATGATGAAAAACATTAAATTATTCTAGCTTAAAATTGTCGAAAGAAAGAAAAATGTACAATATCGTCATTACGTAAAGATGGCAAAATTATGGATTCAGATTAAAAGTTTACCGACCCGGAAAAATCGATAGGTCATGAGAATGTCTACTGTCGTATATTTAACACCTCACTTTCTGACTAATATAAGTGAAGATATTTAGATGTCAAGAACATTAAAACTGCAGATGTTGATTATTATTCATATTGTACATTTTTTTAGTAAATATAATTCAGAATCTCCTGAGCAGAAAAAAATATTTAAAATCCAAACTGATCTTTTTAAAAAGGAATGTATTGAAATATGAGTTCATTTCATCACACTGTTTGAATATATGTCGGCATTAACCAGAAACTTTGAAGCCCACATATAGATGTATGTATATAATTTGTACAATTCAATTGAGGAAACATAAGCTAGTTCGTTACGGATTCCACTGGAATTGTTTGGGTGAGTGTGGTAACCGTTATTATATGTAACGTTGTGCCGGAAAACGTAGAGAAGCAAACTGTTTTGGCGTCAAACATTAAACATAGAGATAATTATGTATACGTAAAAATCGACATAAAGTAGATGACAGACTGTCTCTCAAAAGGGTATTTTGTGTGTATCATAATCAAAATCTAACAAAAAGATCAGTTTCAGTGGGATATGTAATAGAAAATCTCGGCTCATATTATGGATTGCTTAGAGGTTTTAACAAGAAATCACCAGATAACAAATGTAGTTTGTACGAAACAACGACCGAAAACATTAGCCTTATTATTCCCAACTGTGTAATAAGTTTCTCTGGATACTACCATTACCTGAGACATAATGTGTTTGCCAGCCCAATCTTCAGTGTACTGTAAAAAGACAAAGCTAACAACAGAAAGTATTATATACTCATAGTATTAACTCAATATAATATTATTGGACCCTGATAAAAAAAATCATACAAAGCTAACCTGATTTACTTCTTTTAACTACAGATATATATTTTTTAAATTATACTTGCTAACTGAACACCTGATCACAGTAGGGTACAAGTTCCAGATCTATGGATAAAGGATAAATAACTGGCAAATTCTCAGTCAATTACACATTCCGATTCATACAAAAGTATTAATAGAACTCAGAACGTATGCCAACGCTCTTTGACCAATTTATAATTACATTATTTTTCGGCGAGAAAGAACTCCTTGATACGTAAACTATACATGATCTTGTATCTGGATCTATAAAAACCTTCAATGTAATTTAAAGGATGATCTTATTTCACATATGTAGGTTTAAATATAAATATTCATTATGTATATGAAATGTATTGCGTTCACCCGAAATCAGTATGTTAAAAAAGTAATAGAAATTTTCATCACAAAACTATACAATAGGAGGTATTAGATTTTAGCTTATCGACCAAAGTTATAGAAGAGAGAGAGAGAGATACAGAGAAAGAAATGCCTATGCATGAGAAAACAATCTCTAATACAAGAGTGATGAATTCTCTATAATGATTTTGTCATTTGCAACAATTTTTTAATATTTATTCACTTCATTTCCATAATAGTATATTAATTGATCATGACTAATTAAAATTATTCTTTAATTTAGCACATTATACCCGTGTTATTAATAATTAAATACTGGTCAATCTCACGTATCCTGATCAATCACTATTTCATCGATTATATTTAATAATATTTATTTCATTTAAAATTATATTAGTTTCAATTTAATTTAACGTAACACAATATGATCTGAATCACTCTTGTGTTGGGTCGGGTGGAAATGGATTCACAAATTTGTATTCGATAATATTTGTTATGTTCCGAAGACAATGAGCCATAGGCTAAGATTGGACCAATTGTTCCGGAATTCAATTATATAATATTTAGATTTAATTAAATTTCATGATTTAATTCTTTGTCAAACAAAAACATTGGAATTAATGAAATTGATATATAAAATCGCTGCCAAAATCAGTATATAATAACGAAGACTACGATTATCATATCCTATTGACTACAATTGTAATTTGTCAATTAGAAACACATTTTGTTACGTCAGTTTCCTTCATATTTCTGTGAGACGGATAATTTGTAACATGGGATCTCCCCTTTATAATTGATAGTAATTTAATATTACACTCTATCTGGGATGAATATTAATTCTTATTTAGGAGAATATAATTAACCTTATATTCGAGGTATAATACCAATTTTGTCAGAATTCGTGTTAATGTACTTCATGGAATATAATAACAAGTACCATCTCACATACGCCAACATATGGTTGGGCATATGTGTGAAATTGAATTATCTGCATCATTTATATGCTTATATATAAGCACACATTTTCCCCTTTAATATTAACTGTTGAAATTTCACTGAATGATATTAATCATTGGTAGCAGATTTGACGTCAAATAACCTTGCAAAACAAACACGTACACACACACACACACAAACATATATATATATATATATATATATATATATATATATATATATATATATATATATATATATACAAGTGTTTGCGTGTTGTTTTTGTGTGCTTCTATGTGGGTGTGGTTGCGAGGATACATGTGGGGTGAAGAATTAAATGAAAAAAAAAGCGAAATTTAAATCACTAAGATTGATTCTCATCTAAATCTATTTTGCTAATACTTTCCCCGTTCCTTCCTCTTTTCACTCTTTACTTATATATATATATATAAGTATGTATATATATATATATATATATATACATATATATATCAACGTGGGGGTGTGCTTGTGTGTCCGTTCGTGTATGAGCATTTAGGTGCGTGTGTGTGGAGAGGGTGCGACTCGGCGTCATGTAATCACTTACATGGTATAACACAATATATATTAACATAAATTATGTATTATATATCTCTATAAAATGCATTTATACATACGATATGATGGCGGAAATTATTGAGTAGCAGTTTGAAATTGCATGCAATGCCATTCTTTTGTCCAATTTTCCATGTACCACATACTAAGATGTTAAAGTATTAGCATGTAACATCTATGATATGAATTGAAGATAAGATTCTGCTACTTATATGTGATATTGTATAAACACAATAAAATCATTGTTATTCCTTTTTGAAGAGACAATTGTATATAAAGAATTTATTCTTTTTTGGAAAGAGAATGAATTATATAGAAATATCAGTGTTTTCAATAGATTTAATAGTCGGCATATTTAGATAACTTCCACTACTTTTAGAGTTCAAACTGCTACGATTATATTTTCATTCTGTCTCTCCAAAACTACCAATTGCTTTTTGCTGACACTATGATATTTTCAAAGGAAACCACCTCAATGTGTCTCTTTTCATAGGATACCACATAATTTACAAGCGATTATTTTTTTTTACTATCCAAGATATTCGTTGTGTGCTTTTCATGTTGACGTTTACATTTTGGTGCATGTCAGCCTATGATAAAATACAATTATATCCATGACCCATTGATTTTCAGTCTGCGTGTTTATGGTAAACTATGACAGCAAAGTGTAATTTGAAAGAGAGTGTATGAAAAAAGCTGAAAGTAAAACTTGAACTCAGCTATCCATTCGCAGAGGAAACGGCACGTTACAATACCTACACACTAACTCTAATTTCAACTTACCAAGTAACAAGACATTAGATAAACAATGGTCTTACTATTCTAAATTGGTAACTCCCAATCCCCCTCTCACTCTCTATTTTTGTCTCTCTCTATGTGTGTGTACATATATATATATATATATATATATATATATATATATATATATATATATATATATATATTAGAAAGTGAGTTTTTTTTTTTACAAAATGAAAAATAACAGAGGTGTCCTACACGAGTGAAAGTATAAAGAAAACAAGATGAAATCGAAAATGCAACTGGAGTCTTATGTTTAATATACATATATATATATATATATATAAATATATATATATATATATATATATATATTGATATATATATATATATATATATGTAGGAGGTGAGTTTTATTGTAGTACAATAAAGCAATGCAGATATCGGATAAGAAGCACTCTACAGTTTGTAGGACTGGAGTATACATAATATATAAGATCAAAAGATGTTTAAATGAGTTCCATGTATTTTATTATGCGCATTTCAAAAACAAATATCATGTCTTCCTATTTCATCTGATGAAAACACAAATGTTATTGCATGATGAAATTTGTTTTTCAAATGCGCATAATAAAATACATGGAACTCTTTTAACCATCTTTTGATCTTATATATTATATATATATATATATATATATGTGTGTGTATATATATATATAAAAATATGTATATATATATATACATATATATATAAATATATATGTATATACATATATATACATATATATCACGATAAATTAACGGAGCTCTTGTTATTCCCTGTCAATAATGTGCTCAAAGGAAAAGGAATCCTGAGCGACAGTTTAATTTATATTTTTAAATATTGTGTGTCTACCCTGCCTTCCATAGATTATAGGCTTCATACACTGGTGGTTTTCCCTGTTTTATCGATGGCACTATCTCTCTTTACTGTGTTAACTTTTCAACAAATTGTATATATATATATATATATATATATATATATATATATATAAATATGCATATATATATATATATATATATATATATATATATATATATATATATATATATATATATATATATATATATATATATATATGAGTATGTATACGTACATGCATGTATCTATACAGACGTACAGTAGTATATATATACATACATACATGCACACATAGGTATACGTATGGGTTTACCGAACATTTATTATAATGCTCGGTTTGTTTGTAAACAAACAGCCCGAGTTATTAACCGTAGAGTTTTCGGCAACCATCGTGGCCATTTTCTTTAACACTGACAAAGGAACGATGAACTAGTTTCTAGCTAATTAGCTGTCATCAGCACCGTATACCTTCCTATCATTCCATTGAACGTTTGAAAGTATATACTTTCCCTATGCATATTAACGGCTTAGCAGCCTAATTTGCATATCGAGTGAGTTAGTCGGCCGGGCGTACCGAAAACGATAAATGGAAAATGAAATTTCATTCCCCACTCTTAGTACGGCTGATACTTAAATATAAGTATGTATACGTACATACATATATGTATACATATGTGTATGTAAATATGTATGTATACATATATATATATGTATGTATACATACTTATATTTAAGCATCAGCCGTACTAAAATTGAGAAATTAAATTTCATTTTCTCTATATGTTTATGCATTTATATATATATACATATATGTATATATATATTTCGTTTCTGAATTTGTTTAGCAAGATTCTTTATCTAAAATCGTGTGTTGAAACCGATATTGTTATACTTTGGGATGGTCATGTTGCCAATAAGAAACACATGCACTAGCTGCTTCACTTCAATTTATTATAATAAATTTATAAATTTAGGAATTTATAAAGTTCTGGTTGGTTGGTTGGTTCCACTACCAGATAGTTGTTTATATATTGTCAAAGTTCTTTCGTCACACATTCTGTGACCTCTTCAGTGACTGGGGATTATTTTCTTTGTTTTTGTGCTTCTCCTTTGTTCTGTCCTACGCCATTTTGTTTCTGTGTGTGTGTTGTGTTTTCAGTCTGCGCATGCGCCACATCCGGGTGTCTGTGTGTGTTTATATTCGTTTATTTATTTATTTGTTTATTTACATGTTACCGGTTGGTTGTTTGTTCTATGTGCGTGTGTGTTTTCATTTTGTCCATAATTGTAAGTTGTGATGTTGCTGTTCCACTCATATTTTCTCTTAATTTTGGTTGTAATTCATTTATGTTTATTGCCTCTGTGATTTGTCTTAACATTGCGTCTTTTCTGTGTGTAGATTCTATTTTTAGTTCTCTGTTCTCTAATTTACCCTTATGTTCTATTTTAGCATGTTGGTAGAGTACAGATGATTCTTTACTATCTTGAAGGTCTCGCCAGCGTTCATTTATCCGTTCCCCTACAGTACGAGCTGTCTCACCTATGTACACTATATTTTTGTCTCTACATTGTCCTTCAGTACATCTTATGCTATACACTAGATTTCTAGTTTTACAGTTAATATGGGGGCTTATTTTACAGGTTATACATTTCTTATCTATACAGGGGTGTCTTTGAACAGGGTATGTATTGCTAATAAGTGTTTTTACGGAGGTACCTGGTTTTCTACTATCTTAATATTGAGTTTATGTTTATCTAGGGCCCTTCTAAATTTGTAAGCTAATTCACCTCTAGGTGGTGTATCTATGAACATTACACTCTGGTATTTATTGCTATCATACCATGAGTTTATTCTATTAGTCTTATTCCTAGTTCTTTCTATTCTATTCCAAAATTTGCTCCTATATAAGGGGCAGGTCCCATTTGTGTCATTATTTACCATTTTTTCCCATTTGGTTCTGGCTCCTCTATACACTCTGATTTTATCTCACTGATTGTAACCATAGAACTGCATACGGTGGATGAAGTGTTGTATGTGTCTCTCTAGTTCTTCGGGGTTGCACATGCGGGACACGTTTCTCATCACCCGTACCAAATCCGCAATTAGTATGTTGATTTTGGGATGGTCCGAAACAGCCGAGTGTCGGTGGATCAGATGTTTGGAAGTCATGTGTTTGGCATAATGGGAATGGAGGATTTGTTTTTTGTTATTAATGGTATCTAAACAGAGCTCTGTGTCTAGTACAGGTAATCGATGGTCGGGGTGTTTACTTGGGTAGTCTATAGTAACTCTAATACTCTGGTGGATGGAGTTAGCTATTTGCTGGATGCTTTCCATTGTGTTTTTTTCTAGTTCCTGACTGTTCTCTAGTGGGGGTGTCTTAACTATGATGTTTATATCATCAACGTAGCGGGAGTACATTATCAGGGTTAAGGGGTCTTCTAATTGTTTTTAAGTTTAAGTTTAAGTCTACTGTCCCACCATACCATGAATAAGTTAGCTATGTCGCCTGCAATGCTAACACCAATGGCTGCTCCTTCCTCTTGGGCATATGTTTTTCCATTAAATTTGAACATATGTTCCTTAAGGGTTAGTTTTATGCTGGCCCCTACCGCATGTGCAATCACTTTCTTCAGTTCATCGTGGTTTTCGGGTGTCCGTATGACTCTGGTCCGTATGGCTTCCCGCCTACATTAGTGATCCCCTCTGGCTTCTCAACATTCTCTTCCAGATATTTTGTCTGAGTCTCATTCATTCTCAGTCCCACGCTTATCGACACAGTCTCGGCCTCCTGCATCAAATCCTCTGCCTCCTTCACTGTATGTGTCACCAAAGCTATGTCGTCGGCAAATTCAGCAGCCGATATCTGTTTCGCCTTAACTCTCCTTCTCTGAGCTTGTGTTACAGTAAAGCCAGAGTCCTGGCGTTTCTCCAGTGCAAGGCGCATACAATAGTCGACTGCGATGATAAAAATGTAGGGAGCCAATACATCTCCCTGGAGCAATCCAGCCAGTATCTCAAAGAACTCTGTCATCCCATCAGGTGTAATGACTTGGACTTTGGTGTTGGTGTAGAGCAGTGATATTAGGTCCATTATCTTATTGGGGACTCCATAAGCCTGTAAGATCTTCATCAGGCAGTTACGGTCCACAGAATCAAAGATT
>OZ024741.1:348245956-348293456 GCA_964016885.1 Eledone cirrhosa
TGTATATATTTCTTTAAGTAAGAAATATATTTCACCTATTAATCCGTAAATCACAGTAGTCAAATTCTTGGATGTTCACCAAAGGAGAAGAAAAATAACCATCTGTGTTTACACAGCAAATGCAAATTTGTGAATGATTCGAACCACGTGTTGCATTTTTTAAGAAATACACTCGTTGAACAACGTCATCCCAGTGGCGTGAATAGGACCATCGACAGGCAGAAATAGCTCCTTCGGTGAACATCCAAGAATTTAACTGCTGTGATTTACTTAAATATATAGGAGATTAATCATTTCAAAAGGTATCTATATTTGAAGTTCTAGTCAAACTTTAATTAGTTACCTACCTAGCTATGTGTGCGTACATTCTTTACAAATTATTCCGTGTGATTGTTTCATGTATTTATTTTATAAATATATATGTCATTCTATTTCTAGATGATATGTAATGCGCGGATCTAATCTTTGAGCTTATTCAACGGTGGATATGACGCATGTCTCTCAGACATGACAACCCTTAATTTTAATTTTAATTTTGGATATATATATATATATATATATATATATATACAACTATTAATCTTTTGATAAATTTATGTTGTACTACTTGGGAACAGTGCCACTGCTTGTATATAAATGTTGATACTATTCCGCTTTAGTAGGGTAATGGGGTTTATGATACAGGAAGTTGCCTGTAATTTTGGTTATTACATCTCGAAAACTTTCAGCCGATCTACGCAAGCAAACGAACACACGCACAAAATACAGACAGTCACTGTCATAGACAGAGAAGCAGATACATACTAATATATAGATAGATAAAATTGATAGTTACACACACACATCTCTCTCTCTCTCTCTCTCTCTATATATATATATATATATATATATATATATATATATATATATATATATATATATATCTGTGTCTGTATATATATATATATATATATATATTCGTGTATGTTATCACAATACGAATTTCTGTGAGAGATTTTTGTCTCCAGCAAATCGTGATTCTCTGCCAAAACGACATCCAATTCGAAACTTTCGTAGTCAACAATTGTAGATATAATACCATTAATTAAAAGTTACTCCACCGACACTATTTTGTTCTTGCTTTAGAAATGCCATTATAGCGATAATTAGCAATTAATTCTTAGCGCCTAATGAATAATAATAAGAATCCCACCAGGAAAACTGTAAGATATTATTTCCAATGTTCGTCACCAAGGAATTTGTAACGACATAATTTGTGAGGCGTATACATGTATAGGCGTACAACTGTACACACATAAGTTTGTGTGTGTGTGTGTGTGTGTGTCCGCGTGTGTGTGTATGTGTGCGAGTGTGTGTGTGTGTGTGTGTGTGTGTGTGTGTGTGTGTGTGTGTGTGTGTGTCAGTGTGAGAGCGTATGTGTGTATGTACAAATATGTATATATATATATATTGATAAATATTTAGTAAGAAATATATATATGTAGATGCGTGTAAGTAAGATTGATGTTGTGTGTGCATTTTTTAATGTATCACTTTTTAATGCATTAACGTTTGTAATTGACACAATAATTAAAAGACATTTCTGATGCCATTGCTGTTATATGATATTTTCTATCACCTCTGACATATTAGACATGCGACACCGCTTTTGTCTCACTTTGTTTTCGTATTTCTTAACTAGCATGTACATATTTTGCCATTTCTGTAAAATTATACGATCGATCTCCTTTATTAAATTAAATGAAATAAGAAGTAATATATGCTTTTGTTTCCCGAGTTTCCTCGAACATGTTGCAGCTTTAAGGGAATTTTTTTAATATTACATCTTAGTTATAGGCGTATTGAAATTGCTTGCGTTCTTCTTTGGTAATATGGCATTTCAGCAACATGACCAATTATTTGAGATTTTCTTTTCCATAACCAAAATGAATATCAACTGAGAAGTATTCTCAGACTATAAAAGTAGTTTGTCGTGTTGAGATTTGAGTTCCAAATTAAACGTATTACATATATTTATTTCGTTATTTTTAATCAGGACATACAAATTCATTGATGTCGAATACAATTTTGAATTTTCCGATCTTGTCGAAGTAGTATGTAGAGTATTATAAATATGCTAATTCACAGTACTATACATTTTTCAGCATAAATATATCGCCTATGACACGGAAAAAAATTCAGTTTCTTATGGCAAATGTTGTGGAAATCAGTAGGTGCCTCATTTCGGACAATGAATTACCACACTTAACTAATCAAAGAGAGAATCTACATGTTTGTATGTTCTGCTAGAAATATATGCTAACTCTCTCCCCAATAAAAAATGACACAATCGAAAGTAAACGGTTAGTGGAGTTCGTGATTAAACATTATTTGTACTAGTAAGAAAAACAGAAATCATATTTCGAGAAAGTTTCTTTCAGAAAGAACATCAATGTATTATGGTGCTCTATATTCTCTGGAATGGTCTTAGCTGGAGCATTTTAATAGACGAACAGTAGGCTCTAAACCTCAATTTCATATTTTCAACATGAACATATGCGGTTTTCTGAAAATCGTGTTCTTTTAAAGTAGACAATTACTTTCTGTATAAATTTCGTTCGAGTGGGATCCAGGTAAAACAATATATTAAGAGCATTGAACCATTCTTCTCCCCGAGCAATGGATTGTATGGATATGCACATTTGATTCAATAAGATTTTAAATGTAGAAATGTTGGAAGATTAATGCATCGCAGGTACTGCTAATTGCCAACAATTGTAATGTCATTGAAATACATTTGAAAAATGTAATGTCTTTTTTATAGATATATATATGAACACAAATAATCTTGGTAGTTTTGCAGGTGATGAATTCTATGCTAGTCTTTATACTGCCTTGTAGCTGTGTTCATTGGGGGTGATCATTAAACTCGTCATGGAGGTTATCAAATCTAATACGTTATTCAATGTTTCCTTTTGACTACGATATATATTGCTGCCAAATTGGCTGGGGAAATCAAATAATTGGTTGCGGTCCTGGTGATGAGGGAATGGACTTTGATGTCATTTGGACCGATAATCAAGATTGAGTAATCCCTTATCGGATAGTAAAATATTAAGCTAATAAATGTTATCGCATTTCCATAATTGTTAATAAAGCTTGAAATATATAGAAAATCTATGGAACAAATTCTAAATATTTTTGATGAAACCATGTATAAACAACACTGGAAATAGAGCATTGAAAAATAAATAGAAATGTTATTTCATGTCTTTAAATATCAGGATTAACACAACAAACATTACTCCGATGACAAACAGAAAGAACTAACTTTTTATCAATGAATATGATATAATACAAACAGATAAAATTGCAGGGATTTATTTAACGTTCTGGTTTGTTTAGTTTTATATTAGTTTAGAGTATGACAGCTTTTTTTTATGCTGTGCATATATGTTTATTCCGAATATATATGTATACATATATATATATATATATATATATATATATATATATATATATATATATATGTGTGTGTGTGTACATATATATATGTGGGGAGGGAGGTTGTATGTATGTATGTGTATTCACACATACACATATATATATGTACAGCAAATAAATATTGCTTGAGTATGTAAGCGTTCTTTGGTTTCTTTTATATATATATATATTTATATACATATATATATATATATATATATATATATATATATATATATATATATATATATATATATATATATATATACATATATACATATATATATATATATGTGTGTATATATATATACATACATACATATATATATTTATATATATATATGAATATGCATATGTGTATCACATAAATGTAGATTCATTGTTTGATAGTGTGCGTATATACAACTATATTCAAACGTTCATATTGAATTTGCTTGCCTCGACACAATGTCTTAAGGTGTGTACGTAAATTTTCATTTTTTAGATATATGAAGATACGTTTATTGGGATTCCTATGTACGTCCATGTACATATTTGTATACTTGTATTTATATCTCTATTTTTGAGAATATCAGTTGGATTTTAGATCAGGACGTAGGTATATATGTATCAATGTACGGACATATGTCAGGAATATTTATACAAACCAATGAATTTGCATAAACATCCTTAAATACAAAACGTGTAGATTTCTTTCATACATATCTTAAATTCCACACACTTCCACGTGCACGCTAATACACATATGCACACACATTCACACACACACACACAAATAACAACCCCATATATATATATATAATGCTGTTATAAATCAATGTCACCTTAAAATTTTGGTTTCAGCGAGATGACGGGGAGTGAGCTATAATTTTGTGATAGGCGATCATCGTATAAGGCTTGTTAGAAGCTTGTACTCAAGCTTCAAATTCATCTGTATATATATATGTGTGTGCGTATTGAACAATGAAAATAAAAGAATAGTTCTAGATAGTTTGATAATTAGTTCATTATTTTACGTCCGTTTAAGAGTGTTTATTGATCGCTACATTTTACCTCTGAGTTCACCTTAAATTTAAAATATATGAATATGTATGTAGACTACATCTTGTTATTTCAATCCATAAAAACGATGGACATAATCTATTTTGTTGTATTCACTATTGCTTACTTATAATTATATACATTATTTAAGATGGATCACTACCCATTCTTGATTATTTCATTTCTCTGCCGGTGTGAAATAACTGCAGGAATGCACCAAGAAACCACAAAGCCAGATAGGAAACATTTGACTGATATTAAACTAGGAATTTGATTCTATGTAAAACAATTGAGAGAATCCCGAGAAATTGGCATACCAAATGGAAAGCAGTTGCAGGTCATAGCGGATGCGATGAGTATTTAACGATCGTTGATGAGCGCTCAGACTGACAGTTAAAAACAAATATTGAGCAATAATAACACACCCATAAAAGCCGACTTACAGGAGGCGACAAGGAGAAGTATCGCAACGAATGCGTTAGAGGTAAGAATGACCTACAAGTATTACTTCGTCCTAAAACAGGGCGTTTGTTTTTTTTAAAGCTAGGACACGTACCCTAAAACCTCTCTGAATCGAAGCTCTTAACCGTCCGTGGTTGGTAGAGGTGTGATGTAGAAATAAATTCGCCAATCTAGACATTGATTAATTAAGCTGGAGACATTCAGCTTAGTTCGCAGTAAATCTGTGTGGCCTTTCAGTAGCATTTTCCTCGACTGGCATGTGGGATGTCTGATACGGTGACGGATTATAATGCCAACGTAATCTTTTTTGCCATGGGTGTCAGGAGAAGAAGCTCATGCAGGGACAGATCGATGCCCCACGTGAATATATGTTTGGGTTTTTTTCTTATTAGCATTACAATATCAGATATATTAAATGAAAATTTGCGAGATATCTAATTCATCTGGCAACAGAACGCGAAAAGTATTTTCCGTGAGTTTGGAAGCGGAACATTTTATGAGAAAGGGTAGCAATATGAAGAACACGATTGATAAGTTCCTGCTCTTAACACAGCTGAATAGAATGTTTAAGATTATGTCAAATACGCTATCAACCAGCATGGCTCTTCTCGGCAGTAGTTTGTTCGGTGAATCACGGAAATCCGGGAAATCGAAAATTCACGACAAACTTCATTATAAATATTTGTTTCTACTTTTGGTACAAGGCCAGCAATTATCCCAGTACATTACTGGTACTTTATTTTATCGACCCCGTAAGGATGAAAGGCAAAGTTAACCTCGGCGGGATTTGAACTCAGAATGGCAAGGGCCGTAACTCTATGCTGCAATTCATGGCGTCCGACCCTCTACCGATACTGCCAATCCACAATGGCGTTGATCGATATTTTCGTCATTGATATGCCAAAAGAAACAGAATATTTCAAAATATTCAATTCTGAATTGATTACAAGTACGTATAATAATAATTGAATTTGAAGTTATTATGTTTGTCGACACTCTGAATAGTATAGAGAAAGTACCGTTTATAGTTGTGCAATTCATATTTATAGAAAGAGTTGCTGTACACTAATCTATATTGTTAGGATATGTAGACGTTCAATTGTGTTTTAATTAAATCTTGGTAAATTCTGACAATGTTTGTAACTACTGACGTCTCACTTATTTCTCGGTAAATGTCATTGAAACCAAAAACTGTATTTCAGAATGTATGTTTATCCTTCTTAATGAATTAAGTTAACATTTTTGTTCTCAGTTCACATAGTTACTTGGAAAATATTTTAAATCAGAATTCGAATGCCTCTCATTTTTATGGATGAGGAACCTTAGTCTGACGTTTCACTACTTCACCAAAATAAGAGTGCTTCCGTTGGAACTCTATCGGTAATTTGTTCAAAATGGCTACAACATTTATCAAGACACTTGACATATATAACAGAATAGGTTTCAAGCTGATATTCACAACTTTCCTGAATCTATGTGCTTCACAATACATAAAAGTTAAAACCGATCTTAATTTAAGATTATTCGTATGCGATAAATTAATATGCATTAAATTCGATTCGCTAGAGGCATCCTTTATAGTTTTCTCTTTTTGAGAGTCCATAGAAATTGCAAGTTTTACATTCAAAGTTCATTAAGTAATCACATTCTTTGTTCCTTCATCCTTTTTAGAGTAGGTGACTGAATATTAGAATGACTCGATTCTCAGAAATAAAAATAAGTATATTTCGTCAAAATATAAGAAGTAAACACTGAAAAATTATCTGATTAAGTAATATACCTTTCAGTATAATGAATTACAACATTCAGAATTCAAATCAGTTACCAGCCGAAAGCAATTCAAATATCATCTACCATGATTCTGAAAATGATATTCATATAGTAATAAAAGAAGCGGATAAGTGAAGTGCTTTAATCATTAGGGGCTTTGAATTTTATGAATGTAATGTACTAAATCTACGATAAGATGCTCAATGTTATAAATTGATAAACAATTGTCCTTAATTATCCCCCAAGTATTAATGATTATAATGTTACCAGATTGTAAATCCATACAAAAAAATATACGTATTGTAATTAGCACATATATATGACTAATTTATTAGGAATCTCCATGCATATTTTAACAGGAAATGATTTACACTTCAAAACCGACATCATCATCGCGCAACTGATATAAATGATCAGTGAGGCTTTCGTAATCAATTTTATCCACACTTTCGGAAGACTAACGTGGGCCATCTTTGACTTATCGTATCAGAACGCTGGAAAATATAAACAATTGTTTCTACTTCTGGGACAAGGCCAGCAAATACCCAGTGAATTATTGGTACTTTATTTTATCGACCCCGTAAGGATGAAAGGCAAAGTTAACCGCGGTGGGATTTGAACTCAGAATGGCAAGGGCCGTAACTCTATGCGTCAAAGCATGGCGTCCGACCCTCTTCCGATACTGACAATCCACCAATAATATCATCTCGTTCAGTACTCAAATAATTCCTACAATTCTCTGCTTTGGACTAAATTCACCAAAAGTGGGATTTGAATTTAGAAATCAGGTAGCCGGAAAACTGAGGCCTGATGTTTTATCCAAAGCTGTACGAATCCTTCAGGTCGGTGCCATTGTATTTTTTCGGTATTATTTGCTCATGAGATTCCTTCAAGCTACATAGTTTTGAAACGGAATGATATATTAAACTCAATTCTCACTGTTGATGTATGTAAAACCAATTACTCATTTAGCATTTCAGGAAATTAGAAAGTAGTACGTGGTTGCAATTATCACGATTCTTAATCCTCTACCTAATAATTTGATATCAGCACTGGTCACATAGATTAATTATAAATATTGTTACTTATATCCGTAATACAGATTTTATATAAACTAACTAGGAATCATACTAATGGTCGCACACACACTTCTAGATGAAGTATTATAATCTTAATCAAACCGACTCTGGACTCTTATTCTTCGCATATCATGGTATTCTCCATGTTTACTTTATGTCTCATAAATCTAAAGACTGATCTTGGTATCACAACTCTGTGTCACTCTATTATTATTACAGTTAATTATGTAACATTTTGTTTTTTTCAGCAAACTTCGGAATCTGTCTAATCGCCGTCCACACAGTATTATCTCTCCGCCGTGTTGTTTCATCTATTCCGTATAGCGAATTCTAATTTTATAGACAACAGTAAGATATGTAAAAGGTAGGTCAGAGTTTAATACAATCGGTGAATTTCCGATAACAGTAGATTTACAATATCACAGAGCATATATAAAATGAATAAAATTAACCAGGATTAAATAACATTAAATTGTTTTATTTATTTACAAACGTTTCTATCAACACAGTAAGAAAATAAATTTTTCATCAGTATTTGTTTCTTCAATGTCTATTAAACAACATAAATACAATAAATATTTACCAAACAGATATCTGGACACCTCCATTGCGAAACCGTATGCAGATTAATATGCAGTTAGGAAAACGTTAAACATTTGTGAAAGACTAAACACGAAATTTATTGGTAATAAACATATAACGTGCACTGACGAAAAATTACTTAGTTTAACATTTACACTCTAAAAAAGGATTTTATTCAGTACTCTATCAGATGGATATTATTAATTCATTAAAGCCGTATAGGAGCGGTGGGATTAGATGTGATCTGCACTAGAAATAATAAATTCTGAAATTAGTCGTCTCCACTCTAGAAATAAGATAGTCCCTTTTTGTCTTCATAGCCAATTTCACTCTTTTTAAAATAAAAACCTGTTTACGTTCTATTTTTCCTCTTCACGCACAGAATAGTCCTCACATGCATCCTATATATTTCGAGAGGGCGGCCCTTTATTACAACTATGACCTAAGCAATTGTGGCTTCGAGAAAATATTTTACTCTCCAGACCATCGCCGTATATCTAGCAAAATAAAATCCAGGCAGAAAGCCATCGTGTGTTTTGTGTCTCCATTCGCGCTCAATGTAATTACGAAATTCACATTACATTCAGATCTACATTTCTTGTAAGCCATAAATAATGACAAATATTTATACGACGCACAGACAAAATAGGCTATTCGTGTACCAAAAACATGAAATCACACACCACCAGCAAATGTAAAAGCCACCAATCTTACGGATGTTCATGCAGAGAGTCAGAACTACGCACACTAGATCAAAATCAATACTCCAGTGGGGTTATATGAAGCAGAATTCACCTCCACCAAATAGAACCATCTCACAGAAGCGTGTCCGAGAGCTGGTTCAAAAGTCTTTTCCAGAACCATGAAACGACCATCAGATATCCAGACAAAAAGAAATATACCAGTTTGCTTGCAAACCAGTGGTGGAACCCCAAAGTGATCGGCACAGCATTCTCTATTAAATGGAGGACACTGAAAAGATCAGGCCCCAACTTTTATGGGGCGAAATTTTGTTAGCCTTTTGATCCGAAACGTGGAATATACTCTCAGAATGCTGCTTAAATACGAGCCTTCAATGTTGTCCCCAAATTTGTTCTAGTAAAGTGTCTAAACCAGATTAATATTTTCGACTTTTCAAATTTAACCTTGTCCCTTTGTAAGACACGAGTTACTTACCTTCATTTTGATAGAGTTAGCTCCCTTTCCGTTTATATAATTTAAGGTTCTTGTCTAATTAATGGATAATTTCCGGACCACTTGCCTTTGGAACTCTCCTTATACTTTCAAAAACCTACTCGGTTGGACGCCAATGTTATTATGACAAGCTAAATGATTTGGGATAAATATCTCAACGAAATATAAGTACCAGTATATGTCACTGTTTTTACTGATTATATATATATATATATATATATATATATATATATATATATATATATTTCGTTTCTGAATTTGTCTAGCAAGATTCTTTATTTGAAAAGGTGTGTTGAAACCGATATTGTTATGCTTTGGGAGGGTCATGTTACCAATAATGAACTCCAACCAAAATTAAATAGAAAACATGAATGGAATAGCAACATCACAACTTACAATTAAGGACAAAATGAAAACACACACACATACATAGAACAATCAACCAACTAGTAACATGTAAATAAACAAATAAATAAACAAATATAAACACACACAGACACCCGGATGTAACACATGCGCAAATTAAGCACACAACACACACAACACACACAAAAACAAGATGGCGTAGGACAGAACAAAGGAGAGGTACACAAACAAAGAAAATAATCCCCAGTCACTGAAGATGTCACATAATATGTGACGAAAGAATTTTGACAATATATGAACAACCGTCGGGTTGTGGAACGAACCAGCCAACCGGAAATTTATAAATTTAACTTATAATAAATTGGAGTGAAAGCTGCTGGTGCGTGTGTTCCTTATTGGCAACATAACCCTCCCAAAGTATAACAATATATATATATATATAACTTAATAAAATAATGAATAAACAAAGAAACAGTTCCTTATATTAAACAAATTCATCATTTTACGATCGTTTCTAGGATATATATGTGTTAGAGTTGGTATGCATATTCTATAGATCTATGTACAATATTTATACAAACTATCAGAGGGAATATACATACCTACACATATATATGCTGTCTTCAGAAATAATGATATTTGTTTATTGAAAAAAAACAAAGATGCAATACAATAGGTCTGTTTGGGAACAGGTTTTGAATTGACCAATAGAGAGATAGTGAGGGTCAGGTTAGTAATATAGTAGTAGAAGAACCGTAAATTATGGTTAGAGGAAGGTAGATTTCAGTTTTAGATGGAAAAGAATATTATGAATGAAGGATTATTTTAGGGAAGAAATAGGTCTTATGCTGACCTCAGAAATAATTTTATTTGTTCATTGAATAAAACCAACAAAGATCTAATATATTCTGTCTGTATGGTAAGAGGTTTAGAATTAACCAATAGAAAGTTAATAATTGGCCAAATGGTAAAATAGTAATAATTGAAGCTTATTTTAGGGGTGAAAATAGGTCAGGTGGTCAGTAAAAGGTATACAAGCAGTTGCTGTTATAAAGTAGTAATGCCAATACAAATATCTAAGGTGACTAAAGTTTTAAGATAAGAATGTTAGTGAAAAACATACATCTATGAAAAGAATATAAATTAATTTAATTGATGGGTATAATTTATATTGATAAAATTATACTAATACATATAGATATGATAAATAAGAGTTAGATGCAGTTGAAAAGTGCTGTTAAAAATGAGGGGAAATTAAAAGAATATAAAAATAATATATATATATATATATATACTTATACATATATATATATACACATATATATACACATACACACATATATATATATATATATATATACACTTAAATATACATATATATATATACATATGTATACACATACACACACACACATACACACATATATATATATACATATATATACACACATATACATATATATATATATATATATATACATAGATATATACATGCATATATACATACATACACATACATATATACACACACATATACACTTATATATACATATAATTATTGGGGGGGGGGATTACATTTATTAGTGAGAAATAGTAAATATATATAGTTTTCAAGGAACATAGAGTCATAACCTGAAGTTAAAGCATATATATGTTTACTTAATGGTATCAGTTTTAGGAAATGATATTTGTAAGAAGGAAAGCAAAATTATGTAGTTCATCAGTAGTAGAATATTAGTTATAGGTTAACTAAATTAAAAATAGTTTATATATTAATTTCTGAAGTGTATATTAATTAGGTTTATAATTTTTAAAGCAGAATTATGTAGTTCATCAGTAGTAGAATATTAATTATAGGTTAACTAAATTAAAAATAATTTATAAATTAATTTCTAAAGTGTATATTAATTAGGTTTATAATATTTAAAGTTTTTTCTCAGTTTATGATTACACGATATTATTAATTCCTGTCGCTTATTTAATAGGATATCCTTAGATTTCATTATTTCAAAACGTTCTTGGGAACATAATCTACATTCATTTCTACTATTTTGATAAGGGGTGGCCCTTTTGAGCACACTCCAGGTCAGGTCATATTCTATATTCCTCTTTCTATAACTATTTATTATTTCAGCTAGAGATGTTGTATTAGCTAGTGCGGCATTTTTAAAACTATGTTTGTGGGTATTAAATCTTACCTTAAATTTGTTAGAGGTAGCTCCTATATATGAATAAATTGAGTCCTTAGTGTTAACTTTACATTTATATACTATGTTATTAACAAGGCAATTTCCTTTTAATGGACAGTTTGCCTTGTTTCTACAGTTACAACTTTTCGTGAATCCTGTATCTGAGGAGATATTATGGTTAGTTTGATGTACTGGTGGTATACTCATGGTTTTTTTACATTTATATGCATTATAGGCACTTATATTTTGTTTTATGTTTTTGGTTGTTGAGTAGGAGAATTTAACCGTTGATCTATTTAAGATTTGATGGTATTTGTGGTTTGGCGGGAAGTTTTTCTCTAGGATATTAAATAATTTTTTAGGTATATTATCCTTAATTTGTAAATTAAATGGAGCATTGTACCAAGTAACTCGTCTATTACGGTTTCGATGTTGTTTATTGTTTTATAGGATGCATCCTGATGTTTATTAAGAGAATTATTGTTAATGACCTCACCACACACATTTTTAGTTAGATTTATTGATTTAGGTGTTTTAGCTTGTTTATTAGGAGTTTTATTATTAACATTTATTAGAGTTGTAGGATGAGTAGTTTTTTGAGAGTTACTATACTGTATATTAGAAGAGTTAAAGAAATTTGGTTTTATGTTGGTGTTTTGGGGTATAGTGTGAGTGGAATTTAGGTGTGTATGTTTCATTTGGTGTTTGTTGGTAATATTAGGTTGTATGTTTGTAGTGTTATTGGTAGAAGGTATATATACTAATCTATTTTTGTGGCCACTTCTAGCTAGAGCTTCGTTATAAAAGGTCGCATTTTTATCAAATACATCTTGGTTAGACGAAAGGTTAGAAATTCTAAGTGATATATTATATGCAAGGTTTTTAAGGATAGATTTAGGGTGATTAGATTGTGAGTGTATGTAGTGTAAATTTTGGTTGGGTTTATGGTAAGGTTGGTAGATACCCGTAGATAAGTCTAATGTTATATCTAGGAAATTAACTACTTTACTTGTGTTTTCAAATGTAATATCTAGACTATAATAGTCTTCGAGGAAAGTTCTAATAAGCTTTTTATATTTTTCTATCTCTGAGAGGCTAAGGTTATTGGAAAGAAGAAGACAGTCGTCACGATATAAACCACCTTTAAGGTGGGGAAAAGAAGCATTTATGTTAACAAGAAGAAAGAGGCCCACAAGATCAGTAATTTGGGCAGAATCGCTTGAGCCCATAGTAATATCGAATAGATTACTATATGTGTTTCTGGTCCAGTATTCATTCTGAAATTCCAATAGTGTTAGTCTAACATGTGTAATAATATTAATGTCATCCAAAGTTAAGTTAGATCTATTTTTAGCAAATATCAAGGCTTTGTTCAGGAGTATAGAAGAAGAATAATTATCTATATCAAATTGTAGAAATGAAGCAGAGGATTTATTTCTAATATTATTAAACCAGTTAATATATATATATATATATATATATATATATATATATATATATATATATATATATATATATAATTATATATACACATATATACATATATATATGTGTGTGTGTGTATGCGTGTGCGTGTGTGTATAACCCATTGCTATAATTTTCGATATATCGAGATCACCTCATTGAGTGCTTAGTAACAATCTCAGAAGATTAATTTCGAAAAATGTTAATCGCAGCTGCAACTTCGATTTTACTCACTATTATTTTTTTTCCTAGCTTTTACGCATAGAGTTACGGCCCTTGCCATTCTGAGTTCAAATCCCGCCGATGTTCACTTTGCCTTTCATCCTTACGGGGTCGATAAAATAAAGTACCACTAATGTACTGGGTAATTGCTGGCCTTGTGCCAAGAGTAGAAACAATTATTTTTTCTCCTAGCCTTTATAATAATTAATTAATTAATTGATTAATTGATTAATTATTTTTTGTTTGTTTGATAACCTAGTTGAGCGCTTACTTTAGAGGCTGTGAATAAATTATTTTGTTCACACTTTTGAATATGTCCGCCAAAGCCCGGATATGAATCTTCTTTTCTTGAGAAAGAATGCGTGACCCTGCTGCCAAGATGACTGCTACAGTCCTTGCCATTGGTGTTAATAAGCGCCTGTGGTGGATAACGGAACGAAATGTCTGTTGAGAAAGGGACATTACTGGCTTGCATATTACGCAACTTGGAGTGTAGTTTTCGGATTTCTCAGAAACCAATCGGAAGTATATATACAATTGTTCCTACTTTTAGCATCAGGCCAACAATTACTAGTACTTTATGTTATCGACCCCGTAAGGATGACAGGCAAAGCTAACCTCGGCGGGATTTAAACTCAGAATGGCAAAGGGCGTAATTCTATGCGTCAAAGCATGGTTTCCGACCCTCTACCGATAATGCCAATCAACCGGAAGTATATATATAATATCTATCGTTCAGGTCCAGGTTCGTCTTTAACCTTGTATTTTCGTTGTTGTGGTGGCAATGTGGCAACATCTCTCCGGTCACATGTTTCACTCTGTCACACCACTAACGTATTGTTATTACTCTAAGCTATAATTTATCGATTTAGCGATATCACCACATTGCGTGTTTCGTGCCAGCTTTAGAAGATTGATTTCGAAAAATACTAATCGCAGCTGCAACTTCACTTATATATATACATAAATACAGACACACACACACACACACACACACACACACATTCACACATACATATATATATATATATATATATATATATATATATATATATATATATATATATATATATATATATACATATATATATATATATATATATATAGAGAGAGAGAGAGAGAGAGAGAGAGAGAGAGAGATGTGTGTGCGTGTGTGTGTTTGTTTGAATGAGTGCATTGGAATACTTCTATTTTTATATAGCTAAGTGTAGGGTACGCTAACATGTACATGCCTGTTTTTTTTCCTTTACATTTACGTGATCACACATAATTGATATTTGATATTATATTAACACGAGTTAAGTGCGTATATGCATATAGGGATTCAAAATCCAACGCTTACTTGCTTTCCTATAACGTATTTGTATTGACTTGGTGGGCGTGATGAAGTGTTTATTGTAGATGTTGATATTTTTCTGCAGATCACCGTTCATCGACCAAACAGGTGAAGAAAATTTTAGCTGCGTCTATCCCATTTTTATTCTTCTTACATTGTGTAAAGAATACAGTACAACATGTTCCCTGACATCACATAATAAGCCAATAGGATGTGATATAATGGCGAATAAACTGCTTTATTTTGCTTATGTGTTTCTTAGCTTATATACGTAATTTTTTACTCGATGTTATGTTGTTCCCACACATATGCTGTTATATATGTTATTGCTTGATTGTTTATTTGTAAGTGTGCAATATGTGTTAATAACTGACATGATATTATGCGTAGGTGTATGTGTTTGAGTTTGCTTAAGGAGACATATGTGTCGTAGTGTTTCAATATCAATCTTCTAAATATCGTGGATACTGTAAAGTACTGCATAATTCCAGAGCATGCTAGAACAGCAACAATAGCTGCATACATAATATAATAATAACTTTTCTGTTAATAGGGCATTCTTATATAGTATTTGAAATTGGAAATACTAGGAAAATGAAGACACATTAAGTAAATATATCCTACGATCATTATTCGAACCAGCTGGAACGTATTGTTGCACAATGTCAATAATACGTTGGCTCCTGCACAACGTAGATTCCAAATTGTGTGTATTAATTTATGTATCTCCACATTTAGAACTTGCTATCTGCAATCGAAACATATTTGTATAGGAAATATTTCTTTTATTCCACACGGTCAGAAATATACAGAAACGAAAATGTACTTTACAGCTCCGAGACAGATTTATATACAGTAACACATTTTATCGGTTTCACAAAATGTTATGACATAGAAAGACGTAACTTTTCTTTTCAATTTTGAACATCGTCAAAACTCGTGGAGGCAGTAAAGTTTTCAAGTGTATTTTGAACTTCTTTTCGTTATGTTCATTATTTAACGGCTTATAAGACGCCCCTCACTTTTGAAAGGCATTAACAAAAAAGAAAATAAATAAGTTTAAACTAAGAATGTCAGGTGAAGCGTATAATGTTTGTATATCGTATTTTTTTTATTTTCATTCTACTTCAAATGCTAGTTGTAATATTTTCGAATATTTCTAAAACATGAGGAGATGTGAAAATAAATATACTTTATTCTATACTTTAGATTTTGTGTTGTAATATTTAGTATAATTTTAAAACAAAAGAAAATGGAAATAAATTTATGTTACTCATCATAAAATTTATTCAACTTGTAGCTTTTTTTTTTTTAGAAAAGAGTCGCACTTGGTGAAGAAGCTATCGCCACAATGTTTACATTTTCATAGATGTTTACGGTATAATTTAAGGACAACTACAGTACTAGAAGAACAGAAAATAAGTAAGTTTAAACTAAGAATGTCAGGTGAAGGGTATAATGTTTGTATATCGAATTTTTTTATTTTCATTCTACTTGAAATGCTAGTTGTAATATTTTCGAATATTTCTAAAACATAAGGAGGTGTGAAAATAAACTTAACCTTGACGTTATATTATATTCTGGCGCAAGATGATATTCTGGGACATTTTATTGAACAGATTTTGAGTTTATAAGCCGTCAAATATAGTATATAGTTGTAGTTATAATGTGTTAATTAATCAGTGATTAGTTTCGAAGTCGCAAACCTCGATCAATAAACGCCGGAATGAACAGGATTAAACAGACTGCATCAGTAAACATTTCCTATTATCATATAGTGTCCCGCAGGTCTTTCTAAGACCGAGTATAATACTGAATAAGAAAGCAATGCGGTTATCCTTCTCCACATTTTATTTATTATGTAATAGCAGTTCTACACAATTTCGCGTAACTGTTACGTAGTTGTACACACTCAGGCACGATTTTGTGAGTCAGCTCTCAGCTGTATATACTTTCAGTGATTTACATTTCGATGTTGATGCTTGACTACTCTGTCAATATACTGACAGGCTAGTGGATAGGGTAGAACATAACTGGTTATATTAATTATAAAATGTACACACACACACACATATATATATAGACATACATATATATATATATATATATATATATATACATATATATATATATATATATATATATATAAATATATATATATATAATATGAAGGATGGTGGATTAGCAGCATTTCTATACCATCGGATAAAATACCATTGCGGATTCGTTCTAGGCTTTTTATATTTTGAGTTCAAATCCCATCGAGATCAACTTTGCCATTTATCCTTCAGGGGTCTATAGAATAGCGCAATATTCAAGTACTTAGGTTGCATTAATTAACTTCGATTTTCTACGATATTTTACTAGCCTAGGAACAAAATTAAGAATCAATATCTAACTTTTGAAAAAAACTAAATGTTCCATCCTATTATCAAACCCATGTAGCCATGTTCAATTTGGAGTTGTTAATGTCAATTGAAATTAGTGTCTTAATGTTTCTCGTCATTAATACAAATAAACAACTCCATTTTACTGACCGAGTTGGTAGTTAGTTTTATTGGTTGATTACACTGATATGAGGAAATCGAATGTTTGATTGGTCAAAATGATGGCAATTCAATCAACAAAGATTTGCCGTTACGTAGCAATCAATGAGATAGTCATTTTATAGGTGTGGATATGGTAGCTATATATGTGCTTTTAATATTTAATCTGGCCTTATCTTCAGTTTATTACAATTGTTTTCGAATAATGAACATATTAATTCATATGTAGTAAAAGATTATGCATTATGTTTCATTAGCTTTACTCTTTTACATATATGTTGTGTTTTTAATTTTAATGTCTTGTTAAAAGTAAATATTTTATTTGTTGGTTTTGTGTATATGTATCTCAACAGGTTTATTGAATCAAGATGAAGCATTAGCAGTAAAATTTATTTGATTATCTTTGTCAAATTCAATTTACACTTATAATATCTTCAACAATGAATGGTCGTTGTCTAGCTATACCTGTAATTATAAATTCCGACAGAATATCCACATCTAGTTTGTATTTTTTAAATTATTAACAAGATAATATAATCAGAAACGAAATTTCATAGAAACTCTATTGATTCTCAAATATTGCATTACCTGACACCGAGACATCTGGAAAGATTTTGACATATATTTTAAACATGCCTTTCCACTAACAAAAATATCAATTGACATGCATGTAAATTCATATCACTCATATCATTCCTAAATGATCCGATATAAGGGCACATTGTAATAATAAATATTCCTAGAGTGGTAGCTTTTCTGTCATAATGCAACCCGAAAAATACTAATGAAATCAAGTACGAACAGAATTAGCCGAGAAAAGCGCTTAGTTCTGTTCAATTCTACGAATATCTTCCCACCAATCGATCTCAGTATCAATTATTTAATCTTTAATTCGGTACAGAGGATTCGTATTTCATCTATGTCTGTTACGATATAAAGAACGGCGACGTAGGAGAACACTAATAAAATAAAAGTAGAATTGCTCAAAACAGATTCTCCTGCTCAGTTGATCAAAACAATTGCATATACCTAAATCGAGAATCCAGCTATATGCATAGCTGTGTGTGTGTGTGTGTGTGTGTGTGTGTGTGTGTGTGTGTGTGTGTGTGTGTGTGTTTGTATACGTGTGTGTGTGCATGCATGCGCTTGCGTGTGCATGTTTGCGTGTGTGTGTGTATGTGCGTACGTGTGCTTGTGTGTGCATGTGTGTGTGTGCGCGTGTGTGTGTAGGAATACTTGCTTACACCACTTAAATAATAGCAGCCAACTGTACTTTTAAACTACTCGATATCCGATCGCGTGGACAGAAATGAGCACTTAGCTTTATTCTTCGTATTGTATCTGACTGATCAAAGTATGTTACGCGAAGCTTCGAGTAACAACGGAGTGACTTACTAGTAAATTCACATAATTTCACACATGTAAATATGCGCAGACACAAATTCACAGATACAAATACACACACACAATATATATATAAACATATATATATATATATATATATATATATATATATATATATATATATATATATATATATATATATATATATATGTGTGTGTGTGTATATATATATATATATATATAGCGTTTGTATATGTTTTTAGCTTGCTTGGGTACACTTCGGTCATGTATATGCATTTCACACGCCTGCTGTTTATGGGTTGCATGACCCCTGTCGACATCCGAAAGAAAAGTTTATCTACAAAAGATATGAGAGAACGTTACTTAATAATGCCACTAAACTGAAGAAATTCTCTTCGGAACAGTTGGCAATCTAATGGAAAATTATAATGAAACCAACTGGTAATGGAGGACGTGACTAATTGATCAAGGCTTACAAACTGATTGAATTACTGGTAATTACGAAGTATTGACATTTTGTCTTCCTCGAAATGCAACGTCTTCAGCTAGCTAATCAAAAGTGTACGCTTTGTAGTTTGGTAAAGGTGATATGCAGATGATAAACATATTACGAACTTAACCTTTTGCTTACGGAAAATTTCAATTCAATCAATGTGTCGCCATTTTCTTTCATAAAATTTATTTACTTTAATTTCTTCCTTTCTTTTATCATCTATTCTTTCACAGTAGCCAAACAACGTAGTCACTTTGATTGAATTTAAGTTTGAAAAACAAAAAATGTGACGAACTAAAAAATCAAATGAATAAAAAATAACTAATTATCGAAGATAAGATGCCAACATAAACTACTTGTGTCCATATACCATAAACCTTTGCGCACCGAATATGCTGTCATAATGACAGTGAGATATATGAATAGCTGATAATTTAGTAAGATATCTACTAAGTCAGTTTTAAATTGTTATGAATTTAAAGTTAGTTGGATTTTTCGAGTTCCTAACAACACTCACATGAATGTCATAATTTAAAAATCAAATTACAAAGTTAAAGCTCAGCTCAGTATCACGGGAAATTAATTTTCCTTGTTCTTGCTGTTTTCAAAACCTAGTTCACAGTCGTTTGACCAAACCTAAAATCAAATGCATTCTGTCTATAATCGTTCTGCCCTTTTACGTATGTTTATAATTACATTAAAACTACACGTTTACGTGGGTGTTAATTTTGAATCTTAGGAAATACTTGACGTCAGAACTGCAAACTTACGGACACTTGCATTGATTTTAAAATGTTCCATTGCCATTGAACTTGTCTTTGTTGTAGTTCTCATCAAAGTTAACGCTGACTGTGTAGACCCTTTAATCTATATCTTTACATAGTTACGATATGTTACTTGAATATTTGACAGAATTTCTATAAGACAAATCTTTGCAATGTTTCTGGCTATCTACATACGTCAAACTACAGGTGTAATGCGTTACATACATACTTTACATTTGTTCGCATCAGATTTGCAACTTCTTGGTAGCGATTTACTGAGAAGTGTTTGGTAGTCGTTACATATGATGGATTACATACAGTGTTTAACATTTATTGCGCATTACCGTGTACAATAGGCATCACAGTTCCTATTGTTCGCTTGAGGTTGTAGCCTTTCGTACTCATTTTTACACGCTTAACAAATTAACATCTACTTACTAAATGACTAGTGAAGAAATTTAGACGGGAAACGTTTAAGAGAAAAATATGTTTCTCTTAGAAACATAGAATTTTTTTCTGTGAGGCTATTTAGCTTAACTATTGCAAACCAATCTAATCGAATAATTTAAAAAGTTCTACAATTGTTTGCAAAAGCGACTTTTTTGGAGTTTTACGAATTGTATATGAACTGCCACGAACTAACTAACAAGGAGTTTAACCAAGAGCATACGACACCTAATTTTCTGAGAATACTGACACATGCATTAAACAATGGTGTGTCTGGAGCTGAGATATATTAGAGCATTTTAGGTCATTGAGTGAGGTGTATGGCAATTTTAGCTGCTATTTCTCGTAGCTCGACAGATGGCGTAGAGGTTCTCATATTATATCAAAGTGGGTGTAAATAAACTTGGCAAATCTAATTTATTTCCTTCGTTCATGCTAATAATGTTAGTAAACGATTTTTGAATAGGATGCGGGTAGGCAAATGGAGCATTTAGTCAATGGTGATGATAGGGGTGGGGCATTCGAATATATTTAGGCCACTATATGATCAGAATTCATTGTATATTCCCCAATAGGATGATAAATATATAAAAAAACTAGACAAGATTAAAATCAGAATATATATAAAAAATACAGCATAGTAATAAAACTGAAACACAATAGATTTAGAAATCTAATGCATTAATGGTTATCTATATATCCAAAACAGAGAATGTATGTCTGTCTGTCTGACTCCCTAAAACTCGCGAATCACCCAACCGATTGTTTTCAAACTTTACACATGTAATACGTATGGTCCTGTGAATTTTTTAAAATGCCCTATGGACTGCATTAGGCGATTTAGCGGTCTATCTCTGTAATTCTTAGTCTTTCTTTTCAGATAGATACATAGGTATAATGTCGCACCATTATAATATCTATCTGTATGTCTGACTGTCTGCATTACGTCATTATGACGCGATCAGTGTGAGTGTATATATGTATATATAATGTGTGTATATATATATATTCTTATGCGTCTTCACGAACCAAAGTATCGTCTTCCTGTGTTACTTTGGTCGCAACGTTTTTCGAAATATTTACATCTGCGTTCACAGATTGATTTTTTTAGTTTCAGAAGATCCCGTTATGGGTGAAAGCAGCGATTCTTTGCTTAAACTTTAATATGTTATTGTAATATAAATATTGGTGTACATATATTTTTGCATACACAAAAACAAAATATAAACAAACAAGGCCGTCGATTACATAATCACATGCATTACTGACAGATATTTTTGCATACACAAAAACAAAGTATAAACAAACAAGGCCGCCGATTACATCAGTTAGTCTTAGTATACTTCATACTGCTTTTAGGTAGAAGATCCCGTTAAGGGTGAAAGCAGCGACAAACAAGCCCGGCGATCTCATTTGATTTTTTTTTGTTTCAGAAGATCCCGTTAAGGGTGAAAGCAGCAATTCTTTGCTTAAACTTTAATCCGTTATTTTTATATATATATATATATATATATATATATATATATATATATATATATATATATAAATTATATATTCGTGTACAGATATGTTTACATACACAATAACAAAATATAAACAAATGTATTTATATCACGAGGCTCGGTAAGGATAAATATATATCAAATATATGAGAACCCTAGAGCAAATCCCGAGCAACGCCAGGCCATTCTGCTGGTATTATATTATTAATTCCGGGCGGTGGATTGGCAGTATCGGTAGAAGGTCGGACGCCATGTTTTCCAGCATAGTTACGTCCCTTTACGATCTGAGTTCAAATCCCGCTGAGGTTGACTTTGTCTTTCATTCTTACGTGGTCGATAAAATAAAGTACCAGTAATGCACTGGGTAATTGCTGGCCTTGTGCCTAAAGTAGAAACAATTATATTATTAATTCCTAAAATAGGGCGGTGGATTGATTAGCAGTATCCACTAAGCGTCGGACATGTTTGGAATCACAGAGTTACGACCCTTTACCTTCTGAGTTCAAATCCCACCGAAATTATCTTTGCCTGTCATCCTTACGGGGTCGATAAAAAAGCACCAGTAATACACTGTGTCGATATAATCGACTTTCAAAAATTGCTAGAATGGTGTCTATAGTAGAAATCATTATGAATTCATTCTACAGACACAAATCTACACGTTTTTTTGTTTTAAGTCATTTAATCTACCGAATAATTAGGCTCGAATTTATTAATGGACTCCAGAGAAATTAAGACGATTTGACGGGTGATTTGAACACAGAATATAAAACACGGAATAAATTATCCAAGATATTTTGCTCGAGGATTTTCCGAATTTTCGGAAAATGTCTCATTAAAAAAATTATTCCTAAGAGGTTCTACTGTAAAGAATTAATCAAGCGCAAGAGAAGGTTGATCAAATCTAGCCCAGTACTTGACTGGTACATTCTTTTATCGGGTCCAGAAAAATGATATGTTTAAAAGACTCCAGCGTGATTTGAACTCATGCCTTAAAATGACATAACTAAAGACAGCTGATGTGCTTTTATTCATCGCAATGTGGATCTCAGCTATACTAATAAGTAAGCAAACAGAATTATTAGTGCAATATTAAAAAATAACTGGAAAATCAAATGAAAGATTTTCCTGACACAGAATATTTTTCTAGAAACAATAACGTTAAATGTATACAGGGACAAAAAGGAATTCCCAGTGTTTAAAAGACAAAAGTAAAAGAAAGGATGAAAACACACCTCGAAAATTCACAAAGATAACAAAAGTGATAGCAAGGTGTCGAGATGTTTCTTGAAGACATCCACCTCCACACCATGCAGATCTCTCAGATCCCTCGGCATCTTGTTGAAGAGTCGAGGGCCATTGAATCCCAGGCTATTGCAATATCTGCTCCTTATTCTAGATGTGGAATACTGGACCTTTGCCAGCACACAGTGACGTCCTGTTCGACGGTTGGTCTAGCTCCCAATGCCAAAGTTTGGTGCTAGTCCCTCCAGGATTTTCTACATGTAGATCACTGCGTATCTCTCCCGTCTTCGTTCCAAGGAGTAGAGGTTCAGTTCTTTTAGCCTCTCCCATTAGCTTATCTCCTTCATCGTCGCAATCCTCTTGGTGTAGCTTCGGTGGATTGCCTCAAGCTCCGTGGTTAGTTTGACACTATAGGGTGACCACAACTGGGAGCAATATTCCAGGCGGCTTAGGACAAATGTCCTCCATAGTGTCAACATGGTTTTCTCGGTTTCTTGTCTGGAAAGTCCTCAAGATCCATCCAGCGAGTAGTCTGCACATTGTCGCCACTTCCATAATGTGTGAGGAAAAAGATGCATCATCGCTCATGTCTATGCCCAGGTCTCGTATCGATTTTGACACGGGGATATCGGTCCCTCCTGGTCCTGCGTAACTGGTTTGTACTGTATTTGTGTTTGCAGGTTTGTATTATAGGGCTTGGAATTTGCCAGCATTAAACTGCATGTTGTTGTCTTCCTCCAATTTGTATATGGCATCCAGATCTTGTTGTAAAGGGCAGCGTCAGCCGGGTTTTGATTGCCTGTGCTACCTTACTGTCATGAGCATAGCTAGTGAGTGATGTTCTTGTATGTACTACAGAATGCATGTCTGAGAGAGCCACCAAAAACATTAGTGGTCCCAGGACTGTGCCTTGGGGCACCCCACTTGTTAGTGATGTTTCCTTTGAGAGGGCCCCGTTTGCTGCGACTGTCTGGCTTCTGTCCTTTAAGAAGTCATGCAGCCACTCACCTACTTTTGCAGTTATGCTGAGTTCGTGTAGTTTGTGACATATCATACCGTGGCCGACCTTGTCAAAGGCCTTCGCAAATCAAGATATATCATGCCCACATGTAAGCTGTCTAGCAGTTGCTTCAGTAACCAGTCGTAGTGATGTAGCAGCTGTGTAAGGCAGCTTCTTCCTGGGCGGAAGCCATGCTGCGTGCTAGTTAGGCGGTCATTTTCCTCGAGGAAAGTGACCAGTTTCTTTCTGACGACTCGCTCCATGACCTTACTGATATGCGACGACAGGGAGACTGGCCTATAATTTTTGGCCTCCGCTCTGTTACCTCCTTTATGTATACGGCATATTGTGCCTTCTTTCAGATTCCTGGGTAGTATACCGCTAGCCAAAGAGCTTGTGAAGAGCGTCTTCAGTGGAGTTGCTAAGGCCCGCTTACATGTTTTAAAGACGACTGCTGGGAATCCATCAGGTCCAGCAGCTGAGTCTGTTCTAATTTCATATATTGCGTATACCACATCCTCCTCCGTTATGTCTATGTGGTTGATGGTCGCCATGTCTTCCTGTAGTGTTGTGGCATCAAAGAACTCCTCTGGCTTTGTTATTTGCATGTGCCTCAATGGACATGTGAACACACTTTTGTACTTTTCGTTCAGTATTTCACATATCTCTTGGGGATTCTCTGTTAGTGAACCGTCTGTATGGAAGAGTGACCGAATCTTTCAGTGTACCGAGGCAGTTTCTTTTGCAAATTTTAAGAAGGCCTTAGGGTTTGATTTAATATTTTCTATGGCCCTGCTTTCTTTGCCCTCTCATTTTCATGGGAATGTTTGAGTGCAATATCGGTGTCAAGTAGTGCACGTTTCAAATAGGATGTCTTCTTGTTTTTGTTTTCTTGTTGTGCATTCAACTGGTTTCAGAGCTTGGTTCTACGTCTCATAAGGATTTCCCTATCTCTGGGAATAAGATTGTTGTGTCTGTTTGCCTTTTTCTCCGGGACAAACTTTTTGCATATAGTGTGTATCATTGTCATGAAGTGTTGAAATTGTGTGTTGGTGTCTTGTGTGGCGGTGTTTTCGCTACATATTTGCTTCCGGATTTCTCTCTTGATCTTTTTCCAGTTAATCTTGTAGAAGTTAAGGCTGGATAACGTCCCGGTGCTTCTTGATGGTTGTGTCTCTGTTGGTTCTCTCGGACCACATATCATTAGTTCTACTAAGTTATGATCCGAGAGAATTGTTGGTGTCACCTTTACATTGTGGATGAGCACCTCGTTGTTTGTAAAACAGGTCCAAGACATGTTCGCCTCTTGTTGGGAGGAGTACTGCTTGTTCCATGAACAGCCTGTGTGTGAGGGCCAGCAGGGACTCCGCCTGTCTCTGTTCTATTGGCGTCACTCCAGTAAGGGGGTGGCCCTCAGGCCATTTGACCTTTGGCAGGTGAAGTGTCCCAGCAGTGGAATGTTGAGACCCTGGTCCAGTTTGTCAAGGACCTCTTCTATCCTACTGAGGCTATCCTCAAATTTACCCTCACCAATGGGGGCATCGGGCGGCCGATATGTGACACATATTACTGTCTTTAGTTGCTTCATATGTACTATCAGTATGTCACAGACTAAGTTTGCATGCGTCAACAGTACAATTGGTGTGACGCATATACAGAGCAACCCCACCATGAGTTCTCTCCTTCCTGTCCGAACGAAATACAGTATATTTCGGTGTATGTATTTTTGCATCTACTATACTGCTTGTCAGGTGTGTTTCGGTTAGTACCATGCAAAATACTTGATTGCTTCTGGCTAAGTCTCCCAGGTTGGAAATGTTACTCATGTTAGTGAGTTTCACCAGGCCTCTGACATTCAGCAGTAGCACTGGTGAGACTTTTGGGGTGCCATCAATGGCTGTCGGTATGATACCTGGCCTGGTGTCAGCGGCGGCCACTCTGGGTCACTTAATTGTGGTGGTCTCGAGTGCTGGTGTGGGCGACCCTGGCTCTGAAAACGATGTAGCCATGTCAGCTGTCCCACAATTTTCTCTGCCATCACTAAAAAATGTTTCTGCTCTGCTGCTGCCATCTGTATCTCGTCGGCATGTGCGTGCCCTCTCCTTGGTGGAGCGGCACGCGCGATATCAGCATACTTCTCGAGCGGCTTCTTTTGGCTCTGGCTGGGGCATGTTGCGCGAGTATGATGGGCATAGTTCGCTTGGGGTCTGGGGTGAGCGAATCTGCAGCCCATCCCTGTCTCTCCATGCCAGCAGGTCGCGTTCCTGAAGAACTTGCACATTACCTGGTCTTTCTTGCTCCCAGTGTCTCGGTGCTTTCTGTTCTTCCTTTGGACAGTTTTCCACTTGTCCCTCTCCAATTGGTTCTCCTTCGGAAGGTGATTTCGCTTCTTACCTTTACCGTTTGCTTGTTGGTTGCCCGGCCTGCCCTCCCTGACTGGCGGCGGGTATCTCATTTTCTTTCAGGTCCGTGCTCGTGCTTTCTCACTTTTCTTTTTAATTTCCTCTCTCTTTCAACCCGTTTTATTCCTCCTTGAGTGCACGGCTTAGCATCACCACATGTGGCGCTATGGGGTCATAGACCTTCTCGATTTCTTTTATTTTTCTTTATATCTGCGCCAGAGTCCTCAGGAAGCCATGGTTCCTCAGGGTCTCTGCAATCATTTTGCTTGGTGGTGACCCTCAGCCAGGCTCCACCCTTTGATCAAAACCGCTAGTTCGATCTTTGACTAGTTGCGCTGGCTATTAATTTCACCTTTTCCCTGCATGCCGTTCATTTCGCTGTAGAGCAGAGAGAGAGATAGATAGCGGGAAGGGTAGGGAAAAGGTTAGAGAGGGAAAAAGAGAGTGAGAAAGAGATAAGTCCAATGAGGAATTCAAGGTGAGATTTAGAGGGGAAGAGAGAGAGATAGAGAGAGAGACAGAGAGCGTGTGCGATCTAGAAAAATTCAAGGTGCGATTTAGAGGGGAAGAGAGATAGAGAGAGAGAGAGAGAGAGAGAGAGAGAGAGAGAGAGAGAGAGAGAGAGAGAGAGAGAGAGAGCTTGTGCGATCTAGAGAGAGAGATAGAGAGAAAAAAAGAAAGAGAGAGCCAGCGTCAAAGATAGCAGCGTATACTTGAAACGGTCAAAGACAACCTTAAATATCAATGATTAATATCGTTCGAAAAACAATAATATTTCGTGGTTAAAAGACCAAAACAAAGTGAAAACATATGATATCATGAAATATAAAAGGAGAGGAGAGGAGACAAAATAAATAAATTAAAATAAGTTAATGAACCCCAAATAAGTTAAAATTATAGAATAGCGAGGGATTTATATATGTTGCTTTTAACTGCAGGTATCGGTTTGTTTACAAATATAAACAAAGGACACCGTATATATATCGTGAAACGTAGTTATCACAATATCAATATATCAAAAACAATAACAAATATATATGCTCACTGAGTTAAAAATAAAAATAAAATTGTATTAAATTATATTAAATCACGTCACACAAAATAAAATAAAATAAAATAAAATTAAATTAAAACTAGATTACGTTACTTAACTAGCTTTCTATATTCTATAAGGCAGACAAAGAGAGCACGTGTATGTGTCCCGTTTTTTAGAAGAGTATATCAAACAGCGAAAATAAATAAACCCATTAAAAACGCTAACATACGTAAAATAATAGCGTCAAAATATAGATACTCATCTGGTCCAGATGTTTTTTGTTAATTTTGAAGGGTTAGTAAAGTTATAACTTCCGTATATTATAATTCAATATATATATTTATTTAGGTTTGTTGGGTCACCATAGGATAGAACTGGTCATTCCGTATGGTCAACCTCCATGTAATATTATGGAGAGCACTCAACGTAATGCAACTCACCCGTCTTCGTTTGTGTAGTTGGTGGCGCGAGTACGGAGTTAATTATTATAAAATAACAGGAGGCTGGACTGGTGTAATTTCTTAAAAGGATTATGCTATGATCATTTCAATGACCGGGTTCACTATGAATCCGATGACATCATCAGGTATTCGAAATATAACAAAGGAATATAATAGACAAAATCCATGGGGCTGAAAAATCAGAGACATGAGGGCGGCCGAACACTTAGCAACTTCTACCCCGGTCGTCCGCCCTCAAGTAATGATTATATATATATATATATATATAAATATATATTTCGTTTCTGAATTTGTTTAGCAAGATTCTTTATCTGAAAACGTGTGTTGAAACCGATATTGTTATACTTTGGGAGGGTCATGTTGCCAATAAGAAACACACGCACCAGCTGTTTCACTTCAATTTATTATAATAAATTTATAAATTTATGAATTTATAAATTTCCGGTTGGTTGGTTGGTTTCACAACCAGATGGTTGTTTATATATTGTCAAAGTTATTTCGTCACACATCCTGTGACCTCTTCAGTGACTGGGGATTATTTTCTTTGTTTTTGTGCCTCTCCTTTGTTCTGTCCTACGCCATCTTGTTTCTGTGTGTGTGTTGTGTGCTCAGTCTGCGCATGCACCACATCCGGGTGTTTGTGTGTGTTTATATTCGTTTATTTATTTGTTTATTTACATGTTACTGGTTGGTTTTTTGTTCTATGTGCGTGTGTGTTTTCATTTTGTCCTTAATTGTAAGTTGTGATGTTGCTGTTCCACTCATGTTTTCTATTTAATTTTGGTTGGAGTTCATTTATGTTTATTGCCTCTGTGATTTGTCTAAACATTGCGTCTTTTTTGTGTGTAGATTCTATTTTTATTTCTATTTTCTCTAATTTACCCTTATGTTCTATTTTAGCATGTTGGTAGAGTACAGATGATTCTTTACTATCTTGAAGGTCTCGCCAGTGTTCATTTATCCTTTCCCCTACACTACGAGCTGTCTCACCTATGTACAGTATATTTTTATCTCTACATTGTCCTTCAGTACATCTCATGCTATATACTATATTTCTAGTTTTACAGTTAATATGGGGGCTTAATTTACAGGTTGTACATTTCTTATCTATACAGCGGGTCTTTGAAAAGTGTATGTCTTGCTAATAAGTGTTTTTATGGAGGTACCTGGTCTTTCTACTATCTTAATATTGAGTTTATGTTTATCTAGGGCCCTTCTAAATTTGTAAGTTAATTCACCTCTAGGGGTTGTATCGATGAACATTACACTCTGGTATTTATTGCTATCATACCATGAGTTTAGTCTATTAGCCTTATTCCTAGTTCTTTCTATTTTATTCCAAAATTTGCTCCTAGACAAGGGGCAGGTCCCATTTATGTCATTATTTACCATTTTTTCCCATTTGGTTCTGGCTCCTCTATACACTCTGATTTTATCTCTCTGATTGTAACCAGAGAACTGCATACGGTGGATGAAGTATTGTATGTGTCTCTCTAGTTCTTTGGGGTTTCACATGCGGGACACGTTTCTCATCACCCGTACCAAATCCGCAATCAGTATGTTGATTTTGGTATGGTCCGAAACAGCTGAGTTTCGGTGGATCAGATATATGGAAGTCATGGGTTTGGCATAATGGGAATGGAGGATTTGTTTTGTGTTATTAATGGTATATAACCATAACTCTGTGTCTAGTACAGGTAATCGATGGTTGGGGTGTTTGCTTGGGTAGTCTATAGTAATTCTAATACTCTGGTGGGTGGAGTTTGCTACTTGCTGGATGCTTTCCATTGTGTTTTTCTCTAATTCCTGACTATTCTCTAGTGGGTGGCTGTGTGTATGTGTGTGTGTGGGAGGGGGTTAACTACGATGTTTATATCATCAACGTATCGGGAGTACATTATCATGGTTAAGGGGTCTTCTAATTGTTTTTAAGTTTAAGTTTAAGTCTACTGTCCCACCATACCATGAATAAGTTAGCTATGTCTCCTGCAATGCTAACACCAATGGCTGCTGCTTCCTCTTGGGCATATGTTTTTCCATTAAATTTGAACATATGTTCCTTAAGGGTTAATTTTATTCTGGCCCCCACCGGATATGCAATCATTTTCTTTAGTTCATCGTGGTTTTCAGGTCCACCCGTTCCATCTATCTGTGTGGGTTTTCTTGGCCATTAAGGTAATGGTAGGTGGTCTGCCTCTTGCTGGTCTTGTAGGGCACAGGTTGCTAAGATCATATGTGTCTAGATAATTATTACTATAATAAATTTAAGTAGGAGTCCCAACTCACTTGTATCAATCCAACGGAACTCAACATTGCTCTCACTGATCATTTCTACGTATTTCTCCACAGCAAAATCCACGTCAATAGATGGATACAGGGACACAACATCCATACTACCTATTACGCAGTTTGTTAGGTCCCTAGATCGGTTACTCTCGCCGATTCTGCTGAGGAGATCTTCCGTGCTATCACACACATCAGGGGACATTTCAATGATGGGGCGTATGATCAGGGAGAGGAAGTAGGACAGTCTGTAGTCACTAGCAATGTTAGCTCCACAGACAGGCCGTGTTGGTGGTCCCGTGACAGGGTCACTGCCCGTTTTCTGTTCTTTTCGAAGCCCATACAACGCTGGCACGTCATTGTTCCAGGCCTGGAAGTTGTTGGCAGTCCTTTTGTTGGGCTGCATTATATTTGTCCACATCACCATATGGGGATTGAGGGCTTTTTCTCTATCCTCATGCTCTTGGGATGTTACTTCTCTTGTATTAGTGATGTGGGGTTGCATTGCCTGGATGTAGTTTGGCAGACTGTCAACCGACATTCTGCCAGACTTTATATATATATATATGAATATATATAAATTTATATATGGTTTAATTGATTTTTTGTGGTTAACTATGCTAATTGGGAGAGGAAATGGTGTATATGTATTATCAAATGATTCTATGGACATACTTTATAGTATATATATATATATATATATTGGTAAACGGAATAGAAAATGCTGACAAATTGTTCACAGTTGAAAAATGGTTTAATTAGGAATAAAAGAGTATTAGTGATTGTATGGGTTAGTATTCAGTTGTGGTTTTAAGTTTTTAAGTTATTACCGGTTGCGCATTTCTAAATGCTTTTACAAAATAATTTTGAGATAGAGTGTCCGTGTTGTTTGCTCTGATCTGATTAGTTTTGGGAATTCTATCTGTTTTCATGTTAAAAAAGTGGCTCCAGCGTTACTTTGGTGTTTCAAAAATTCTTGTGGTCAAAACAATTTTGATTGGTCGGTAGAGGTCATGTGAATGTAAACAATTGATTTTGCGCCAAGACTGTTTTTATGTTAAAAAAGTGGCTCCAGCGCTATTTTGTTTGCAAAAAATCTTGTGGTCAAAACAATTTTGATTGGTCGGTAGAGGTCATGTGAATAAAAAATTGGTTTTGCGCCAAGATTGAGAAATGACTCTTTCACAACAAATATCTGTGTGTGTGTGTGTGTAGTAGTAGTAAGGTGTTCGATGTTGTGATAAAGGTTAGCAGGGATGTGTGTCAAATGGCTATTAAGATAAGTGTGTGTGTGTGTGTCTGTGTGTATATATATGTGTGTGTGTGTGTGTGTGTGTGTGTGTGTGTGTGTGTGTGTGTGTGTGTGTGTGTGTGTGTGTATAGCAGAGTAATTCGTGGTAGCAGGGATGGTCAGTAAGAATGTGTCTGTATTTTTCAGCTTTTGTCTTATACGGATAAGTGCGTGTGTGTGTGTGTGTGTGTATAAGTCTCTTTGTATGTTAATGTACGCGTGTGTATGTGTGTGTGTATATATATGTGTGTGTGTGTGTGTGTGTGGGTGGACCAGTATTTTTTTCCCCCTGGTAAAATGGTGTACATTATTCGATTTTCAGTAAAATCGGTTCTCTTAATAGAACATCAAAAATCTTAACAATAAAAGGTGTGAAATGATATTCACTACATATATATACACATACATATATTCACTATATATATATATATATATATATATATATATATATATATATATATATATATACACATATATTTTTCTGTGTTGCACCATAGAGCATGTGTGTTTACGTGTGTCATTGTGTTTATATGTAGGTGGAGATGTGTGCTGATGTAGGTATGTATGTTAACGTGTGTATGTTGTGGGTTCGTCTTAGGGAGCAGTGTTTAGACGGGGTCCGTATTTGTTAATGAAGTAAGATTCCTTGCTGATGCGCTGGGTGTGGGTGGCATTATCTTTAAATTTGTAGAGGGGAAAGATTCTGAAGTTGGTATGATTTTGGGCGGCACAGGTATCAATGTGTTCACTCAGTGGTATTTTCCTGTATTCCCGTATTTTAATTTGGGATCTATGGACAGTCATGCGTTGGGGGAGGCTGTTTTTAGTCTGGCCTATGTATTGTTCTCGACAACCTGAGCAAGTTAATACATATATTAGATTTTCCGATGCACATGTGAAATTGTGTTTTACTATAAAACGTTGTCCATCTTTGAAATAGAATTCCGAACCCTCTATTAGGTTGATGCAAATGCCACAGTTGGGTCTATCGCATTTTTTTACTGTGGGTTTCGTTGTTGTGGTTGGCAGTACTTTGGCATGTGTTAGGATGTTTTTCATTGACTTGGATTGTCCTTTGCTCTTTATGATATCGTGTGTTCGTAGAATTTGGTTCATTCTATGGTCCTTTTTCAACACAGGGATGTTCTGGAGGATGGTGTCAAAGGCCTCATTGTTGAGAGGGTTGTGTGTGGAGATGTATGGAAGAGCTTTTAGTTTCGGTTGATTTACTTTAGGGTGTCTAAGGTCCTGGGTACTGAGTTTTAGGGCACCATGGATTCCATTGTCAATTAGTGATGCAGGGTAGTCCCTGCCTATGAATGTGTGCTTTAGTTCTTGTAGCCGTAAGTAGCAGATGTTTTTATTGGAGACTATAGTAGAGATTCTCTTGGCTAAGTTGTAGGGAATATTAATTTTAACGTGTCTAGGGTGGCAAGAGTTGAAGGGGAGATATTGCTTGGAGTCTGTGGGCTTGTAGTATATGTCTGTTTCTATTTTTTTGTTATGGATCGTAATGAGGATTTCGAGGAAGGGGAGTTGTTGATGGCTGTATTCCACCGTGAAGTTAATATTCGTGTTGAGCCCATTTATAAGGGTGTGAAATTCTTTAAGTTTTTCGATGTTTTCGTGCCAAAGGATGAAGCAGTCATCTAGATATCGCTTCCAGTTCCTTTCAATGTGTAAGTGGAGGGTGTTTCCAAATTTGTTTAGGACTTTAGTGTAGAGGGTGATTTCCAGGAATCCCATGACTAGGTTGGCATAAGTGGGGGCTGTTTTCGTTCCCATAGCGGTCCCAGATTTCTGCCTGTAGGGTTTGTTATTGAAAACGAAGTAATTGTTCTCTAAGATAAATTTGAGTCCCTCTATCACGAATTCTTTTTTGATGCGTTGTGGGAGTTCGTTGTGGAAATTATCCAGCCAGAATTGGATAGCTTCTATTCCTAGGTTGTGGGGGATATTGGAGTATAGGTTGACTACATCGAACGTCACTAGTAGGGTTTGTTCACACACTTATCTTAATAGCCATTTGACACACATCCCTGCTAACCATTATCACAACAGAGAACACCTTACTACTACTACTACATACACACACATATTTGTTGTGAAAGAGTCATTTCTCAATCTTGGCGCAAAACCAATTTTTTATTCACATGACCTCTACCGACCAATCAAAATTGTTTTGACCACAAGAATTTTTGCAAACACAAAATAGCGCTGGAGCCACTTTTTTAACATAAAAACAGTCTTGGCGCAAAATCAATTTTTTACATTCACATGACCTCTACCGACCATTCAAAATTGTTTTGACCACAAGAATTTTTGCAACACCAAAGTAACGCTGGAGCCACTTTTTTAACATAAAAACAGGTAGAATTCCCAAAACTAATCAGATCAGAGCAAACAACACGGACACTCTATCTCAAAATTATTTTGTAAAAGCATTTAGAAATGCGCAACCCGTAAAAACTTAAAAACTTAAAACCACAACTGAATACTAACACAGACAATCACTAATACTCTTTTATTCCTAATTAAACCATTTTTCAACTGTGAACAATTTGTCAGCATTTTCTATTCCGTTTACCAATATATAATAACTTGTGTGTTACACCTCTATTCTTTTATATATATATATATATACATACATATATATATATATACATACATATATATATATACATACATATATATATATATACATACATATATATATATATACATACATATATATATATATACATACATATATATATATATACATACATATATATATATATACATACATATATATATATATAAATGAAATTATTACAAAGGAGAATACATACTGTTAGAACATGTTTATACAAAAGCACCTACGTACGTTTCGCCCGAACAGGGCTTTTCAAGGGCAAACAAGTCGTTTGTAATCGCTCTGCTTATATTCTTACCCGCTAAATATTAACGCCTCCGGTATTTAACCCTGTAGGCTTAAGTTTTGAGCACAAATGTACCAGCTTTTGGCAATTAACTATATGTATCTTTTTTCCCTTTAAACCTCTACTCTTTCACGATACGAAAATATTCAGTTAATTTAACACAAACCTATCCGTGCCAGTGTATACATGCCGCATAAATAACCCGTTCTTCATCCTCTTTGTTTTATTTTTCAGAGAGATATATACACACTGTAATGGATAGAATGCATGTACAAAGCGTAATGTAATTTTTATCACACGTCGTAATTTAGCAGTATCGATATCATTTATACGGTCATACTTCGCTATGTTGGACTTCACTATTCACAATTCCAGGGCTATTACTGGTCAATAAGTCGGACCTCGAAATATCTAGTATTGTGCAAAAATAAAAAGCATTATTGATTTTCAGTTTCTTCCTTGGATTTAGAAGAATTTCTAGAGATTTAGAACCAATATATTGATTAATATATTCTACTGCCGTTTCTTCTGATGGTGTATTCGTATTTCATCATGAAGGTCTATAGAATACGTATTTTTCAAATATTAGAATAGCTATTTATTCACACGAGGTCACCAAACCCCAGATATATGTTGCTTTGTGCAAAAATAATAAATGTATGTTAACATTTCCATATTAGTTTAATTATGAAATAATCACAATTCTTCCATTTTAAGGGGGAACGTACAAATTCCGAGGGATTCACAATTTACACGAATCAATTTTAGGGTTTCCCAAAATAATTTCCACCAAATTAATTGTAAATATGAGGTCAATACAAATTGACTCCATGTATGCCATTTATTACATATTCTCTCCTATCTCATTATCTGCAAATTTGTACACACTATTACAAGTTCCGCTTTCTGCCAAAGTGAGAAACCTCTGTATTAAACATTATATCAACAATAATTCATATATCTTCTATAAACATCATTGCTATTTATTACCTATTAGCGTTTCAATACCAACTTATAGAAGGACATCTAAATCATTTGCAAAAGCTTGAATGAGCATTCCTTCATTTGCTCACAAATATCAAGTTATGTGGTTCTGTAACAACCGCGTGCTCTTATGCGCCCTCATCATTTCAGGAGTAGTAATGAATGAAAGGAATTATAATATACGGCATTTGTTGCAACGGTGTTTCAAAAGTTTTGCAACTATTTGGGTATCATATATTTACTAAAGATTTGCCCCTATATGATCAAATACAGCTAGTTGTTGTTGATGGTTATCCAACAGAGTGTCCTGGTTGAGCAGATCTATGTTCATTTATATTGCAACGGTAAACGTTTCGGCATTTCTGGAAATGACAGTGTCACCAGGACATGATTAATTCGTGTGTTCCTTTATTTTAAGACAATACGTTTTGATTCATAGAATATTTGAATGTTTTTTATATAGATGCGCCGTCGATAACTTTCGTCAAGTTACATTTTAATTGAGATTAACATGTCTTGATTTTCGTGATATTTTGTTGAGTTTGAAAATAGAATTAAGGAATTAAGTAGTACACCTCATATAATGAAAAAAACAAAAAAAGAATCCCACGGAAAGTGTGGGTTACGCATTCTTCATAGAGATAGAAAATTGAGAGTGCAGACAAACCAAGTTACATTACCAATGTGTCGTTTTTTAAGACTGTACGACGTGATATACAGAGATATGGATACTATTTAAGGAAGTCGTATGAGCACAATTTGCACACTCCATTGTGTATATGTATATATATATGTGTGTGTGTGTGTGTGTGTGTGTGTGTGTGTGTGTGTGTGTGTGTGTGTGTGTGTGTGTGTGTGTGTGTGTGTGTGTGTGTGTGTGTGCGCGTGCGTGTGTGTGTGTGTGTGTTTGCCTCAGCGTTTGTGTGTGTTTGTGTGGATGCAGGTATATATAAATATATATGTATGTTGGTATTTATGTATGTTTCTCTGAAATTATTTGAGGAAAATCTAAAATAGATTAAAATAGACCTAGGATAACTTTAAGCAGGGATTCGGAAAGTAATCATTGGGAAATGTGATAAGGGTTCACCTGATTTTTAGGGAGTGACATTTTCAATGCTAAATATATTTGATAATAGGTTATTTCGCTCACTGCTGACCTGGAGCTATACAGGAATCAAGACTATTATAGAAACTATATTGTTGCGGTTAGCCCGAAGGAAACTTAATTTGAACAGTTACATAATCAAAGATATTCCAACTGCGATTATCCACTCTTTCATACATAAAATATCAGGCATTTAGGGAAAAACTGAAATTAGTTGTTATATATTTTAGTGATTGGGTGTCATCTATGGGAAATTTGAATGTTATGTTATCAGCTTGGATGATTACGTAAATGTACATTTTTCCACTCACATATTGTCTCATGTCTGCATAGATGAGTAGACAGGTGAATAAAGATTAAATATGGGTAATGTTTGTTGTCGAAGCTGTCTTATGAGAATATTTCATCAATATACGTATAACAAAATCGTTACAAGAGAGATATAAATGCATGCGCACACTGAAGTTTACATATATCTTTAATACTTATGAAAAAGAAGTTTGTTTGTAAGTTGACCACTAATAAAACTAAATAGAATTGTTAATAATGCTCAGCATCGACCTATTCTCCGAGAACAGATTTTGTTTTGAAGGTAAGCGGTAGTTTGGGAGAATGTACTGCTTCTTCAAGCAAAGTGATTATGTGGCAGGTACTCTTGGTGGATTATACATGCATATAATATGTCCCTCTATATATATCCCTCTACCTCACTCTATTCCTATATATAATTGTTTCTACTTTAGGCACAAGGCAAGCAATTACCCAGTGCATTACTGGTACTTTATTTTATCGACCTCGTAAGGATGAAAGGCAAAGTCAACCTGGGCGGGATTTGAACTCAGATCGTAAAGGGACGTAACTATGCTGGAAAGCATGGCGTCCGACCCTCCACCGATAATGATATATATATATATATATATATATATATATATATATATATATATATATATATATATATATATATATATATATATATATATATATATATGTAAGTATGTATATATGTATATATATATATATATATATATATATATACACACACATATATATATATATATATATTGTTATACTTTGGGAGGGTCATGTTGCCAATAAGAAACACACGCAAACAGTTGCTATCACTCCAATTTTTTATACATTAAAAACATCTTTTTAAACATTTTTTCAAAAAATTTATAAATTTCTGGTTGGTTGGTTGGTTGGTTCCACAACCGGATGGTTGTTCATATATTGTCAAAGTTCTTTCGTCACACATAATGTGACCTCTTCAGTGACTGGGATTCTTTTCTTTGTTTTGTGCTTCTCCTTTGTTCTGTCCTACACCATCTTGTTTTGGTATGTGTTGTGTGCTTAGTTTGCGCATGTGTTACATCCGGGTGTCTGTGTGTGTTTTTATTTGTTTATTTATTTGTTTATTTATATGTTACTGGTTGGTTGTTTGTTCTATGTGTGTGTGTTTTCATTTTGTCCTTAATTGTAAGTTGTGATGTTGCTATTGCATTCATGTTTTCTCTTTAATTTTGGTTGGAGTTCACTTATGTTTATTGCCTCTGTGATTTGTCTAAACATTGCGTCTTTTCTGTGTGTAGATTCTATGTTTAATTCTATGTTCTCTAATTTGCCTTTAAGTTCTATTTTAGCATGTTGGTGGACTATTGATGATCCTTTTCTATCTTGAAGCTCTCACCAGTGTTCATTTAACCGGTCTCCTATACTACGAGCTGTTTCACATATGTACACTATATTCTTATATTTACACTGTCCTTCAGTACATCTTATGCTATATACTATGTTTCTAATTTTACAGTTAATATGGGGGCTTAGTTTACAGATTATGCATTTCTTATCTATACAGGGAGGTCTTTGAAAACGGTATGTATAACTAATAAGTGTTTTTATGGAGGTACCTGGTCTTTCTACTATCTTAATATTAAGTTTAAGTTTATCTAGGGCCCTTCTACATTTCTAAGCTAATTCAGCTCTAGGGGTTGTATTAATGAACATTACACTCTGGTATTCCAAAATGTGCTCCTATACAAGGGGCAGGTCCCATTTGTATCATTATTTACCATTTTCTTCCATTTGTTTCTGGCTCCTTTATATATTCTGATTTTATCTCTCTGATTGTAACCAGAGAACTGCATACGGTGGATGAAGTGTTGTATGTGTCTCTCTAGTTCTTTGGGGTTGCACATGCGGGACACGTTTCTCATCACCCGTACTAAATCCAAAAACAGTATGTTGATTTTGGTGTGATCCAAAACAGCTGAGTTTCGATGGATCATATACTTGGAAGTCATGGGTTTCGCATAATGAGAATGGAGGATTTGTTTTTTGTTACTAATGGTTTCTAACCAGATCTCTGTGTGTAGTACATGTAATCGGTGTTTGCTTGGGTACTCTATAGTAACTCTAATACTCTGGTTGATGGAGTTAATTATTTGCTGGATGCTTACCATGGCACTTTTCTCTAATTCCTGACTGTTCTCTAGTGGGGGTGTTTTTATACGATGTTTATATCATCAACGTAGCGAGAGTACATTATCAGGCTTAAGAGGTTGCTGTCTTCTAATTGTTCTTTAAGTTGATTGTCCCACCATACCTTGAATAGGTTTGCTATGTCACCTGCAGTGCAAACAAGCTAGAAACTAGTACATTGTTCCTGTGACAGTGTTGAATAAAAGGGCGACGATGTTTGCCGAGCACTGTACGGCGTAATTCTGGCTGTTTGTTTACAAATAAACCGAACATTATAATAAATGTTTTTTAAGCCATACGTACATATATATATGTGTGCATGTATGTATATATATACATACTACTGTGCGTCTGTACATATATATGTATGTACGTATGCATACTTATATTTAGGTATCAGCCGTACTATGAGTCAGATATGAAATTTCGTTTCATTCTTTTCCATTTATCGTTTTCGCTGCGCCCGGCCGTCTAACTCACTCGATATGCAAATTTTGCTGCTCAGCCGTTAATATGCATAAGGAAAGTATGTACTTTCAGACGTTCAACAAACTGACAGAAAGCTATACGATGCTGACGATAGCTAACAAGCTTGAAACTAGTACATCGTTCCTGTGTCAGTGTTGAACAAAAAGGTGACGAAGGTTGCCTGGACACTGTACGGCGTAATTCGGGCTGTTTGTTGTTTACAAACAAACGGAGCATTATAATAAATATTCGGTAAACCCATACGTACATATATATATATATATGTGTGCATGTATGTATATATATATATACATACTACTGTACGTCTGTATACATATATGTATATACGTGTACATACTCACATTTAAGTACCAGCCGTACTAAGAGTGAGAAATGAAATTTCGTTTCATTCTTTTCCATTTATATATATATACTATCATTAAAGCCCGGCTTTGTTCGGGGTCAGTAAGTTACCAAAATTAGGTTGCACCACCCATTTCATGGCAGCACTTTTTTGTCTGCCAGGCACTGGTTGAATGAATTGCAAACCCGCACTGCCGAAGCAGGAGCTGCGCCAGCAGTGACAATTGTAGTTTCACCTATTGATATTATCTCTGTGCAAAGAAGTGTTCAAATGTATTGTTTCACAGTACTTGCGCAACACGCGCGTAGACGATGCCAGCCGAACAGCAGAGCTGCGATGGTGTTGTTCTGAATGACATGTTTTAACGGGGGAGGGGGTGGATTGAGGGAGCCGCAAACAGGGGCCTGAAAAGATTGTCGAATTATGACAGCCAAAAAAGAGGAAGAGGGGTCATTGTATGGTTGATGCATCATGTACGTCGGACGTAGAAGATGAGCCTGCTGCTGTGCCGACGGAGGGAGGGAAATAGAGCTGAGCGGAAGCCAGGTGTTGGTGAAGTGTGAAGTAATTGCCTAAAAATATAAATCCCGTCATTAAAGCATTGTTGACCCTTTGAGAGTCGTACGGAGGTGAAATGCTAACCTGTCCACGGTCCTCCGAGGGCCACCAAACGGGGTTTGGTGAGGAGCAACAGCTGATATTTGAGTAGGGTTGGAGTTGCAATGAAGCTTTGTAACGCCGCGAGATTCAGCCTTTGTACGGCAGATGGTGGGTAGTGTCCAGTGCACTGCAGTGAAGGTTAACCTACTTAGAAAGTACTCACGAAAAGGCAAAAAATAAAAATTAAAAAAATAAAAAAGTTATAAAATTAGGAATCGAGGTAATTTTATAAAACCTCCTTGTACACAATGTTTTTTGTTTTTCCTTGCGGAACGAACGCGAAATCATCACTCTTGCTTCTGACATGCGAGCAGCCAAGGTAAAGCTGACCATGAGAGAAACACGGCTCCCCCAAATGTATTCCCGTGACAGACAGTGTTTGTCCCTGCGCTTTGTTAATTGACATTGCGAAATATGGCCTGACCGGGAACTGGGACCTCCGAAATGTGAAACGTTGGTCTGCTCCTGATGGGAAAAGATGCATACTCGGTATGAGCACAACCTTGCCCCGACCGCACCCTATAATTATCGTGGCCTCAATCAGATTGGGAGTTAAGGACTTAACGACCAAATGTGTGCCATTGCATCGTTTCGGCGGAACCAAATTTCGAATGAGCATTATAGGGGCACCAAATTTAAGTTTCAAAATGTGTGGGGGTAATCCGGGGGGGGGGGGGATTTAGTACCTCTATTTGATAGTTGATGACATCCTCGGGGTAAGGAGTTTTATCGATAGACTTATATACGTAGCCATCCCAGGAATGAGGTTTAGCATTTGATCATTAATATGGTAATCAGTTTTATTCCTCGGGGCCAGAATAGGCCTTTGCGCAAGCCAATCCATATTCTGATAATTTGCTTGGATATCTGGGAACACTGCATCACTGAGATCAGAAGGCGTACTAACAACGGTACAAAGTGAGTCGATGGCAATATTACCCCTCTCATCCCCGGGCGTTTTGCCTTCGCCAAGTGCAAGGAGGGTGTGAGAAAATGCTGCTGATGTGATATAACCTCGCATATGAGCACGCATGTTAGTGTGAAGTTTCAGAGTCTTCACCAGGGGCCACAATGCGGATGACTTAAGACACGCACGTACTGCATCAGTTCTAGTCCCCTTGGGAATAACGGGAAGTGTTTGCCTGAAGTCCCCTGAAAGAAGAAGTGTTATGCCTCCCATTGGAGCCGTAGAGTCTTTGATGTCTCTCAGAGTTCTATCGCGCGCCTCAAGAGCACCTCTCTGGGCCATCGTGCATTCGTCCCAAATGATAAGCTTGCATAGTCTGAACACTTCTGTCTGATCGGATCTCTTACTGATGTTGCAAGTGGGTGTCTCAGTCTTCGCTAAGTCAAGCGGGAGCTTGAAATAGTAGCCGCAATTCCAGATGATGCCACAGCTAAGGCAATGCCTTCTGTTCGCCTAATCTCAGCTAATATTAATTTGGTGACAAAAGTTTTCCCAGTCCCCCCAGGAGCGTCCAGGAAAAAAATCCCCCCAGCTTTGCCCCGGAGAGAATTAACAACGGAGTTGTAAGCGATTTCTGTTCTGGAAGGCGCTTTGGCTCATTCTCCGCTATGTACTGGGCAAGCACGTCAACATTATGAGATGTCTCACGCAGCAAATCCGAAGACAGAGTGTCTGCGCCTTCCCGGTTTGTTAAAGGTAGGCCATACACAGCCAACGCACTACCGCCCATATCGAGAACAGTATCTTCGATTTCAAGCAGCGCCCTGTTGTAAATGAGGTCATTGTACCCGACATGCATCGATGGGTTTAGTAACTGAGCGTGACGCAGGAAATCTTCAGACATGTAATCTTTGTAGCTAAGCCATAAAGAAGCCGGATCACCCAAGTCGCACCATAGGAGTAGAATAGCGAAAAGCGATCTTAGTCTTTTAGGAGATTTCAACAAAACGCCCTTTGCCATAGTGGAGCCCCATTGTGAATCATTCTCCAAAAAGCCACGCCTAAATCAGGCTTCCCGGAAGGTATCACATAATTCACCGTCAACAGTTCTTATTTCTCGAAAGCTTTGTGGGCCAAAAACCTCATGGAGGAGAAGGCGCAGGTGAAAACACTCATTTTAGTTGGGAGGTACAGTGTACACTCTTCCTAGACAACTGTCAAACTTGACACCAGGATGTCCTTCAACATCCTGACCTGACTTCCTACGCACCCAAGTGTTGTTTGACCACACGTAGTAGGACGGGGCCTGAGGATATGAAAGTGTTTTTGCAAATGTGTCAAGTTGGTAAAGCGTAAAAAAAAACAGTCAAAGTTGTTTCTTTTGAATTGGCCGCCAAATGAGCAGCAGTCTGTTCAGTAAAGTAAGCCCGCTGGCCGTTTTCCAAATGAACCGCTAGTTGTATGATGGCGGGGTGCCTTTGGTGAAGTGGAAACCCGAATATCCTCCAAAAAGCTTCACCATTGCTGATATATCGACCTGCGAAGTACTCCGAGACCTCGTCCCTGCTATTGTCGTTTTGAAGGCCGAACATGGCAGCGTCGGAAACCTTGTTAACATATTTACATATATACTTTATCGACTTCACTGAATGACAGAACTCCACATTTATATGAGCGTTGAAAGTTTTCATCAGAAATGGACAGTACGGGACCACCCACCTATTATCAACTTGATGACCCAGTAACGTCATAGTGAATCCAACGTTCTTAGGCCGGCTTCGTCTGTACAGTGGGTATTCATCGCCGCCGGTCTGGGTCTCCCCAACAAACCTCTTTGGGTATCGTTTAGTGCACACATGGTCCTTGTGGCATGAAGAGAACTCTTGAAAACCGGGACTGCACGGACCGTGCACCATGTGTGCCTTCACAATGTCGTACAGCTGCCGGTCAACAACGGGGTCCGGTATTTCCGCTGCGATGACGTCATCTATAACTGTAGGGTCTATTTTGGTGACCAACCAAACCAAAATGTGCGCGTGTGGTAACCCTCTCTTCTGCCACTCAACAATATACATGTGGTACCTAACAGGCCCGAAAATGTTCCCTTTTTTTATTAGATCAATTAGCTTAGCCAGCTTCGGCCTGAAAACTCTGTCAATAATATCATGCCGATGGCAGTACTGCTGCCCTGTGATAGGTCCCCGCGTAACCTCAACCCACTTGGGGCTACACGTAAACGTGATGAATAAATGCCGAACGAACGTCATAGCGTCCTGTGTTCGTTCGTGCATGTACGCCCCCCCCCCGGTATAGGTTGAGGGGAGAATGCACATTTTGCCGATGTTCCGGAGGTCAGTGTCATTCCTGATGCCGTCACGCAAATGGATGTAGGAGTCTGAGCGCAGCTGCTTCTGATTAAATTTTATGAAGCACAGTTTCTCCGACTCCATCTTTTCAGCCATGTCAACTGCAAACTAGTGAAACAGTTTCCGTGACCTGTGCAGGGTGCTGAAATTGTTAGGCCTCGTCATGAAGCGGTATGAGTATAAAGCCATGCATGAAACAGTGTTAGTTGTCGCAGAAGTGGGCTCGTTTGCTTTGCGCTGAGGAATGCAGAAATGGTACCTGTCTTCTCCGTATGCAAACAGAAGGGGATACTGCAGGGCGTCGTATGAACGATGCGTCTCATTAATACTTTGAAGACCACTGTCACGACTTTGAAGAAGTATGTCTCGCTTATTGTGCTGTTCACCATGGATAACTACGGCCACTCCATTGCACGAAGGAGCGTTATAACGGCGAGCGTGCTCCCCAGAAGGTCTTTTGTCAGCATCGATGACAATGGTGAAGTTTGGTGAAGGATTTGTTTCCAATGCGTATTTGAAACTGCGAATATAACTGTTGTGCTCATGAAGCATGTTTTGAAGACCGAGCAGCACGTCCCTTTCAAAAGTGTCAGCGTCAGTGTTTGCAGGTGTTGGAATAACGCCGAACCGCGCATCAACTTGCCTACTGTAGTTAGAAATGAAGTAAATTTGAAGGAACGAAGGCTTGCAATTTTTTAGTGGCTGGAGCGACCCAATAACATGGTACACCTGCCCCTGGACCTTGAAAGTAGGCATCCAACCACTTTCTTTGACAACGTTAGTCCCGAAAAAGTCATTTGAGACGCACAATTTTACATCCTGATGAGTTGAAGGAATTTGGATGACCTTGAGGTAGAACCAGTAAGTAGTTCCTTCAAAAGCTCTGGTGGTTCCCCAAGAGTGGGCAAGCTGAACTTACCGTTTAAGCAGCACATTGTAGGTGGCTCCCCAGTCCACTTTTTATCATTGCAGAATTTGCAATTGAATTTGCAATTGAAGCGCATTTCCCCTATATTTATGTAGGCACGCATCGAGTAGTTAACGTTGGGCTCATACTTGAAAGCCCGTAGGTACCAGTATGGGCTGTCGGGGCTCATCACACCGCGGGCAGCTTTTTGTCGTCGACTGTTCCGATCCATCGCAGAACGTTGCTCCGGTGGGTCGTGGGAAGCTCTCGCAGCAGTAGCAGAAGCCACCCTTGCAATTCTAATGGAGCGCCCGTCTGCATCTAACAGAAGTCATGGAAGCAGTTATAGCCGCAGCGTTCCTAGCAAGGCGATTCGTCCGCCGTTCCAAACCTTCCAAAGCCCTGGAAGCAGCAGTAGACGCAGCGTTTCTATTCAGTCGAGCCGCCCTTTGTTAGGGCCCCTCTGAAGCCCTAGAAGCAGCAGTAACAGCAGCGTTTCTATTCAGGCGAGCCGAACTTTGTTCCGGGCCCTCTGAAGCCCTGGAAGTAGCAGTAGAAGCGTTTTATTTGGAATGACGTATCGCCCGCTCTGAATCGCTCATCGCTGCACGTCTCGAGGCGTCGTATGAAGCCAACTTGGCTAGGCGTGCAGTGCGTTGTTGAAAACTTTCAGCAGCTCTGCATTCCGCTGAACGTAAGGCGCTCTGTGAAAGTCTTAAAGCAGTTTCCGGGGGGGGGGGGCTCGTTTGCTGTAATCGCCGTCTGCGCCGCCGATGACGCGGTATGGCGACCGAGGCGACTTCTCTTTTTAGGTGGCATTTTATGTGAAAAAGAAAGGGTGAAAGCTACTTCTACAGCAAAATTGCCTTTGAAAGTATAAGGCTGAAAACTGTCTGCGTTCCGCAGGGGGAAAAATAGGAGAACGAACGGCAAATAAATAACTCACAGTTTGTTGAAAGCGCGCTTCTGTCAGCAATTTGAAGTTGTTTGGCCAAAAATCCCTATTTGTTTGTTTTTTTCACTCAATAAACGTGTTATACACAAAATGTAATTGTGTGTGAGCATGTATTTTTTTTTTCGATTTTTATGTTGAGTAGAGAGAGGAAATTATTTCCGTAATTGTGGGTGATTTTGAAATAAATAATAGTCGTTGACCTAAGTTAGACCATTTACAACATTCTTACAGAGGCAAATAAATAACTCACAGTTTGTTTAAAGCGCGCTTCTGTAAGCAATGTGAAGCTGTTTGGCCAAAAATCCCTATGTGGTTTTTTTTTTCACTCAATAAACGTGTAAATATGCTGCAATGTGAAGTTGTTTGGCCAAAAATCCCTATGTGGTTTTTTTTTCACTCAATAAACGTGTAAATATGCAGCAAAGTGAAGTTGTTTGGCCAAAATTCCCTATGTGTTTTTTTGTTCACTCAATAAACGTGTAAATATGCAGCAATGTGAAGTTGTTTGGCCAAAATTCCCTATGTGTTTTTTTGTTCACTCAATAAACATGTAAATATGCAGCAATGTGAAGTTGTTTGGCCAAAAATCTCTATGTGGTAATTTTTTATACACAAACTGTAATTGTGTGAAATTATTAAGGAGTGGGTTAATAAGCGTATATAAGAGAAGGTTGCAGTATGTATGGGAGATAGGTAGAGTAACTCAGATTGTATTAGAGGGGTAAACGGTCATGTATTTAGTTTTATCGATTATTTCCGTAATTGTGGGTGAGATTGAAATAAATAAATAGTCGTTGACATAAGTTAGACCATTTACAACATTCTTACACAGTTTGAGTCGAATCGGTTTGCAATTGTGCAAATGTATAAACATGGAAGAACTCATAAGAGTCAACGGCCATCCAAAAATGTGTAAATATGTATATATACACATGTACATTTGTATGTGTATGTATATGCGTGTGTATATGCCTCGGGTATTAGGGAGGGGCATGTACCTCTGTAGAGGGCGGATAGCCATGCCTTTTTCAGGACAGTTCGTCCTACATTGTGTCCCACCTGACACTCAGCTCTCACCTGTGGCCCCAAGAAGCTGTAGCATCCGACAGCAGCCACACCCTGGTAAACCGCTTTGGATGGGGGCCGAACCACGTTTAGGGTAGCCGGACTGGTCTGAAACCCTCCGGTCAGTTAGATAGGGGAAGCCTACCACTGCATGCGAAGACTGAACCCGGAGTGAGTGGAGGAAGACAACTTCGTCCCAACGGTCACGAAGGCGGCGACAGCAAGCGGTGCAGAGCGCTAGGGCACAGCAAGGCACTACAGACGTCGTGGCCATCGACTGCAGCCAAGGAAGTCCCTGGTCGTGAAGGTTCTCCG